>CM052886.1:40102451-40119498 GCA_028534135.1 Potos flavus | reverse complement strand
TATGGGGGAGGGGTTGAGTACAAGTTGCTATAAAACAACACTATCTAATCTAATATGGGGCAGGGAATGGGAGGTATTAGGAAAATCTCTCAAAGGTAGTTACAGGAATATACCTGAGAGATGAGTTGCAGTTGGTGAAGGAGAAAGAGAGAATTGTCTTCTGAGCTAAAAAAGGGAAAATATTGAAAGTCTCTGAGAAGAGGCAGAGCACTTTTGACAACCTAAAAGGAGGTCAGAATGTACTTGATCTAGAGGGTAGCAGGAAGCTACAGAAGAATATCAAGTAGGGGAATGGCCTGATCAGAGGTGGTGGTGGCTATCTCATGGAAGATAAGTTCAAAAGGATCAAAGCTAAAGGAAGTGAAGCCAGTCAAGAGGTTGTGACAGGAATCTACATGGAAGCTGATTCTGCTGTAGACTAAGAGATTGTTAGTGTGTATTGTGAAGAGTTGGACCATTTCAAAAATCTTTAAGAGAAAGAATTTATAGATTTTAGTAGCCAATTGGATGCTGAAATGAGGAAGAAGGAAGGGTCAATGGTGACCCAGAGAATTCTGATATAACCCTGCTCTGACACGTTCCCTGGTATTTGGGAAGTTAAGCAGGCTTAGTCCATTACCAAAAAGAAACTAGCCTTACTGAGTTAGTCATCTGATTGAAGTCCAGAGCAGGGTGAAAAACTTTTTTTTTCTGTTTCAAATCAAAGTTAGACTCAGATAGATGCCCAGCACCTCTTTCCTTTATCTTCCTATTCTGAGAGTTCAGGATCCATCTTACATTTGCTCCTTGTGGCTAAGGCCAGTGAGATTCCAACCCCCTTTGTCAGAAGCAGTTCTGGTTCCATCCTGGGGAAGCAGTCTTGGATCCCATTATTTCTCAGAGTATTGCACTCACATCATAGGCACACCTCTTCCTTCCCCCTCTCTCCTTCAGATTATAACTTTGATGTTATTCTGCTAGCCTCTTCCTCCCCAGATACAAGGACTGAAAATGACAAGAAACCAACAGGACAAAAACTCTATTCTGACATAGGGGCTTAGGTGACTTGCTAGATGGTAATACAATTCCTAGGGCTAAAGAACTCTGAGAATGCAGAAATGGGAAGATGGCCACGATCAGGTGCATGTGAGATATCCAGAGACTTCCAGTGGAATGTTGGACAAATGGGTGAACTAATGATCAATATAAGGAGTTGTGGTCATATAGAAGTTAATTTAACCATGGAAAAAGATGGGCTTATTCAAGGAAAGTATGTAGAACTATAAGAGAAAACGCCCAGGACACCATCCCAAGTGATCCAAACATTTAAGAGATGGGTAGCAGAAGAGGAACCTGGAAAGGAAACAGAGATAAAGAGGAAACTGACTTCGTAGAGCTTATAAGCTAGTGGGGAAGACCACTTTCAAAATTAATCTGAAAACAGTTATGGGTGCTATGTCAGTGGGGGGATCCGGTGGAACCAGTTGCTATGGAAACAGGGACATCTATTTTAATGTAGGGCAGGGGATGGGAGGCATTAGGAAAGAAAGTCTCAAAAGTAGTTTCAGAAATAGACCTAGCAGATGATTTGGTGTTAGTGAAGTAAAGATAGAGGGAATGGTCTTGTAGGCTAAACAAAAAAGTGCTGGAAGTCTCTGAAAAGATGAAAACTGAAAGTGTAGTATTATAGAAGCCATTGGAAAAGAACGTTTCAAAAAAGAGGGAGTGACAGTTGAATGCTGCTGAGACATCAAATAAAAAAATGATAGAAATGTATCCATTGGTTTTAGCAACAAGGTGAGCCTTGTCATAAGCTGTTTGGTAGAATAAAAATCTTTTTCTTTCAGTCTGGTATGTAATAAAACTATGAAATTTTGATTAATGAAAGATGCCTGGTAAAACCTTTCTCAATTTCTTATCCATATACTTCCTCCTACAACTAGAAATACAAGAGGACTTTTAAACAGGTTTTGAGCCCAACATATTTAAATTTTGTCTTTCTTTGTTATTCACTACTGAATATGAATTAAGTCCTCTAAATGATAAAGTACTGAAATACTTTCTTGCAAATAGAAGGTATCTTCAGCCTGAAAGTTGCAGTGGAACAGAAGTGTTGGGCACCTTCCCATAAGTGCTCATTCTAGAAACCTAGCCATAGAAAGCATTTGAGCTGTCAGATCACAGCTATGTCTGAGAGGGAAGAATCAAGCTAGCCTTACCAGGGAGAATGGTTTCCTTAACTATAAAGTGGTTGTATGTGGAGGTGAAGAGAGATGTTATTTGGTTGATTGGGCTTGGTTTATCTTTTGTTTGTGTTTTGGCCCTGGTTTTAAGTATTGTGTGAGGAAAAGAGCAACAGCCTCATTGATTGCCTGGGCTAGACTCCAGACAAACAGCTCTGTGTCTTCAGGTTTCCTCTGGACTTATAACAGCTTCATTTCTCAGTAAGTGCTCAGTTATGTACCTCCTATGCCAAAACAACTACTGCCCTATAATAATCCCGAAGCTTCCACCAAAAAAAGTATACCTAGCATCCGCTCCGACCTTTCCTGAACTTGTATTCTTTGTATTTCCTTCACATCACTCTCTCCACAAAAACCATCCACACACTCTTGAAAATCTCATCTCCATCATCTCCATTCCTTCTCAATTCCTCAATAGAAGGCATGTGACAGTTAATCACTCACTATCTTATATATATATATAAGATATAGATATATATCTATATAGATATATATATAGATATGTACATATCTATATATATATCTATATAGATATATATATATCTCTTCTACTATTATCTCAAACTACTATGGAATCCTTTTTTGTTGTTTCATTTTCTCTGCATTTTTTTCTTGCCCCTAAATAGATCTTATGCCCCTTGATAGGAGAAAAAAATCACTGATTCATCTCTTAATACTCCACAATACCACACCCATAAAGTGAATGGTCAAAAGATATTGACTGAGATGTTTGGAAAAGTATGTGTGAAAGTATTTTTTTTTTAAGATTTTTATTTATTTATTTGACAGAGAGAGATCACAAGTAGGCAGAGAGAGAGGAGGAAGTAGGCTCCATGCTGAGCAGAGAGCCCGATGCGGGGCTTGATCCCAGGACCCTGAGATCATGACCTGAGCCGAAGGTAGAGGCTTTAACCCACAGAGCCACCCAGGCGCCCCTGAAAATATTTTTTTTAATGTAAGACATTATTTTACTCTCCTTTGCTTTAGTTTTGATGACAATCCAACTTTTTTTTTTAATGTTCAGCTAGCCAACATATAATACATCATTAGTTTTTGATGTAGTGTTCAATGATTTATGAGTTGTGTATAACACCCAGTGTTCATCCCAACATGTGCCCTCCTTAATACTCATCACCCAGCTACCCCATCCCCCCCACCTCCCCTCCGTAACTCTCAGTTTTTTTTCCCAGAGTTCAGAGTCTCTCATGGTTCATCTTCCTCTCTGATTTCTTCCCATTGTTTTCCCTCCCTTCCCCTTCTATGAGATACTTGTCAAGTGAGAGAGAATCCTGTAACTCTCAGACTCCAAACACATTTCTGTCATGATGCAAAAGACTTTCAAACTTTGACATCTTTGAAATCATGAAACTACATTAATCCAGAAGATATGGCCAGATCTATTCACTCTTGCTTTTCACCATTCATGTCAATAGTGTGTTGCTCCTCCTTAAATTCTCCTCCAGCTAAACGAGACCATTTACAACAGAATTGGGCTGCTGTGGTGATACTAGAGGGTTGGAAGCCAGAATGCAGTTGAGTTAGTTGGTCTATTTTGGTTCAGATTTTGTGTGATAGAAACAGACTGCTAAGATGCATGTGACTAACATTAACCCATTGATAGAGTCAGTCTTTTTTTTTTAAAGATTTTTTTTTTAATTTATTTATTTGACAGAGAGAGATCACAAGTAGGCAGAGAGGCAGGCAGAGAGAGAGGGGGAAGCAGGCTCCCCACTGAGCAGAGAGCCCGATGTGGGGCTCGATCCCAGGACCCTGGGATCATGACCTGAGCCGAAGGCAGAGGCTTAACCCACTGAGCCACCCAGGCGCCCCTAGAGTCAATCTTTCTTAAATAGTCATCTCTTCTTTGTTGGAGACAAGTATGTCTTGTCACAATTTGGCTGCCTAATTTTAGCTCCAACTAGGGTTTGCATAGCCACCAAGCTCCAGATCCGGGCCAGAAATAGGCAGAAGAGTGATGGTCATGTGTTTAACAAGATCCCAGGCATCAGGCCAACACACATTGGAGCTAGGGTGGAATTTCTTGCCCTGTGAAAATGCAGTGCTAAATCTTCCTCTCTCTCTCTCTCTCTCTCTCTCTCACTTCTCTCTTTCTCTGTGAGTGGATCTCTCCTGTACAGTGACCAGAGCTGTCACCTGAAACTAATAAGGAAGATGTGTCTTTCAGCAATCTGATCTACACTCTGACCTACCAGCCTTGACATGCCAACTTGGACTAAGATTTCTGGAATGGTTGAAAAAAGTATTTTAATATGGTTTATCTTGGTGGACAATTTCATCAATGACTTCTAAAATTTCACAGGATACATCGTTAAAGTCCTCAGACATCTTCAGATGTAACACGTTGTACATTTTTTTACTGTAGGAAATGAACTCCTCATTCTTCCTCTTTCACTTACTCTCTTTCACGTGGACTTTTTTGTGTGTGTATCAAGTATGAACCCTCATATTTGCATCTCTCTTTCCTTCTCTTGATTATAAGAGGTAGTTGATGCATATTGACAAAGGAAATTATTTATAAGCTTGTAAACATAACTTGTACTTTAAGGGTATCTAAGTTTGGCTGTATGTTCATTTCTGAGGCTTTCATACTCTTTCATAGAAAATTTGCTATGTGTTAAGTCATCTACGAAGTGAAAGTAGAAATATCATATTTATAAATTTGGGTGTTTTTTTTTTTTAATTTCTAGGACTGATTCCTTAGAAGACTTAAGAAAGAACGTATAAGAACAAAACAGTTTCAAAGATCAGAAAAGACAGAGAAGGCCTTGACTTCATTCAGCATATTAGTATATTTTCAGAAGAATTTTTGGAGTTACTAGTTACCTATAGTTGCTAAAATCAAGGAATTGACACATAATACAACCAAATACCATATTTTAAGGTGTAATTAGAGTTCTGAACTCTAATAAAACATTTTACTCTAGGGAAACTCTTAAGGCATGTTAACTGTGTCCCATCCAAGGGGATATGTGACCTCCATTTAAATCCAAATGGATTTAGAAAATCAGGCTTGGGTTCTCCTTTGTAAGCAAAGGGCATGGACTTTAAGAAATGTTTTTCCTGTGCTGGTAAAAATAGATCAATGTCATGATCCTTCCTTCTGACCTATTTCCCATTGTGAACTAGACACTGAAGGTAGGGACACCATTTCTCACTGTAGACCTGTCATCCTCATGTTCCCTATAACCAGAAATTAATCTCTGATACAAACTAATTAATTTAGTGAACCATACAATTAGACCAAAAACATCACTAATTAGCTAATGAGCTGGTAGGTGGAGAGGATCCAGGGACATATCTAATGATCCAAACTTCAGTGATAAGGAAAAATCTATGTGTTACACTAAATATTTTGTTAAATATTTGACTATCATTATTTTTGACCTAGAGATAAATCCTAAAAGCTTATTTGGAGGCCTTGGAAGGTGAGAATAATAATCTTATAATTCTTGGTCAAAAAACATTCCTTCCGAGGAGCCTGGGTGGCTCAGTAGGTTGAGCATCTGCTTTCGGCTCAGGTCATGATTTCGGGGTCCTAAGTAATATTCCAATATCCAATGGAATATTGGATAAAGAAGATCTTCTTTATCCATTTATTGGTCTATGGACTTTTGGGCTTTCTCCATAGTTTGGCTATTATCTATAATGTTGCTATAATTATGGGGGTGTATATACCCCTTCAAATCTCTATTTTTGTATCCTTTGGGTAAATACCCAGTACCTAGTAGTGCAATTGCTAGATTGTAGAATAGTTCTATTTTTAACTTTTCAGTGAACCCCCATACTGTTCTCCAGAGTGGCTGCACCAGTTTGCATTCCCACCAATGGTGCAAGAAGGTTCCTCTTTTTCCGAATCCTTGCCAGCACCTGTTGTATCATGTGTTATTAATTTTGGCCACTTTGCCAGGTGTGAGGTGGTATCTCATCATGGTTTTGATTTGCATTTCTCTGATGATGAGTGATGTTGAGCACATTTTCATGTGTCTGTTAGCCATCTGGATGTTTTCTTTGGAAACGTGTTTATTCATGTCTTCTGCCCATTTCTTAACTGGATTGTTTTGGGGGTGTTGAGTCTGATAAGTTCTTCATAGATTTTGCATATCAATCCTTTATCAGACATGTCATTTGCAAATATCTTCTATTCTGTAGTCTGCCTTTTCGTTTTGGTACTTGTTTCCTTTGCTGTGCAGAAGCTTTTTATCTGATGAAGTCCCAATCATTCAGTTTTGCTTTTGTTTCCCTTGCCTCCAATGATGTGTCTAATAAGAAGTTGCTGAGGCTGAGATCAAAGAGGTTGCTGCCTTATTCTTCTCTAGGATTTTGATGGCTTCTGTCTCACACTGAGGTCTTTTATCCCTTTTGAATTTATTTCTGTGTACGGTGTAAGAAAATGGTCTGGTTTTATTATTCTGCATGTTGCTGCCCTGTCTTCCCAACACGATTTGTTGAAGAGACTGTCTCTTTTCCATTGGATATTCCTTCCAGCTTTGTCAAAGATTAGTTGATATAGTTGTGGGTCCATTTCTGGGTTTTATATTCTGTTCTATTGAACGTGTGTCTCTTTTTATGCCAGTAACATACTGGTTTTGTAATATAGCTTGAAGCGGAATCACGATACCTCCAGTTTTGCTTTTCTTTTTCAGGATTCCTTTGGCTATTCAGGGTCTTTTGTGGTTCCATACAAATTTTAGGGTTGTTTGTAGGTAGCTCTGTGAAAAATGCTGGTGGTATTTTGATAGGGATTGCATTAAATGTGAAGATTGCTTTGGGTAGGATAGATATTTTCACAAGGTTTGTTCTTCCAACCAAAGAGCATGGAATGTTTTTCCATTTCTTTGTGTCCTCTCAATTTCCTTCATAAGTGTTCTATAGTTTTCAGAGTACGGATCTTTTATCTCTTTCGTAGGTTTATTCCCTAGGGATCTTATGGTTTTGAGTGCAATTGTAAATGGGATCAATTCCTTTTTCTGCTGTTTCATTATTGGTGCATAGAAATGAGACAGGTTTTTGTATTTTGATTTTATATCTTGTGATTTTACTGAATTCATGTATTCTAACAATTTTTTGGTGGAGTCTTTCAGGTTTTCTACATAGAGTATCATGTCAACTGCACATAGTGAAAGTTTGACTTCTTCCTTGCTGATTTGGATAATTTTATTTCTTTTTGTTGTGGCTTGCTAAGGCTAGGACTTCCAGTACTATGTTAAATAGTAATGGTGAAAGTGGACATCCCTATTGTGTTCCCGACCTTAGAGGAAAAGCTCTCAGTCTTTCTCCATTGAGGATGATGTTAGCTGTGGGTCTTTCATATATGGCCTTTATGATGTTGAGGTATGTTCCATCTATCCCTACTTTGTTGAGGAATTTTATCAAGAATGGATGCTGTATTTTGTCAAATGCTTTTTCTGTATCTATTGAGAGGATCATACAGTTCTTAACCTATCTTTTATTAATGTGGTGTATCATGTTGATTGGTTTGAGAATATTGAACCAGCCCTGCAGCTCAGGAATAAATCCCACTTGATTGTGGTGAATGATTCTTTTAATGTACTGTTGGATTTGATTTGCTAGTATTTTGGTGAGAATTTTTGCATCCATGCTCATCAGGGATATAGGCCTGTAATTCTTTTTAGTGGGGTCTTTGTCTGGTTTTGTAATCAAGGTAATGCTAGCCTCATAGAAGGAGGAAGCCTTCCTCATAGGAGGAAGTTTTCCTTCCATTTCTATTTTTTTGGGAAAATTTGAGAATAATAAGTATTAACTATTCTTTAAATGTCTGGTAGAACTCTCCTGGGAAGCCATTTGGCCCTGGACTTTTGTTTGTTTGGGAGATTCTTGATTACTGATTCAATTTCTTTGCTGGTTGTTGGTCTGTTCAAATTTTCCATTTCTTCCTCTTTCAGTTTTGGTAGTTTGTATGTTTCTAGGAATTTGTCCATTTCTTCCAGATTGACCAGTTTGTTAGCATATGATTTTTCATAATATTCTCTTATGACTGTTTATATTTCTGTGGTTTTGGTTGTGATGTCTCCTCTTTCATTCATGATTTTATTTGAGTCCTTTCTCTTTTCTTTTTAATAAGTCTGGCTAGGGATTTATCAATTTTTTTAATTCTTTCAAAGAACTCTTTCTTAATTCTTTCAAAACCTCTTAGTTTTGTTTATCTGTTATACTGTTTTGTTTGTTTCTAATCACAGTGATGTATCTGGATGAGGAAATCCTCTTCAGTTCCGGGGACTCACCTTGTTCTCTCCTGCTTCTGGGCCTTTGCTCCTGGCATCCCTTCCATTTTTGATGCTGTGTTCTTCTCTCCCCCACATCTCCCACTTCCCACCCTCACCCCTGTGCTCTTCCTCTTTTGTCTGGCTAACTTCTATTAATCCTCAGATCTTAGATTCTGTGTCACTTCTCCAGGAATAAGGCAATGAAAGGGCAAAGACGCTTGCTGATCAACTGGAAAAAACTCTGATTGATGCCTCGGCTAAATTATCAGCATCTCTTTATTATTCATTTTGTTGACTGATGTTCTCTTCAATACTCTGTTTAAGCATATTCATTAAACATCTAAAATATGAAAAGCACAATACTAGGTACTAAGAAATGGTATTCGTTAGAGAAGGAGACTCTTTGACTTCAAGGAGAACAGAGTCTAGCAAAAGCAAGAAACATACAAACAGCTAATGACAACACAGAGTAGAAAAGCTATATAATCAATGTATATGCAATGTACTGCAGGAATGTAGTATTTTTCTAGGCGGAGCTGAGTATGAAAAGGTGAGTAGAATTTTAATTGGTGGGAGGGCAAGAAGGTCATTCTAAGCAGGAAAAACAACATAACCAAAGGAATGGCAAGATGGAAGGACACTGTGGGTTCAAATATTGGACAAAAGTGTGTTAGGTGCCTAATAGGAGGTGAGTGGTGGTAGAGGTGATGGGCAGGGCCAGTTATATATTTTGTGGAGCCCTGAACAAAATGAAACTATAAGGCTCTTGGTTAAAAAGGAGGGGGAAATGTACAAAGGTATTTAAATACAAAGCCTTTTTCTTTAAAAAAGAAAGTAATGAAGTAATAGTGATATATCATAGCATAAACCTATAAATTGCAAAGAAAATTATATTGTTGGTGTCATAATTTTATGTAATACATTGAATAATAGTTTGTTAATGTAATATCTTGGTTTTGGGCCCATTTGTCTATAAATTCCTTTCCAAGAAAAAAAGAATTTGTATTTTTAGTGACTTAATTTTCAATTACATAATTAAAAGCAACATCCATCACTCCTAACTAATGGAAGAACACAAGGAATTTTTGATAATTTTTAATTTTCAGAAGGCTCTTTCTGACGATGTAAATCTACTGGATTTGCTAAGGGCATTTGCTAGGCTATGACAACATTGGGATACATTTCTGATCAATTATTATAAAATGTAAATTTTAGCACATCTAGAGCTGATGACTCTGGCAGTACAATTTTTTTAAAGATTTATTTATTTGAGAGAGACAGTGAGAAAGCATGAGCATGAGGAGAGGCAGAGGGAGAGGGGGGACAAGTTTTAAATCTCTTTTAATGCTTTAAGAAAGAGCACTAAAGATTTAAGCACTAAAGATTTTGAAGTGGGAAAGGAACATTAAATTTGTATTTTAGAAAGATCACTCCGGTGTCTAAGCAGATAATAAGACCAGCAGATCAGCTAAAAAGTTTATATAATCTAGGCAAGCAGTTTTAAGAGACTGGATTTAGGAATGGTAACAGATTTAAGGAATAACCACAGTGTTTTGAGTAGTAAATATGTGCTAGGCACTTTACAAACCTTATTTCTAATCCTCTAATAACACTCTAAGGTTAATGTTAACCTGATTTTGCACCTGAGGCAGCTGAAACCATTGGGGTCAAGTTACTTAAGGTCATACAGTAAGTAGAGCAAAGCCAGCATTAAGCCCTGAGCACACCCTCCCCTCACTGGGCAACACACCTTTTCTGAGCTCAGGGAGAATGCCCCAGAATGTGGTGACAGATCTATGCAAAGCTTCAGGGGGAGGAAAGGGTCAGAGATGCTGTTAAGAATTTCCCCTCTCCATCCTACACCCTCCAAAGTCCTCCAGTTACCCGGGTTTATTTCGTGTGTATTGCAAAAGGTCCTATGAAATAAAGAGGGCCAAGGTCTAAATAGTGAGGCTTTGTGATAGATTCTTCCCAGGTCATGTGTGCATAGTGCCTAATACGTAGCTGGCATTCTATAAATACTCCTTTCCTTTTCTTACTACTTCTCTAGTAATGGTCCCACAGTGCTCAAGTTTGATTTGGTTAGATTAGGTTTTTCCTTTTCTTTTCCCACCATGCTTGTACCCTACCTAACCCCATCAAGCTCCAATGATTGCAAATATGCCCAAAAGACCATGGGAAATGTTATGTATTTTCCAAGCTTTGGAAACATTACCTTCATTCAGTTCAGGAACAGCCCATGGGAAGGAGGGAACATGGTTGGGAGAAATGAAAGAGATAAGGATGTAAATGAGTGAGGTGATTAGCACTCAGGCATCATCCAATAAATGTCAACAGCCTGTCAGCCACAAGAGAAGGATCTGTAAAGAGCTCTTCTATTACCTATTACAGAGCAGTTGAGAGCTCTTGCATAATGAACATCCCTAGGCTGCACACAGGGAAACAGAGTCACAGCCTCATTCTAAAAGTCACTGCATTCATCAGTCGACAAAAAAATGTATTGAATGTTTACTATGACAAAGACGCCATGCTTGATATTTCCCATCCATTTAACCATTAAGGTCTTGGAAACTGATGATGTTGGAATATATTGTATTTGGTCATGTATGTTAAACCTAAGAGAATGAAACCCACTGAATTATTTCATCAGGGCTTGGGCCAGCTCTCCACAACTCATGACATTCAGTTACTGTCAGTTTGAGTAAGTCAGAAATTGTTTTAGAAAACTTGTAACACTGAAAAAATAAAATAAAAGTATTTGGGGATAAAAAAAAAAATAAAATGATGAGCACTGAGTAATGTAAAAAAAAAAAGTTGAATAAACAAAAAAATAAAATTAAATAAAATTAAAAAAAAGAAATTGTTTTAGAACAGAAATTATTTTAGAAATTATTCAAATGACCATTCTATTTCCCATTGTACTATTCCTTGTGGTATTATTCCTTAAGAAATGAATAGTGACCAGTTTAGTCATTTTCCAAGATTAAAACAAAGTTCAATCTTGAACTATACATTCAAGTCCATATAATAACAGACATTTATTGGTGGGGGATGGACATTCACATTTGCTGAGCAATAACCTTGTAGCATACATTGAGAAGCCCCTTTACCCATGTCCTCATATAATTATCTCCCTTTTACAGAAGAGGAAATTGAGACTCAGTAAAGTGAAGTAATTGACCACATATCATAGCACAAGTATAAAGTTGAGCCAGAATTTCATTCTAGTTCTATTTATTTTCAAGTGACCTTCCTGCATCAGAGTTCAGAAGTTGTACAAGAAGGGGTGAGTGGGTGGAGCAGTTGGTTAAGTGTCTGACTCTGGGTTTTGTCTCCAGTCAAAATCTCAGGGTCTTGAGATGAGCCCTGAGTCAGGCACCAAGCTCAGTGTGGAGTCTGCTTGAGATTCTCTCTCCCTCTCCCTCTGCCCCTCCTGCTGGAACTCTCTCTCTCTCTCAAATAAATAAATAAATCTTAAAAAAAAAAAAAGTTGTACAGGAATACACAATTTCCTTTGAGTCACTTCATTAAGTATAACAAAAAGCTAGCACATAAGCATAAATGTGTCCCAATCCAAATATGTGATCTTATTATCTAAGACAGGCTTAATGCCATCTATTTCTATCTTTTAGAATAGCTTTATTGTGCCATAATTTACATACCATACACTTCACCAATTTAGATTTTATTTATTTATTTGAGAGAGAGGAAGGGAGAGCACAGAAGAGAGTGAGAGGGAGAAGCAGACTCCCCGCTGAGCAGAGAGGCCAGCTGGGCTCAATCCCAGGACACTGAGATCATGACCCCAGCCAAGAGGCAGACGCCCAACCGACTGAGCCACCCAGGCACCCACAATTTGCCGATTTAAACTGTACACATAGCTCAATGGTTTTTAGTATACTCACAGTTATACATCCATCACACAATCAATTTTAGAACATTTTCATCACCCCGAAAGAAACCCGATAACCATTAGCAGTCATTCCCCATTTCTACACAAATCCCCCAAACCTAGCCATGTATTTATTTGTGATTTCATTCCCTGCTGAGTTCATCACTATGCTACAAATAATATAAATAATAAATGGCTGCTCCCTGGGGTTTGAGTAAAAGTAGTCACAGAACATAACTATCATTTTCACAACAAGTCATCAAGGTACATCAGCGTTTGTAGTAAACTGGAAAATCATTGTTTCCCCCACTGATAATCCAGGCAAACAGAAATACTGTCAATTAGCTTGAGTTAAACAGTTGGCTACAGTTGTGCCCTGTATATCCTGCTTAGCAACAACCGCCTGGTCTTCCAATGATGAAAGAGCCCTGGGAGCTGAGTACTGACCCAGTGGAATGTGTGGAGCGCTGGATGTGCAGGGTGCTAGAAGGCAGGAGATTAAAGAGGGCTGGCAAGCGTGGGCTGAAAGGAGAGGACGGCACTGAAAGACATGCATGTGTCCTGTGCAGGGAGGAGAGTGGACCACACAGAAGGATCTGAAGGACCAAGTACAGGGGGCGCCTGGGTGGTGCAGTCAGTTAAGGGTCTCACTCTTGGTTTCTGCTCAGGTCATGATCTCAGGGTCCTGGGATCGAGCCCCAAGTGAGACTCCCTGCTCAGTGAGGAGTCTGCTTGCAATTCTTTCTCCTTCTCCCTCTCCCCTTCCAGCTCGTACTGTCTCTCTCAAGTAAATAAATAAATATTTTTTAAAAAGAAGAAGAAGAAGAAGGAGGAGGAGGAGGAGGAGGAGGAGAAGGACCAAGTAGAGCCAAAAATATCTGCTTGATCTTTTGAAAGGTGGACTGGAGTTGTGGGAAGTAGCCAACCCCTAAGTCACATATCCAGGTACATACCCTCTGTGAGCTACTCCTAACTCTTCATTTCTCAGCAACCCTTGTGGAATATCTAGATTATTTTCATACATATTGGATCTCACATCTCATTGTGTCATAACTACTCCTGCTGATCTGTCATGGCCCTGAAAAGTGTCCCTGTCATCCTGCCCACTCTACCCATCCCCTCCTCCATCTCCTTACCTCTCCGGCGCTTTCTTCAGTTACACGGACGTGGTTGCAGCGGCAGGCATCCGAGGTCTGACAGGTGACCTTGGGCTGTGGTACAGGAGCCTCCATTTTAGGCAGGTACTCTCTTCAAATGAGAGCCTGCAAAATGACCTCCTCCCACTGAGGTGGGAGCCCTGAGAAGACAGTAAACATTGCCTGTAAGCCCATCACCTAGAGACAACCAACGTTAACATTTCAGTGATTTTTCTTCCAGACATTTTTATGAGAATATCTCACTCTCTCTCTCTCTCTCTCTCTCTATATATATATATATATATGACTTCATACATATATATTGTATTGTATGTGGCTATAGCTGTATCTACATATTTATAGCTATAGATAGTTCTGTGTCTTTTTTCATTTTAGATTTTATATAATCACCATTTTCTCACACCAGTGAATATTCTTAGGAAAAAGATCTTTTAAACAGCTGACTGACATGTCATCTCATAAATACAACATAACTGATGCAAGCCTTTTCCTATTGCCAGACATTGGAGTTGTTTCAGGTTTTTATCAAAATAATGCCATAGTAAATATTTTGTATATAAATTTAGCTGTGCATTTATGTCTATTTTCATAAAATAGTAACAGCTAACATTTGCCAGTTTCTTATTCTCTGGGTGACTCTGAGCTAAATGTCTTATATGTGTATTAACTCATTTAATCTTCACAAAATTCTCTGAAGTAGGTTCTATTATTACCTCCATTTTCCAGTGATAAGTGGCATATAGAAGTTAAATAAACTGTCCAAGCTCACACAAGAAGAAAACAGAGGAGTCAGGATTCAAATGCAAACCCCGGTACTCCAAAGTTTGCTTTAACTTCAAAGACAATGGAATTACATGGAATCAAAGAATTGGAGATTTTATTTGTGTGTTTGCTATATAAGAATAATTCCTGCAAGTAGTAGATGAAAGTCTAAACTGTACAGAGTGGTATTAAATGGAAAATAAAGGACTTCCGCACTCTCCTCCCAAATCCTACTCCCTAGAAGTGGTAGACAAACCTTCCTCCTTCTTCCTCCTCTTCCTTCCCCACCCCCTTCTTTTTGTCATTGTTATTTTGATGATTACCACCATAATTTTCAATAAAGGAGAAGCTTTTGGACAAGAAGTTTATCATTTAATTGCAAAGTCAGTTACCATGCAGAATTATAAATGACACGTGCAGACCATCAATGCATGCTCAAGGTCTTATTTTCTATTAGAGGCAAAGCAGCCAATTTGAATGTCATGTGGCCTGTCATATATCAATCACAACTGGAATGCCTTGTCTATGATTTCTAGTCTTCTCTTCTTTAAAGTAGGGTGAAGAGCTAAAGCCACTTACAAAACAACTGTGTGCAGACTCAGTGTAGATTGCTTCTCCTTTTCTTCCAATCTTTTAATATTGTCTTCCCATAGTTATTGCAACACCAGTATTTGTAGTGACTTGCCTTTCACAAGGCATTCAACAAAGCATTTTCTTTTTTTTCTTTTCAGTCTTCCAAGATTCATTGTTTATGCACCACACCCAGTGCTCTATGCAGTCTGTGCCCTTCTTAATACCCACCACCAGGCTCACGCATCCCCCCACCCCCTTCCCCTCCAAAACCCCCAAGTTTGTTTCTCAGAGTCCACAGTTTCTCATGCTTCATCTCCCCCTCCGATTTACCCCAATTCACTTTTCCTTCCTTTCTCCTAATGTCCTCCATGTTATTCCTTATGCTTCGCAAGGAAGTGAAACCATATAATTGACTTTCTCTGCTTGACTTATTTTGCATAGCATAATACCCTTTAGTTCCACCCCCGTCATTGCAAATGGCAAGATTTTGGGGGTTTTGATGGCTGCACAATATTCCATTATATATATATACCACATCTCCTTTATCCATTCATCTGTTGATGGACATCTAGGTTCTTTCCATAGTTTGGCTATTGTGGACATGGCTGCTATAAACTTTGGGGTGCATGTGCCCCTTCAGGTCACTACATTTGTATCTTTAGGGTAAATACCCAGTAGTGTGATTGCTGGGTCATAGGGTAGCTCTATTTTCAACTTTTTGAGGAACCTCCATACTGTTTTCCACAGTGGCTGCACCGGCTTGCATTCCCACCAACAGTGTAGGAGAGTTCCCCTTTCTCTACATCCTCACCAACACCTGTCATTTCCTGACTGGTTAATTTTAGCCATTCTGATGGGTGTGAGGTGGTATTCACTGTGGTTTTGATTTGTATTTCCCTGATACCAAGTGATGTTGGGCACTTTTTCATGTATCTTTTGGCCATTTTGATGTCTTCTTTGCAGAAATGTCTGTTCATGTCTTCTGCCCATACTGAATTCCTGTGTGAGTTCTAGCAGTTTTGGAGTGAAGTCTTCTGGGTTTTCCACATAAAGCATCATATCATCTGCAAAGAATGAGAGTTCTACTTTTTTGCGGATTCAAATGCCTTTTATTTCTTTTTATTGTCTGATCGCTGAGGCTAGGACTTCTAGTACTATGTTGAACAGCAGTGGTGATAGTGGACATCCCTGCCAAGTTCCTGATCTTAGGGGAAAAGATCTGAATTTTTTCATGTTGAGAATGATATTCTCTGTGGGTTTTTCAAAGATGGCTTTTATGATATTAAGGTACGTACTCTCTATCCCTACACCGTGAAGAGTTTTGATCAAGAAGGATGCTATACTTTGTCAAATGCTTTTTCTGCATCTATTGAGAGTATCATATGGTTCTCATTCTTTCTTTTATTAATGTATTGCATCACACTGATTGATTTGCAGATGTTAAACCAATCTTGCAGCACAGGAATAAATCCCACTTGGTCGTGGTGAATAATCCTTTTAATGCACTGTTGGACCCCATTGGCAAGTATTTTGGTGAGAATTTTTGCATCCATGTTCACCAGGGATGTATTCGTCTGGAATTCTCCTTTTTGGTGGAGTCTTTTTCTGGTTTGGGGAATTTTGAAATTTTCCTTCCATTTCTATTTTTTTTTGGAACATTTCAGAAGAATAGGTTTTATTTCTTCTTTAAATGTTTAGTAAAATTCCCCGGGGAAGCCCTCTGGGCTTGGGCTCTTGTTTGTTGGGAGATTTTTTTTATTACTTCTTCAATTTTCTTACTGGTTATGGGTCTGTTCAGGTTTTCTATTTCTTTCTGGTTCAGTTTTGGTAGTTTATATGTCTCTAGGAATACATCCATTTCTTCCAGATTGTCAAATTTGCTGGTGTATAGTTGCTCATAATATGTTCTTATAATTGTTTGTATTTCCTTGGCATTGGTTGTGATCTCTCCTCTTTCATTCATGATTTTATTAATTTGGGTCTTTTCTCTTTTCTTTTGGATAAGTGTGGGCAGGGGTTTATCAATCTTCTTAATTCTTTCAAAGAACTAGCTCCTAGTTTCATTGATCTGTTCTACTGTTCTTTTGGTTTCTATTTCATTGATTTCTGCTCTGATCTTTATTATTTCTCTTCTCCTGCTGGGTTTAGGCTTTCTTTGCGGTTCTTTCTACAGTTCCTTTAGCGTAGGGTTAGGTT
>CM052886.1:40076777-40101951 GCA_028534135.1 Potos flavus | reverse complement strand
TTTATCCATTCTGATACCCTGTGTCTTTTGATTGGAGCATTTAGCCCATTTACATTCAGGGTAACTATTGAAAGATATGAATTTAGTGCCATTGTATTGCCTGTAAGGTGACTGTTACTGTATATTGTCTCTGTTCCTTTCTGGTCTATGTTACTTTTAGGCTCTCCCTTTGCTTGGAGGCCCCCTTTCAATATTTCCTCTAAGGCTAGTTTGGTGTTTGCAAACTCTTATAATTTTTGTTTTTCCTGGAAGCTTTTTATTTCTCCTTCTATTTTCAATGACACCCTAGCTGGATATAGTATTCTTGGCTGTATATTTTTCTCATTTAGTGTTCTGAATATATCATGCCAGTCCTTTCTGGCTTGCCAGGTCTCTGTGGATAGGTCTGCTGCCAATCTAATATTTCTACCATTGTATGTTACAGACCTCTTGTCTCGAGCTGCTTTCAGGATTTTCTCTTTGTCTCTGAGACTTGTAGGTTTTACTATTGGATGATGGGATGTTGACCTATTTTTATTGATTTTGAGGGGGGTTCTCTGTGTCTCTTGGATTTAGATCCCTGTTTCCTTCCCCAAGTTAGGGATGTTCTCAACTGTAATTTGCTCCAATATGCCTTCTGCTTCTGTCTCTCTCTTTCTTCTTCTTCTGGGATCCCAATTATTCTAATATTGTTTCGTCTTATGGTATCACTTACCTCTCGAATTCTTCCATCATGATCAAGTAGTTGTTTATCTCTCTTTTTCTCAGCTTCTTTATTCTCCATCATTTGGTCTCATCTATCACTAATTCTCTCTTCTGCCTCATTTATCCTAGCAGTAAAAGCCTCGTTTTTATTGTATCTCATTAATAGGTTTTTGATTTCAACTTGGTTAGATTTTAGTTCTTTTATTTCTCCAGAAGGGGATTCTCTAGTATCTTCTATGCTTTTTTCAAACCCAGCTAGTATCTTTATAATCATCATTCTGAACTCTAGTTCCAACATCTCACTAATGTCCATATTGATTAGGTACCTGGCAGTTGGTACTGCTTCTTGTTCTTTTTTTTAAGGTGAGTTTTTCCATTTTGTCATTTTGTCCACAGAAGAATAGATGAATGAGAGAACAAAATGCTAAAATGGTAACAATGACCCCAGAAAAATATACACTAAACAAATCAGAAGAGACCCACAACTGGGGGGAAAAGAAAGGGGAAAAAAAAAAAGAATATGTTCAGACTGGTGAATAGTACAGAGCCACACACTAGATTTTGGGTGTATTTTGGTCTGTTAGAAGAAACTGCCTCCCAAAATTTTAAAAAAATAAAAACTTATATATATACAAAACTAAGGGTAAATTTGATGAAGGGATGGAATATGACTGTAAAGATGAAAATTAAAAAAGATTTTAAAAAAGGAATTGATAAGATAAGAAGTTGGCTGAAAAAAGAAAGAACAAAATTTTTTTAAAAAAAGTGGGGGAAGAGAACGTGATCAGGCGGGAGACTAGAAAAGCCATACACTAGATTTGGGTATATTTTGGTCTGTTAAAAGAAACTGTATCCCAAAATTTTAAAGAAAGAAAAACTTACATATATATAAAAACTAAGGTTAAATACAATGAAGGGATAGAATATGACTATAAAAATGAAAATTTAAAAAGATTTCTTAAAAAGGTATTGACAAGATAAGACGTTGCTTAAAATAGGAAAGAGGGAGAAGGAAAGGAAGGGTGAATTGGGGGAAATTGGAGGGGGAGATGAACCATGAGAGACTGTGGACTCTGAGAAACAAACTGAGGGTTTTGGAGGGGAGGGGGGTGGAGGGTTGGGTGAGCCTGGTGGTGGGTATTGAGGAGGGCACGTATTGCGTGGAGCATTGGGTGTGGTGCATGAACAATGAATCTTGGAACACTGAAAAAATAAAATGAAATTAATTGAAAAAAAAAGAAAAAGAAAATTTTTTTAAAAATTCAACTTTGAAAGACTAAAGAATCGTGGGGGGAAACCCATGAATCTATGTGCTAGCTCTGGAGTTTTGCAGTTTTCATTGATCAGTAAACTTGGTCTTGGCTGGATGTTCTTGCTGATCTTTTGGGGGAGGGGCCCGTTGCCGTGATTCTCAAGTGTCTTGGCCCTAGGCGGAATTGCACCGCCTTGCCAGGGGCCAGACTAAGCAGTCTGCTCAGGTTTGCTCTCGGTAGCTTTTGTTCCCTGAATGGTTTCCATACAGCTTTGGAGGACAGGAATGAAAATGGCAGCCTCCCAATCTCCGGCCCTGTAGGAGCTAAAAGCTTAGGGCTGCACTCCTCAATACATCCTCGTAGAAAACAGTCAATCACTTCCATCCCCCTGGTCTCCGGCTGCACTCTGTGCCCACCCAGCCTGTGACCGAGTATTTCTATCTCTGGCACACAGCCCCGTTTAAAGTCTCCAAACCCAGCAGATTCCTGCAGCGAGCTCCCATGCTGCTCCTCCTGGTGGATGAAGGGGAGGGTCTCTCCGGATTTGCCACTTGTGGGGTTCCTGCTTGAAGAGCAGTGGCCTGTGCCAGGGAATCAGTTTATGGCAACCCTGAGCTGAGAGTCCCTCCTTGGCTCTGTCTTTGCAGCTGGCTTCCCCACTCTGATATCTGGAAGCTCTGCCACACTCAGGCACCCTGGTCTTTTTGTGACCCTGAGGGTCCTGAGTCCACACTGTCCCAGTGAGGGTTGCACACACACACACACACACACACACACAAACGTACACACACACATACCTGCTTAGCCACTGGAGGGATGTCCATCAGTGGAGCAGACTTCTAAAAGTTCTGCTTTTGTGGTCCAGTTCCTTCTACTACTTGATCATCTAACCTTGATTAATTTTTGTTGTATAGATTGAGCAATATCCTTGGTGGCTGACCAAATACCTTGCTCCTAGGAACACTGTGCTCTGTGAACCATCTTCATAGTTCTCTATAGGTCAGCCCCCTTTGGCTGCCAGTTTGAACTTGGTGCTCATTGCATGACTAGCACCCACCTTGCATCTGATGGTTAAGCGACGCCACCTGACCTCTATTATTTTGGTATCCTATCATTTCCATCGCCATCAGTGAGAAGAGTTCTGATATCACATCTTCCACCATTCATCTTGGCCTACAAAGGACAGCTATAACTGAGCTTCTCTTTGATGCCAGTGACCCTCCCACTGGTGTAGACCTTACAGCTTTGGTGGCAGCCTGCATCCAGATCAGTCAATAAATGGTGTACAAGACTCAGTTTCCTCCCTCCTGAACAATTTTGAAGGGCCATCCTAGCTCCAGAGCTCCCTCTAGGATTCACTGAGGTCTTTCTTAACAACTTCATCATTCTACTTTTCCCTCTGTTCAATCCTGCATTCTTCCCTTCACTCCCCTACAGGAACTGACCCTATGAGCACTCCCCAGTAATTTCCCGAATGCAAATCTTTGCCTCAAAATTTTCTTCCCAGCTACTGAGAATGCAGACCCTAAAAATGAGATCTTGGCACTGAACCAACAGCTGATTGACTAGCACAGAGGACCCCATTGTGATCTTGTACAATTGACTCTCCGGCTGAAGTGAAGCTCAGAGAACTCATAAGAGCAATTGGCTATCAACAATATCCTAGAAGCTTGGGAAACGAACGTTTCAGTTCTAGGAGAAGGAATCTGGGCAGTACACCAACAGTATCTACTACCCTTATGTTCTCCAGTTATTCCTTTTTTAGTAGACCACTGTTGTCTTATGTTACAATACATATCTGACTTTCTCATAGAATGCTAATTAAAATTTTTAAAAATATTCTTGCTGTTCCTTAAATTAACTATTTCCTCTAAGTTCTGTGACCCTAGTGGTCTATTTTGGTTTTGTCTTTTTTTTTCCTTTGGTATCACTGGTTTTCCTCAAAATTTAGTGCTTCTTGGTTGTTTAAGAATGAAAGACCATGGCGGTGCCTGGCTGTGTTAGTTGGTAGAACTTAAGACTCTTGATCTCGGGAGTCATGAGTTCCAGCCCTACACTGGGAGTAGAATTTACTTTATAAAAAAAAAAGAAAGATTATGTTGATTTGCATGGGAGTCTGCTGCTCTTTCATGTCTGTTTCCTCAGACAGCATCCCTTTTTCCTAATTGGGAGCACTGAGCACAAACCAGTGGTGATATTAACTGGCAGGTTTCTCTTTTGGTGATCTGGAGGGAGCCACATGAGCATTCTAGGTGCCTTCATTATAAATGTTGAAACAGGGGCGCCTGGGTGGCTCAGTGGATTAAAGCCTCTGCCTTCGGCTTAGGTCATGATCTCGGGGTTCTGGGATTGAGCCCTGCATTGGCCTCTCTGCTCAGCGGGGAGCCTGCCTCCCCCTCTCTCTCTGCCTGCCTCTCTGCCTACTTGTGATCTCTCTCTGTGTCAAATAAATAAATAAATAAAATCTATAAATGTCAAAACAAGTGCAGGTTTACTCTGGAGCACTAATTCCCACTTAAAACCCTAAATTTTTCCATATAGAGAAGAAGAGTCTTCTGTTTTTAACCTGGGGGTTAATAGTGTTGCTACTAGTCACTATCCATGTGTAGGGGAGTCCAGAATATTTTTACAGATTTTGATACTTACTGCTAAACTAGCCTCCATAAAAGTTTGCCAACTTATTCCCACTATTTTACCGTACTCTTGAAAGCACAAGTATTACTGATTTTTAAATGTTTGCCGGTTTTATAAGTAAAATATATTATCATTTAATTTGCATTGCACTTTTTTCATACATTTATTTTTTTAAGATTTATTTACTTATGTGGGAGAGAGAGAGAATGCACAAGCAGGGGGAGAGGCAGAGGGAAAGGCAGAGGGGAAGCAGACTCCCTGTTGAGAGTGGAGACCACCCCCTACCCCAGGGCCAGATCCCAGGACCCTGAGATCAGACCTGAGCTGAAACCAAGAGCTGGATGCTCAACTGACTGAGCCACCTAGGTGCCCCTTTCACATATTTATGAGGTCCTAGTTGTCGAACCTCTAGGAAGACTAGGAGAAGACAAGCTCTGAAATTCATAGCATTGCATTTTTCTATTTACTTGCACATTTCAGAGAGGTCATGTTTAGAAAAAAAAAAGTTTATTGCTATGCCATTTTTTAAAATATCCACTTTTAACTAGAGGGTTTTATACTAAGCGAAATAAGTCAATCAGAGAAAGATAATTATCATATGATCTCTCTGATATGAAGAATTTGAGAGGCAGGGCGAGGGGTCTTGGGGGGTGGGGGAGGGAAATGAAACAAGATGGGATCAGAAGGAGACAAACCATAAGAGACTCCTAAACTCACGAAACAAACTGAGGGTGGCTGGGGGGTAGGGGCGGGTAGGGATAGGGTGGCTGGGTTATGGACCTTGGGGAGGGTATGCGCTATGGTGAGTGCTGTGAAATGTGTAAGCCTGATGATTCACAGACACGTACCCTGGGGCAAATAATACATTATGTGTTAATAAAAAAATATATATATCCACTTTTATATATTTATTTAAAAATATATATATACCCACTCCCTCAATCCATTGAAGGGTAAATTAATCCTGTACTGTTTTTACCAGTCAGGTATATTTTGTAACGAGTTGTTTCCTGTCTCAAACCCTTAACATTAAGGATATATTTAGGCAGCTGTGTGAGTCTATGTCATTTTTCCCAAAATAACACCCTGACCCTAAACCATGCAGTCAGATAATAAGGCATTACTGTGTAATAGCACACTGTAAACAGACACAATATTTCTAAATGTGAAAAGGATTTGACCCATTGAAGGAGCACTGTCATATTCATATGCACCATTATGACATAGCCGCGTTCTCTTGCAAGCCTAAGCAATGATTTCTTCATTTGTCAGGCAGCAGTCAGCCTATCCTGCCCACAGGCAGGTCCTGCCTCTTCCTATTGGCCAGGGAGAGACTGATGGACAGCAGCAGCTGCGGCCTCTGGCAGACCCAGGTTCCACCTTCAGCCTGCGGACATCACTGATTGAAATGCATCAGAGACCCCTCAGCTGTTCATGAAAGAGCCCACGGAGAGGGCCAGCATCTTGTGCACTTACACGGAACTGATTCTAGGAGGTCTGGTTCATAGAAAAAAATGGTACCCAGCCCTACCCCTATTTCCCCCCACTACAAACATTTTTGCGCAAACTGGCAATTAGTAGGCCAGCCTTAGTTCCTGAGAAAAAAATAGGCAAAACGGAAGGGGTTTGAGTGGAGCTGGGCTGGCACTAACCTGTAGATAGTCTTTCACAAACAGGTGTGTAACATTTGCCAGGTGTGTCTTAGGAACTCACAGTCACTAAATCTGGAAGTAGAGTAACATGATCGGGAGGAAGTGGGACAAAAAACAAGCAATATCCATGGTGCTAGGACCTTTCAGGGACCCTAGAACGAAGAGCCCAGTGAATTTTACCTAGCTGCTTTTCTGAGAGTGCAGATTTTGGGGTGTATACTTAACCTCGAGTCTTCAGGTGACGACTGTCTGGATACTAATATTCTGTGCCTAGGGTTGAGGAGCTACTGCCTTCAAATTCAGTATTCTGAATTTGAGACACATATTGACCCCAGGGCCCTTCCACTGAACAGCTGACTGGCCTCTATTGAGTATCAATAATCTCTGCAGGCCGAGCGACAGAGCTAGGCTGACAGCAGCATCTGCTGCTCGTCCATCATCCCTTCTGGCCAATAGAAACAAGGCACAGTCCCTTCGGCCTGGGAAGGCCGTCCTTCTCCCTCTCCAGTGGTTGTGCCAGATGAAGAAGTCATTACTATTCGGGGCTGGAAAAGAAACCAAGGATGCCTGGAGGGAATAAAAGAATGAGAGAACAGGATACAGTCAGCCAGTTGGCCACTGGGGCACATTACAGCCTCTGGGCACTCTTTCCAGATGCCTTGCATTTTCCAGCATGCAGCCGCTTTCCCCATCCCTTCGCTGGGGGAGTTCAAGGTTTCGGCATGCTTGTACACTAGCCTTTGGGAGAGCGATAGGGAGATCTTCAGAAAGAGAAAGCAATGTGGCAGCCCCAGAAGACATTCGACATTTCCTCCTTGTTTTGAAACTAATTCAGGAAGTTCAGTGAGGAGCCATGGGTCAATGTGTGTCTTTCGTGGTTGCCTTTCATCACTATTTTCATGTCCTGTTTCTTAAAAGCTTTATGGTTTTTATTAGTGATAATACCTCCCTTCTGAGCCACGCACAGCATTTACAAGGATTTTTCACATTCGCGACTTCACCTGAAACCCTAAGAAATAAGGAAAGTGTGTCGTATCATGCCCGCTTTAGAGATGAAAACCAAAAAGATCAAAAAAGGTGTGAGCAGCCCCAGGTAACTGAGCTGAGAAGAGGCCAAGATGGAACTTGACCTCAGATGTTCTGCTTCCAAGTCCAGGGCCCTTTCCACACTCATGGCTCACATTACATCGGCCCTGTCTGCAACTCAAGTATCACCAGTCGGCTGTGGTCCGGAAGCAGGAGCAAGGTGAACTACATAGCACCTAGAAGTTTGTCCGGGGTGTGTTTCTGTCATGATGTCATTTCCATAGAGGAAGACACACCCATGCCACCAGTGTGTGTAGGTGTGTGGGTGTATGCACACGCCCATGTAATAACTTTGTAATGTTCTCATCTCTGGATCAATGACTCCTGAAATGGAGTCATTAAGTAGTTTCGGTGCTTTGATGAAGAACATCACCTCTTATTTGAGATTCGGCATCATTTTCTCAAATCCTTAGGAACCGAAAAAGACATATAGTAACTGACAAAGTAATTCAGTTGATTTATATTGAAATCTGAAAGGTAGAGTTCTGCATGCTCGTGTGTGTGTGTACACATACTTTTACATATATTTTAAAAACAATATGATTCACTTTACTAGCCCATAGAACACAACCCCTAACATTTAAGAGTAGAATTCATGAAGAAAAACATTTAGATATGGCAGAGCATACACAGAGCAGAAAGTTAGCTGTCCTCAAACTATTGCCAACTTCCCATAAATGATGTTTCTGTTTCTCTTCCTCAGGATCCCTACTTTTAAATGTTCTTTTCTTTGTCCTTTATCTCTTTTCATTGAAACAGAATATATGACAATAAAATCTTCTCCCTGATCCCTCAAAAAATATGTAAGAAAAAAAATTTTGTTACTAGTTTAAACTGAATAAAGTGAAACAGCATGACCAACCAGTGTCTCATTATTTTGAGGACAATCTTTTTGCTGTTTTGACTTTCCACACTAATTAAGAGATTTGGATTAGACACTGAAGTTTGGACAGACTTTCACAAGCCCTCAGAGTAACTCTTAACAAACTTTGATTCATAAACCCTAGAGTGCATGATACCCCACAAAAATGATCCACAAAGAATATCAGTTAACAAAGAAGAATAACAATTCTTGATCTTTTTTAGATAGCTGTCATAAAGAATAGGGATATGGGATGAGACCATTAAGAGTGTATAAAAATGGAAATTCCACTAAGATCCTGATTATTGTCTCTACTAGAAAAGCAACGAAAGCTCTGATCTTTTTTCTAACTTGCTCCCAGGACAGACTTTTTCTCCCACCTTCAAATCCATTTTCCTCTCAAGTTTGTAGGAGCTGAAATAAAGAGAGGAATAGGAAAAAGTAGGAAAAAATTAAAAACCGCAGCCCTGAGGCAGACCATCACCTCCTACAAACACAAATAAACTATAAAATGTATTGAACCAATTATATCGTTTACTCTCTTAACAAGGAGCAGGCAGAAGCTATAATTTTAATCTATTCCTTGAAATATAATCAAAGATTGTCTTCATGTTCGATCTTTGAATAAAATTTAGTAGGAGTCCTAGAGTAATGTATGATCAATGTCATCCAAATTGTCCATACTAAAAAAAGAAGAAAAAATATTCTACCATTCAATGTGCCTTTAATGCAAATCACAGTGGGACTGTAAAATTTAAAAAGTGATTCACAACACCAACTCCTATATTGCATATGGCACTGGTTTTCAAACTTTATCATGCATCTGAATCACCTAGAGAGCTTATGAAAACAGATCACAGGGTCCCACCCCCAGAGCTTTTGATTTAGTAGGTCTGAGAATTTGCATTTCCAACCAGTTACCAGATTCTGTTGATGCTGCTGGTCTGGGGACCATTCTTTGAATACCATTGCTATAGAGGAATTAGGAAAACGGAAATAGTAAGGGGACTTTGGCTTTGGGCCAAAGAAATTTATTGATGAACCAGAGGAAGAAGTCTCAGAATAGATAGTGCATTCATTCAACAAATATTTTAAGTTCCCACTATAGGCCAGTAACTGTTCTAGATACTAGAGATACAGTGGTGAAAAAACAGGCAGGGTCCCTGTCCTCCTGGAACTTACTTTCTAATGGGGAGAAGCGTGGTAAGCAGGTAGTCAAGAGTGCTATAAGGAAAAATGAGGGGTGCCTGGGTGGCTCAGTCGGTTGAGCGTCCAATGCTTGCTTTTCACTCAAATCCTGATCTCATGGGTCCTGGGATCAAGCCCCGCCTCAAGCCCTGCATGGAGCTCTGCACTCAGCAGGGGGTCCACTTGAGATTTTTCTTCCTCTGCGCCTCCCTCTAGGAGCTCATGTTCCTGCTCTCTCTCTCAAATAAATAAATAAATCTTTTTTAAAAATGAAAAATTAAGTGGAATAAATGGGCAAAAATGATGCACCTGGTGTTTGCGAAGAGCCTCTTTGTGCAAGGGCTTGAATTAAGTGAGGAAGGAAGCTATGACCAGGAAGACTGCAGGCTTATTCTAGGCAGAGGAATAACAAAGTCCAAATACAATGTGTTTTGCTATTGCAGCTATGTGTTTCACAATCAATCTTCATTCAACAAAGAAATTAAATGTCAATGCAGAATATTAGTGTAATGTTATTAAAAGAAAAATATCGTGTGAACATTATTTAGTCAAATGCCAGAACTATCAGTATGGTATATACAGAAATCAGTGGAAATTTTCTAGATTGTATAGAAAGGATTTCAAAATTTGGTGCTAGAATGGCTATACATTTAAGATAGGTGAAAGTAATAAAGCAATGGATCACTGTCTAGTGTGAAGATTTCAAAGTGGGATTAATTTAATGAGTAATAAAATGAAAAAAAAGTTATAGATAAAATCTGAAAAAGCAAGTGTTACTCATTTTATCTACATTGTACCAAAAACAAAGCCACATTGAAAAACGTTGGTTTTATGTATTGTTGAGCTATTAGAGAAGAAAACAAGACTACCACAATTAATCAGTGTTTCCTTGGTTTTATAGCTTACGTAAATAATAAGGTTTTCTTTTTTTGTAAAGGTTTTGACTAGGGGGAGAATAAAACAATAACTTCAGATTTTAGACATTAATTTTAAAAGTTGGAGAAGAGAAGCCTAAGATAATGATACTAATGTTAGTGAAGAAAAAGGTGTATAAGCCACAATTTTAGCTGAAAACCAGAAAAGCTTTTTTCTGCCAAGTTGTAATGCATACTTTGAATTTGTTCCTAAGAGACATGGCCTCAGTTATGCAGATAGTAATGACTTTTGCGGAACAATTTAACAATTATAAACAACATATTCTGGATCTACTCAAAATAGAACATCTTGATGAAACATACCAAATGTGACTTTAAAACTACTCATGGACACACAACAGGAATCCTGACTAAATGTTGTCAAAGCAATTAAATTAAATTTAGTGAAGATATAAGATGCAGACTGAGAGTTAAGCCAAACCACAGAAGATTCTCAAGAGTGAATCATGGATATTGGCAGGAAATGAAATTAATTTTGAATTTGTAGTAGCCACAATGAGTGATATGAACTGTTGCTTGCTATTAATAATGTTAGCAATATTTACCAAAAAAAAAAAAAAACCCCACAAAAAACCAAAGATATAATTTTAACAGTTTGACTTTGTAAAGGATTTTTTGACTTTTTAAAAATTTAAAGATAATTAGGGGTGCCTGGGTGGCTCAGTCAGTTAAGCAGCTGCCTTTGGGTCAGGTAGTGATCCTGGGGTCCTGGGATCAAGCCCTGCATCGGGCTCCCTGCTCAACAGGGAGCCTGCTTCTCCCTCTTCCTCTGCCTGCCACTCTGCTTACTTGTGCTCTCTCTCTATCTTTCTCAAATAAATAAATAAAATCTTCTAAAAAAATTTAAGGTTAATTAAATATATATGTGTAATATGCTACAAAAG
Organism: Potos flavus; assembly: GCA_028534135.1. Taxonomy (NCBI): domain Eukaryota; kingdom Metazoa; phylum Chordata; class Mammalia; order Carnivora; family Procyonidae; genus Potos; species Potos flavus. Next base: position 40,090,773 of record CM052886.1, on the reverse strand, counting down.
TGACATTTCAATAAATTACATGGAAATTAAAACATGAACAAAAAGTTCACACAACTGTGAATCTGATGATTCACATACAAATAATTTTGAAAAGAATTTCCATTTATACTATTTTCTGGCCATTGTAGGTCAGGTTATAGTTGATCAATATACTGCTTTTTTTTCTTTGGAATATATTGATATTAATATTTTTGAAAGAAAATAACTTAATAAATATTGTGTTTGACCTAGATATTGCTTTTAAAGGTGACAGACAATTGTGATATAAATGATAGCAATTTAGATAAAATTAAAATCTTTTAATATCTTCTGTAAACAATAATTTCTCATATGCAAACCCATAACAATGTCTGAAGCTGATTTACAATATTCACGGTTCATTTTCAAATCTAATTATTCTTTTAAGAATCTTATTGACAATTCCAGTAGATACTGCCTTGGTAGAGCAATTTTTCTCCAAATCAAAATTAATAAGAACTACCAGACAGCTATAAAAACATAAGGAAATCTGTTTAGTTTGACATGATTGTTAACAGAAAATAAATTATGTTAAAATCTTCATGATAACAACATAATTAGTAATTTTGCTGAACGAAAGCAAGAAAAATATGTTTTGTCCTATTTTGCTGTGTTGTTACGCATCCAAACATCACCGACTCATCCACAGAACACCAGAATAAAGGCAGGGGAATAAACATGTACAATAGTAATTATATCCAGTTGTCATTTATTTTTTTTGCCTAATTTAAGTCATATAAATATATGACTTCACTCATTTTCTATCTGTCACGAAGTATATTTTCAAGGTCAGATGAGAGCTTATTTGTCAGCTTGATTTTTAATTCTTAAATATTTAGACAAATAGTATGTGGGCTTCCATTCGTGCTCTAGCCCTGGCACCCACAAATGTTGAGAACAGACATAATTTTACCCAAAGAAGGGGTGAGACCTAGGTTTCACTCTCTCCATTCTTGCTGCTACTTTAGACTCTGAGTGATCACGTCAATAATCTCCCCAGATTTTTTTCTCCTATTTGTCCTTCAGATACTGATTCTCAGATCACCCAATATGATGCCCCTCTTCACCTCTGTACCTATGTTGCCACCCACAGTCCCGCTTATCTCAAGGTTCTGGGTCTCACTCCTGGCCACTTAAGAGTGCAAGGAGGATCATAGTGGGAGTGATGAATCCTGGTTGATGTCCAGGGCAAAGGCAAACCATAACTGGGGGAAGTGGGGAGATGAAAGAGAAAACTGGGATGATTTTAAAAAAAGGTACTGAAGAAGTGAGGGACAGTGGTACGAATGATAAAGGAGCAAATGAGAGAAGGGATTAGTTACAGAGGGAATGATAGGCATTTCTTCCTCTGAGAAAAAGATTATAGATTGATGATGATAGATAGATAGATAGATAGATAGATAGATAGATAGATAATAGATAATAGATGATAAATGGATAGACAGATGATAGGTGATGGTAGATAGATAAATGATAGATAAATGAGTAATTTTGAGATGTGGAAGAGACTAACTCAATTTTCTCAGAAATTCATGAAGGGAAATCATCTACTTAGAGTAACAGTGCAAGTATTAACAGATTCCAATAATACATATTGACAGCCTACTGTGGGCTCTGTATTGTGTTCAGTCCTGGGGTAACAGTGGCCAACCAAAGGAGACATGGTCCCCCTCTTATGGAGTCTAAAAGCAAGAAGGAAGCATAGAAATTGATCAAATATTCATATCACAGAACACATTATTTCAACTTGAGTTCTGAGATAAAGTCATGCTTCCATGAAAAGAAGATTAGTGAATTTGAGAACATATGGAAAGGTTTGAAAAGGCAGTCTCAAGTACAGCACAGTATGGAAACTATTAAACTAATAAAGAACGAAAGAAAAGCACAGGAGAGTAAGGCTCAGCACCATATCTGAGGGCAGCTCACAACTCAGGCCTAAAGGAGACCCACTGTGTGCCTGGGAAATCACCCATCAGGAAGGAACTATTAACTCATATAATAACTTGTATGTATGAAGCTAAGTCAAAGATACTACACAAAGAAAGGCTACAAACTGCATGATTCAATTTATATGCTATTTTGGAACGAGCAAAACTAGAGGGACAGAAAAATACCATTGGTTGCCAGAGTCTGGGAGCAGGAGGGGGCAGGAGGTGACTACAAAGAAGTTTGAGAGGATTTTTAAGTGATAAAACTCTCCTTTATTTTGACTGCGATAGGGTTTATATTGTTATATGCATTCACCAAAATGCATATAACTATACACTGCAAAGGTAAACTTTTCTGTATGCAATTTAATATGCCCAAAGAAATAGGGAAAGAAAAGAAATATATTCAATCTTGTGATGCTGCAGCTTGGTTGGTAATTTTTCTCTAACTTATAGCATCTTCAATTTTGGAGACACCACTCACTGCCCGGGAAATTTAGTTAGATCATAACTGCAAGTTGGAAGTTAAGAGTAAGTGTAAATAGTTATCTTCAGACTCTCTTGACAAACCTCAGCAGATAGAAGGGAAATGCAAATGCAAGTTAGGTCACTCTTGGACAGTTCACTTGTTTATTCCACTCCATTTATATATTTTTTTAAGATTTTATTTATTTATTTGTAAGAGAGAGAACACAAGCAGGGGGAGCAGCAGGCAGAGGGAGAAGCAGACTCCCCAGTGAGCAGGGAGCCCCATGTGGGACTTGATCCCAGGACCCCAGGATCTTGACCAGAGCCAAAGGCAGATGCTTAACCGACTGAGCCACTCAGATGTCCCTCCATTTAAATTCTGAAGCGCACTTATGTCTCAGAGATAACCCAGACTAGAAAGGCGTCTCACTTGAAGACTATCTTGTTGGTGTAGAAATGGAATGTGTTAAGTAAAATGTTTTGAAAGTCCTTGTTATGAGACTGAAGAACGTAAATGAGCAGTTATTACAAACAGTAACCTAATCTTCTGGCAGTTGTAAAGGAGCTGAACGTTTATGATAAAAGTTTTATGGGAAATGTGTCCGGAATTTGTTGCCATAATAATCCATTGAATAAATTGGTGTGGTGACCCAAGTTAACAACTGTGGGCCCCAACCATGCAATAGTTAAACAAAGAACACTTGTTCCTGAAGAAGACAATTATTTTCAGAGAAAACTTCAGACTTTCAGAGGAAAATGTATTTGATTACCTATGGTAAAGTAGATTTCCTTCCTTTTACAGCAGCTGAGGATCATAAGAGTTGAGGGGCAATTATTTCCCCAAGCCTCTTTCCCAAAGAACTTGCAAGTCTACTCGCCCTCCTCAGGAAGGAAGTTCCTGAATTTTAAAAAGCAAGCTTTTTTTCTCAAATTGCTGGATACTTTCCAAGATGATTGACCAGTTAAGAGGTGGTGAATTAGTATCTCTCTTTTCCCCTGTATCTAACTTTTACTAGACACCATATACAATTAATATCTTCCTATTTTCCCTATATGTGACTTTGGTTAGATTTTTTATACAAATGTGAATTGCCCTATAACACATATGTGAATTAGTCCCATCATAAATAGGAATCCAGATAACGAAAAAAAGGAAAAGATAAGCAATACTAGTCTCACCCATGCATATACTTTCTTTACTGCTATAATTGACCCAAACTTAAATATTTTTTTTTTAAAGAATTTATTTATTTATTTGTCAGAGAGAGAGTGAGAGAAATCGCAAGTAGGCAGAGAGGCAGGCAGAGGCAGAGGGAGAAGCAGGCTCCCTGCTGAGCAAGGAGCCTGATGTGGGACTCGATCCCAGAACCCTGGGATCATGACCTGAGCCGAAGGCAGCCGCTTAACCAACTGAGCCACCCAGGCGTCCCCAAACTTAAATCTTTTAAAGATGAAAAGATTTAAATTTCCTTTAAACAGATATATGCAATGTCTTTCTAAATGACTTTAGGAACAGGTTGGGTTGCTTTGGTATTGATGGCTTGAAGCAATATTTGCTAGGATATAAAAGAAAGAACATACTGATTTCTTTATATGGGGCTAGCATAGTCCTGGTAACAAAATCAGCTAAATATAATGCAAGACAAAAAAACAACAACACAATTTTACTCATGAACGTAAATGAAAAATCCTAAACAGGATATTAGCAACAAAATCCAAAGAAGTATGAGAAAGATGAGACATCACAATCATTGTGGGTTAATATTAGAAAATCAATTAATGTAACTCATCACATTCACAGATTAAGAAGAAAATTTGTCTGGTCATCTTAATGACCTCAATGTAAGAAGAAAAGCTGGCATAGTTTACTGCTGGTTTTACTGCTCACATAGAATATACAAAAAAAACAAACAAACTATAAATAAATTATTGGTATTGATAAGCAAATTTAGATATAAAAACAATCAACATACAATTGTATCTCTCTTCATTAACAAAAATAATCAGAAAATGTAATTTTAAAAATACCGTTAACAAGAGCAATAGGAAATGTAAAGTACCTAGGAATATATCTTGAAAGACATTTTCAAAGACCTAAATGAATAGAAAGCTATTTCATGTTCTTTCGCAGAAAGACCCAATAGCAAAAAGCTACCCCAAAATAGATCTAGAAGATTTTTCAAAGAATCTAGCAAGGTAATTAAAAAATTTAAATGGTAATTCAAAAACCAAAAATAGCTAGCTACTCTAAAGATAAAATCACGCAAGGACATACCCTACCATATATGCAGACTTACTATAAAGCATACTTCTTAAGATACTATGGTATTTTCAAAGGAAGAAATAACTTAACAAAAGAGAAATATCAGAAATAAAATCATGCATATATAAAAACTTGATTCCTGTCAGATATCAGGCAGGTAAGGAAAGAGTAGACTATTCAATAAATATTGCTGGGACAATAGATTATCCATGTAGAAAAGTATGAATTAGAATCCCTACTTCACAGGGGTGCTTGGGGGGCCCAGTCGGTTAAGTGTCTGCCTTTGACTCAGGTCATGATCCAGGGTCCTGAGATTGAGCCCCACACTGGGCTCCCTGCTCAGCAGGAAATCTGCTTCTCCCTCCCTCTCTGTGCTCCCCCTGCCCCCCCCCCCAGCTCATGCTCACTCTCTCTCACTTTCTCTATGTCAAATAAATAAATAAAATCTTAAAAAAAAAAAAGAATACTTACCTCACACTCTACTAAAAACTATTAAAAATCAATTTCTGGTGAATTAAACAATAAATGCGAAAAGAAAAATTCAAAATATTAAGTAGAAAACATAGAACAATATTGTTATGATCTTGAGGAAGAAAAGAATTCAGTAAGCAAAACACAACAAAAACATAAAGGAGGGGTACCTGGGTGGCTCAATGGATTAAAGCCTCTGCCTTTGGCTCAGGTCATGATCTCAGGGTCCTGGGATCCAGCCCAGCATCGGGCTCTCTGCTCACCAGACAGTCTGCTTCCCCCTCTCTCTCTGCCTGCCTCTCTGCCTATATGTGATCTCTCTCTCTCTGTCAAATAAATATATAAAATATTTTAAAACCATAAAGAAAAAATGACAATTTTTCAACATTAAAATTAAGAGCTTCTATTCCTTAAAAGAAACTATAAAGGAGCAGAAATACAAGTCACAAATGGGAAAAGATGTTTAAATCATCTATAACAAAGGATTCATATCTAATATGCATGTGAAACTTCTGTGAATATGTAAGAAGATAAGCAACCAACTAGAAAAAACATGAAAAATACATAACAGACATTTCACAGAAGAGTAAACATTAATAGCTCATTGTCAACAGTAATCAGGAAAATGAAAATGAATATAAATTTCCAACACATTCATAACACACTAGCCAATTTCAGAATAGCAAGACCATCCTCTGGCAAGAACGTTTGGAGGTGGGAACTTTCTCATCCCCTTTTAGTGGGAGTATAAATGATACGATCAATTAGAAAAACACTGTGGCATTCTTTGGTAAAGTTGAACATGCATAAACCCCATGACTATCAATTTCATTCCCAAGTGTATACTGCAGAGAAATCTTTGTCCATTTAATGTACCAAAAGACATGTTCATAACTGCATTTTCAATAACAAAAAAATTATAAGCAACTCAAATGTCCCTTCACAATAGAATGAATAAACTATCATTTTATTCCCTGCCCCACACTATTACACAGCAATGTAGACAGCCGAAAATGAATGGACTACAGCTTTATGTATCAATATGGGTGAATAGCAAAATCATAAATTTGAGTAAAAAAGTAGGTCATGAAGTTCACAGACAGACAAAGCTAAACAATATATTGTTTAAGAATACCCATCACAGGGGTGCCTGGGTGGCTCAGTGGGTTAAAGCCTCTGCCTTTGGCTCAGGTCATGATCTCAGGGTCCTGGGATCGAGCCCCCCATCGGGCTCTCTACTCAGCAGGGAGCCTGATTCCTCCTCTTTACTGCCTGCCATCTCTCTCTCTGTGTCAAATAAATAAAATCTTAAAAAAAAAAAAAAAGAATACCCACCACAAATGGCAAAACTGAGGGAAACAGGCAAAGAAATGCTTTAAAATCTGATACGTTCTTCACTCTGTTAAAGCTCTAAATTTTATAAGCAGTTCTTCATTTCAGTCTCTTAGGATTTAGGTTATGAATTGTACACTTATCCCATGGTACTCTGACCGATAGTATTGTTTACAAAATATAAGGATATCTGGCTGAAAATAAACCTAGGAGAAGTGGCCAGTAGCCTCTAACTTCATGTAGTTGAAGCAATTTCTAAATTTCCAGTTTCTTATTGTCAGACTCTAATGAGGGCATACTTGACACATAAGAAAGAAATAAATCCAAAGAATGCTGCTGTGATAAACCTATTAGCACTGGGTGTTACATGCAACTGATGAATCATTGAACACTACACCAAAAACCAATGATATACTATATGTGGGTTAATCAAACTTAAATTTAAAAAAGATTTAAAAAATCTAGTTGGTAACTTCAAGTTATTTGTACAGGTCCATGTTTATCAAGATATAAAATATTAGTAGATGCTTAATTCCCAGGCCCTGCTAAGTAAATATGGGAAGATTATACAACCATTTAGGTCTTAACGGAGCATTTATGTAGTAATTCCCTAGACAAAACCTAAATCTAAGTAAATCCTTCTTGTGACTCTGAGAAACTCTGCTTACCTGCTTTTAGAGAAGAGGTCACAGAACCAGTAACATGTGTGAATACAAGCTCTCCCACTTTTTGGCTCTGTGACCTCAGAAGGGTTACTGAACTCCTAAACATCAGCTCCCTAATACATAAAATGAAGATAATAACAGGATAAAAACAGGACTGTTAGAAAGACTGAGTAAAATATATGTAAAGTTCCAATGAAGTATGAAAAAATGTTACCTATTAATAACGCAATTATTAAAATGCTATATTAGTAACATCTAAATTAATCTGGAGCCCTTACCATTTAGAATGTCCAAAAGACATTTTTGCTGTTGTTTGAGTTATAAAAGTTTTTCTTACTTGAGCTCGTTGGCCTAAAAGTTCTTTATGCAAAGAAAATAGAGGTCCAAATTAATCTATTGATCAACTGGAAAATTTACCTATTTCTTTTGCTTCCTAAATAATGTGTATGTGCAGGTATAGCTTGAAGTGGTAGAGTGTAAGTTTTCAGAAACTCCAAGGGACACATACCTTCTATTCATCTCTCAGAAAGATGCATTTTCAAACCTTAATCAGTACTTAGAGAAAAAAAATTACTTCACCTTAAGGAAGTACCCAAAACTTGCCTCTAAAGATATGCAATAATTTTGCATATACATTTTGTTGTAAAATATTTCAAAGGACAGAGAAAGAGAAAAACTGTTATAAAACACTCTTGTACTCAGTCCCCAGCCCTAGCAACTTTTATATTTGCCTCAGATTCTTTTAAATCATAGAAATCCCCTGTGTACTCTCTTCGTTCCCATGTCCCAGTGGTAGCCTTATCCTAAAATCGCCACATTTCTTTTGTGGTTTTCATGTTATTAGCACCTACATATGAACCCCTAAAAATAGACAGCATTGTTTCACAGGTCTTTAAGTTCTATAGAAACAATATCATCCTATTTTGGCAACAGTTTGTTGACAATACTGTTAGATTTAATCATGTTGATACCTGTAGTTATAAGTCATTAGTTCTACCTGCTATAGTGTATTTCATTGTATTACTATATCACAATTCATTTATTCTTTTCACTTCTGTAAGTTTCTTTGGTTTTTATTTTACTTTGGGCTTTTGTTGTTGTTGTTGTTTGCTTTGTTTTGTTTTTGCTATTTCAAAATACAGTCATACCTCGTTTTATTGAGCTTCACTTTATTGTGCTTTATAGATACTGCATTTTTTGCAAATTGAAGATCTGTGGTAATCCTGCATCAAGCAATTTAGGGGCCATTTTTCCAGCAGCATTTGTTCACATCAAGTCTTGTGTTATACTTGGGTAATTCTCACAATATTTCAAATTTTTTCATTATTATTATATTTTTATAGTGATCTGTGATCCATGATCTTTGATGTGACTATTGTCATTGTTTTGAGGACATCACAAACCACATCTATATAAGATGATGAGCTTAATAAATGTTATATGTGTTCTGACTAGTTGTTCTTGTCTCTCTCCCTCTCCTTGGGCCTCCCTATACCCTGGGACACAATACTGAAATTAGGCCAATTAATAGCCCTACGATGGCCCCTGAGTGTTCAAATTAAAGGAAGAGTCACACATCTCTCAAATTCAATCAAAAGCTAGAAGTGATTAAATTTAGTGAGGAAGGAATGTCAAAATCCAAGACAGGCCAAAAGCTAGACCTCATATACCAAACTGTTAGGCACACTACAAGTCCAAAGGAGATCTTCTTGAAGGAAATGAAGAGTGGTATCCCAGTGAACACATGGATGACAAGAAAGCCAAACAATCTTATTGCTGATGTGAAGAAAATTTTAGTGACCCTGATAAAAGATCAAAGAGCCACAACATTCCCTTAAGCCACAACCTAATCCAGAGCAAGGCCTTAACTCTCTTCAATTCTACGAAGGCTGAGAGAGGTGAGGACTCCGCAAAAGAAACATTTGAAGTTAGCAGAGCTTGGTTCCTGAGATTTAAGGAAAGAAGCTGTCTCTATAACTGTAGAGTACAAGGTGAAGCAGAAAGTGCTGCTGTAGGAGCTGCAGCAAGTTCTCCAGAACCAAGATCATTAATGAAGCTGGCTGCACTAAGCAACAGATTTTCAATGTAGACAAAACAGCTTTCTACTGAAAGAAGGTGTCATCTGGGAATTTTCGTAGCTGGACAAGTCAATGCCTGGCTTCAAACTTCAAAGGACAAGCTGACTCTCTTGTTAAGGGTTAATGCAGTTGGACACTTGAAGTTGAACCCAGTGCTCCCATACCCATCTGAAAATCTTAGGGCCCTTCAGAATTATACTAAATCTACTCTGCCTGTACTCTATAAATGGAATAACAAGGCCTGGATAACAGCACATCTGTTTACAACAGAGTTTACTGAATATTTTAAGCCCACTGTTGAGACCTATTACCCAAAACAAAAAGATTCCTTTCAAAATATTACCGCTCATTGACAATGCATCTGGTAGTCCAAGAGCTCTGGTGGAGATATATGGTGAGATTAAGTTTTTTGTTTTTTAAAGATTTTATTTATTTATTTGACAGAGAGAGAGAGATCACAAGTAGGCAGAGAGGCAGGCAGAGAGAGAGGGGTTAGCAGACCCCCTGCTGAGCAGAGAGCCCAATGCAGGGCTCGATCCCAGGACCCTGAGACCATGACCTGAGCCGAAGGCAGAGGCTTTAACCCACTGAGCCACCCAGGTGCCCCGAGATTAAGTTGTTTTTGTGCCTGCTAATACAACATCCATTTTGCAGCCATTGGATCAAAGAGTAATTGCAAATTTCAAGTCTTATTATTTAAGAAATGCATTTCACAAGGCTACAGCTGCCATTGATAGTGATTCCTCCAATGGATCTGGGCAAAATAAATTGAAAACCCTCTGGAAAGGATTCATTATTCTAAGATGCCATTAAAAAATGTTGTGATTCCAGGACAGGAGCAAGATGGTGAAGGAGTAAAAGACTGAAATATCATCAGGTCCCAGGAGTTCAGCTACATAGTGAACAAACCATTCTGAACTCCTACAAACTCAACAGGTAATGGAAGAGAAGAAGAGCAGCAATTCTAGGAACAGAAAATCGTCCACTTTCCGGAAGGTAGGACATGCGGAGAAGAGAATCCCAAGCGACAGAAAGAGAGACTGCAGCGGGGGGAGGAGCCGGCTCCCAGCAAGTGAGAGAGCAGCGGAGCACAAAATCAGAACTTTTAGAAGTCTGCTCCACTGAGGGACATCACTCCAGAGGCTAAGTGGGGGGTGGAGACCTGGCAGGGATAGTGTGGTCTCAGGGCCCGCGGGACACAAAAAGAACAGGGGTGTCTAAGTGCGGCAGAGCTCCCAGGTATATCAGAACGGGGAAGCTGGCTGCAGAGACGGAGCCCAGTAGTGAGCTCTCAGCTCAGGATTACCTTAAACCCTGATCCAAAGCACAGTCAGGCCACTGCTCTTCGAGCACGGACCCCGCAAGCAGCAGATCCGGAGAGACTCACCTTCCTCCTCCGGGAGGAGTGGTGCAGGAGCGTGCTGCAGGAATCTGCTGGGTTTGGAGACTCCAAACGGGGCCGTGCGCCAGAGATAGAAACACTCCGTCACAGGCTGGGTGAGCTCGGAGTGCAGCCGGAGACCAGGGAGACAGAAGGGACTGACTGCTTTTCTCTGAGGGCGCACTGAGGACTGAGGCCCCGAGCTCTCTGCTCCTACGGGCTGGAGACTGGGAGGCCGCCATCTTCATTCCCCTCCTCCAAAGCTGTACGGAAAGCGTTCAGGGAACAAAAGCTGCAAGAGCGAACCTGAGCAGATTACTTAGCCTGGCCCCTGGCAAGGGCGGTGCAATTCTGCCTCCGGCAAAGACATTTGAGAATCACTGCAACAGCCCTCTTCCCCAGAAGATCGGCAAGGACATCCAGCCAAGACCAAGTTCACTAATCAATGAGAACTGCAGAACTCCAGAACTAGGGAAAAGTAACACATAGAATTCATGGCTGTTTTCCTATGATCCTTTAGTCTTTCAAAGTTAGATTTTTTTTATTTTATTTTTTCTTATTCTATTTTTTTATTTTTCTTCTTTGCTATTTTAACATTTTTAACTATTTTATCTTATCAATACCTTTTTAAAAATCTTTTTTAATTTTCATTGTTATATTCGTATTTTATCCCTTCATTGTATTTAACCTTATTTTTTGTATACATATAGATTTTTTTTTCTTTAAAATTTTGGGATACAATTTCTTCTACTAGATCAAAATATACCCTAAGTCTAGCACATGGCTTTGTTCTGGTTTCCAGCCTGATCACATTCTTTCCTCTTTTTTTTTTTTCTTTTTTCAACCAACTTCTCCTCTTATCAATTCCTTTTTTAGAATCTTTTTTAATTTTCATCTTTACATTCATATTCCACCCCTTCATTGTGTTTACCCTTATTTCTGTATACATATAAGTTTTCTTTCTTTAAAATTTTGGGAGGTAGTTTCTTCTAACAGACCAAAATACACCCAAAATCAAGTGTGTGGCTCTGTTCTATTCACCAGTCTAATATATATATATTTTTTTCTTTTTTTCCCCCTTTCTTCTCCCCTTGGTTTCAGGTCTTTTCTAATTTGGTTAGTGTATATTTTTCTGGGGTCATTGCTACCCTTTTAGTATTTTGTTCTCTCACTCATCTATTCTTATCTGGATAAAATGACAAGGCAGAAAAACTCACCACAAAAAAAAAGAACAAAAGGCAGTACCAATGGCTAGGGACCTAATTGGTATGCAAGGTTGAGATCGACTCTAAGGCAGCAGAGGGCAGGGCCTGGAGGGAATGATGGCACCATCAGCACTGAGAGGTGAGGGAAGGGAAGGGCCTACAGGAGGGTGGCCAGAGACTGGGGGCCCAGGGTCTGGATGCACAAGAGTGGGGCCTCTGAGGTCAGTGTTTGTGAGGGGAGAGGGTTCACTGGTGTCTTTGGTAGGGGCTGAAGGCACCACTGGTAGGGACTGGGGTCGCACAGGAGTCATAAATAGAAATAGGACGATGGGGGTGGGGAGAAAGGGTGACTTCAGGTTCTAGGAACACAGGAGCCAAGTGTGGACAACTAGAACAGCAGCATGAGGACCACATAGAAGAGGATGAAGCCGCCCAGACCAGAGGGGGGCCAGAGGTGCAGGGGGCCCTGCCCCCCACCTGCTTCACAGCCTCCAGGGTGGTTCACGGCCCCTGAGCAGTGCCCTAGAGGAGATCCGAGGACAAGCACAGGTCAGCCTCAGGCACCCCCATTTTTTTTAAAGATTTTATTTATTTATTTGTCAGAGACAGAGAGAGCACAAGCAGGGGGAGCAGGAGGGAGAGGGAGAAGCAGGCTCCCCGCTGAGCAAGGAGCCCGATATGGGACTCGATCCCAGGACCCTGGGATCATGACCTGAGCCGAAGGCAGTGGCTTAACTGACTAAGCCACCCAGGCGTCCCATGGCACCCCCATTTTTTGACAGCCTTCTAAGAAACTCTCCACGTTGTTCCAAGACTTGAGAGCACTAAGTTTTGACACAGCAGGTGAGGGCACATGGATGAAGGGCACAGAATGGGGCCGCAGCTGCTTGGCCAGCTAACACAGGATGACCCTATTGGCCAGAGCCTCTGCCAGGTCCTCAAGCAGGGGCCACTGCAGCCTTGATTTGCGGACCTAGTGCAGCTGTGTCATCAGCTCCTTCTCATACAGAAGCTGGGGGGATCACCGATGTCTCAACACAGAGTCTGGTGAGGAAGGGCCTGAGCCACTCTGAGAGGAAGAAAGGAAGAGGAAGCTATTTGGTCTCTGAATGGAGCTGAGTGGCCAGGGAGCAGGCACTGTTGCTGGTCCAGCTACAGGAAGGTGTTCCTGGGAGGTTCTATGTCAGAACTAGAGTTCAGAAAGACGATTATCAAGGTGCTAGCTGGGCTCAAAAAAAGCATGGAAGATATTAGAGAATCCCTTTCTGGAGAAATAAAATCTCTTTCTGGAGAAATAAAAGAAATAAAATGTAACCAGGTTGAAATAAAAAACCTATTAATGAGGTATAATCAAAAATGGAGGCTCTTACTGCTAGGATAAATGAGGCAGAAGAGAGAATTAGTGATATAGAAGACCAAATGATGGAGAATAAAGAAGCTGAGCAAAAGAGAGACAAACAACTACTGGACCATGAGGGGAGAATTTGAGAGATAAGTGATACCATAAGATGAAACAATATTAGAATAATTGGGATCCCAGAAGAAGAAGAAAAAAGAGAGAGAAGGGGGCAGAAGGTATATTGGAGAAAATCAGAGCAGAGAATTTCCCTAATTTGGCAAAGGGAACAAGCATCAAAATCCAGGAGGCACAGAGAATCCCCCTCAAAATCAATAAAAATAGGTCCACACTCTGTCATCTAATAGTAAAACTTACAAGTCTCAGTGATGAAGAGAAAATCCCAAAAGCAGCTCGAGACAAGAGGTCTATAACATACAACGGTACAAATATTAGATTGGCAGCAGACCTATCCACAGAGACCTGGCAAGCCAGAAAGGACTGGCATGATATATTCAGAACACTAAATGAGAAAAATATGCAGCCAAGAATACTATATCCAGCTAGGCTGTCACTGAAAATAGAAGGAGAGATAAAAAGCTTCCAGGAAAACCAAAATTATATGAGTTTGCAAACACCAAACCAGCCTTACAGGAAATATTGAAAGGGGGCCTCCAAGCAAAGGGAGAGCCTAAAAGTAACATAGACCAGAAAGGAACAGAGACAATATACAGTAACAGTCACCTTACAGGCAATACAATGGCACTAAATTCATATCTTTCAATAGTTACCCTGAATGTAAATGGGCTAAATGCTCCAATCAAAAGACACAGGGTATCAGAATGGATAAA
>CM052886.1:40023280-40076277 GCA_028534135.1 Potos flavus | reverse complement strand
AGGAAACGACAAATGTTGGCGAGAATGTGGAGAAAGGGGAACCCTTCTACACTGTTGGTGGGAATGCAAGCTAGTATAGCCACTCTAGAAAACAGTATGGAGGTTCCTCAAAAAGTTGAAAATAGAGCTACACTATGACCCAGCAATCGCACTACTGGGTATTTACCCCAAAGATACAAATGTAGTGATCTAAAGGGGCACGTGCACCTGAATGTTTATAGCAGCAATGTCCACAATAGCTAAACTATGGAAAGAACCTAGATGTCCATCAACAGATGAATGGATAAAGAAGATGGGGTATACATATATATAATGGAATACTATGCAGCCATCAAAAAACCAAAATCTTGCCATTTGCAATGACGTGGATGGAACTAGAGGGTATTATGCTAAGTGAAATAAGTCAATCAGAGAAAGACAATTATCATATGATATCTCTGATATGAGGAATTTGAAAGGCAGGGCGGGAGGCTGTGGGGGGTAGGGAGGGAAAAAATGAAACAAGATAGGACTGGGGAGGGAGACAAACCATAAGAGACTCTTAATCTCAGGAAACAAACGGAGGGTTGCTGTGGGGTGGGGAGGAAGGGATAGGGTGGCTGGGTTATGGACATTGGGGAGGGTATGTGCTACGGTGCGTGCTGTGAATTGTGTAAGACTGATGATTCACAGACCTGTACTGCTGAAGCAAATAATACATTATATGTTAAAAAAAAAAAAAAAACACTCAGGCAAGCCCCTCCACCAGCAAAAAGATTATAATTCACTGAAAGCTCAGATGGTGGTTAGCATTTTTTAACAATAAAGTATTTTTAATTCAGGTATGTACATTTTAAAGACATAATGTTACTGTGTATTTAACAGGCTATAGTGTAGTGTAAATATAACTTTTATATGTGCTGGGAAACCAAAAATTTCCATCACTTTTTTTTTAAGATTTTATTTATTTATTTGACAGAGAGAGAGAGCACGAGAGCAGGAACACAAGCAGGGAGAGTGGGAGAGGGAGAAGCAGGCTTCCCGCTGAGCAGGGAGTCCAATGCAGAGCTCGATCCCAGACCCTGGGATCATGACCTGAGCCGAAGGCAGACACTTAACATCTGAGCCGGCCAGGTGCCCTCATCTCACTCACTTTGTTGCAAAATTCACTGTATTGTGGTGGCCCGAAGTGAGCCCACAATATCTCCAAAATATGCCTGTGAATGTTTCAGAGAAACTTCCTTAAGTACTTCTGTGTGCTCACATGAATGAAATTCCCTGGGGTATATATCTAGAAATGAAAGTACTGGATTGAAGGACATATGAATCTTTAAGATATACTACGTATTATCAAAGTTCTTTAAAAACTGACCAGATCAATATATGTTCCCATCAAAAGGGTTAGAAAATTTCCTTTGTTCCAGACCTTTGCCAAGATTTGGTATTGTCAGGTTTTATTTTATTTTTCTTTTTCCAAAACAGGTGGTTGTAAAAGGTATCATATTGAATACTTTCATTACTCTGGTTACCATTTTTAATAAGACTAAATATCTCAAAGTGTCTAAGTATACAATCATATTGTTTACAAATAAGGATATTTGGTCTCTTTCTTTCTGATTCTCATTCTGTTTTTCCCCATTGTCTTATTAGGTTGGCTAGCATGACCAATATAATGACTAGAAGTAATGATAGCAGGCATCCTTATCTTGTTCTAATCTTTAGTGGAAAAGCTTCTAAAATTTATCCATTATGCATAATTTCTGCAGTATATTTTTGATGATTACTTTTAATCAAATTAAGGAAGTTCCCATCTATTTTAATTTTTATAATGAATGAGGGTTAAATCTCACTGAGTGCATTTTTCTATATCCATTGAGATAATTGTATGGGTTCTCCTTTTCCTTCTCCTCCTTCTCCTCCTTGTCGTCCTCCTCCTCCTCTTCCTTCATCTTCATCCTTTTATCTGTTAATGTGATATGTTCCAATTAATAGATTTTCTGCACTTGAATTCCTAGGATAAGACCCTCCTACATGTTCCCCATGTATCTTTCTAAGCACTGCTGGAACCGAAATGCTAGCATTCTCTTTAGAATTTTTGCATCAGTGTTTCCAAATGATACTATTCAATGACTTTATTCTTCTGTTGTTCCTTAGTCCAACTTCATTATCAAGACGTTTACTATTCTCTCAAACACTCTGTGAAACAGAAAATTAGGTAAAGTTTGTCTTCAGACTCTGTAGAACAATATTATATGTTGTCTTTTGAATGAAACAATATAATTTTTAAATACCTTTTTATTTCTACAAGATACTTTTAGTTGTCTACCGAATATCATCCTCCCTTTTTTTCTTGCCGAGAGAGCCCTAATTTGTTGGAGGTTGAGATATATACATGATTATATAGTGTATATATACACACATACATACATTCATACACACACATATATGTACATACACTGTATATATACACATATGCACATATACTATATTATATACATATATTATATATACATATACTATGTATACACACTTACGCTTACATATACCATATATATGTGTATATATATTTATTTTATCACATAAGTTTTGACTAAATAATAATAACGTATTTTAGTATATAAGCATTTACTCCCTTGCTCTCCCTAACACTTTCCAGTTGCCTCCCCCTGCCCTTCCCACCATCACTGTACACATCTTAGTCCACATCCTGTTCTTATGTGTGTATTTCAGAGCTCCTGCTCCACTGGGATAGCAAAGATAATGCAAATCCAGCATGGAGTCAGGCGGCCATCTAGCCCAGTTTGGGCCCATGAAGCTGTTTACCTGCCAAGCCAGGATGAGAGCATTAATAAAGATATAGCTGGAGAAACAAGTCAAAGCCATTTTTTTTGGCTTCCTTTGTGGGCATGAGAGTCCCAGAACAAGCCTTGGTTTTAGGTTATGGGTCCAGCTCAGAACTTTTCATCCCATTTCCCTGCAGGAGCCTAGAACCTGATTGCCGGGTTCCAGTCCAGAGCCCAATAAGCCCACGGCAATCAACCCTGCTCATGGCTTGGGTTTCTGTTTTATTTTTTGTGTTAGAATGTTTATTCTATTTTGGAGCCCAGTCGTGTTTTCTAGCTATCTCTTTCTAAATTTTCTTATTTCTATGGGTGTGAAACAAAAGGGCTGAGTCTAATGGTAAACTTACCGTCATCTCTATAGGAAGTGATTTTCAAACATTCCTAAGAATAAACACAGCATCAAAATTCTTATCAATGCTAAGATTTCTAACATAGTGTGGGAAATTGCTCATTTTCTTCTAAAAATCTATTCACCTGTCCTGGGCAGGAGAATTTGCAGTACTCATCACCAAACAAGATGTTATGACGAATCATTCTAGTAAGCTTATTTCCTCTAGTAAATAAGCTACATATTACTGCACATTGAAATATTCAGTAATTATGCAATGTGAAATAAAAGGAAAAAGTTCAAAACCCCAACCTTACAGGTTAAAAAATGGTTATTTTGTGCAATGCAATTTGAAATAAAAGGAAAAAATTGTGCAATGCAATGTGAAATAAAAGGAAAAAGTTCAAAACCCCAACCTTACAAGTTAAAAAATGGTTATTTTCTGTTCTCGGTCTCATGAAAGTTCAGAGAAGTTGAACTTTCATTTCCCGAGGAGCAGACATTGGATGTACACACACAGGCACTGGGGCCCACAGGAAGCACACCGAAGGGTGGCTTTGCTTCCAGTCCTGCATACGAGGTGTCTCAACTTCATGCCCTCAATACTCGAAAGACTCAGCTTCCTTTTATATTACATTTCCCCGAAGTTCTAAAGGCTCTCTGGCTAATTCTGTCCAACCACTAAGATTAGGCCTTTGTGTTTGGGAACACAAAATTATTCATTTTCAAGTAAAGTTTATAATGTGCAACTTTTCAAGAGGATCTTAGGTTGGAAATAACACTCGTTTCAGAAATGCTTATAAATATTGTGCACTATTTTCAAATCAAATGTGAATTTGTTCTGATTACAGAGTTTGGAGCCATAAGCATGTTTAGCTAGAGATTGTCTGGTCCAGTTTCTTTCCTGTATAAATGAACAAACTGTGGGCTGAGGGAGTGACACCATTTCACACTGTGGGTCAGAACGCTATGTCCTGATATCCAGCCCATCACTCCTTCCATACTACTCATCAGCCTTCTCCATTCTTAAGAAAGTAGCTAAGATAATGTCATCAGGATAAGGCTGTATTGCTTTCACAGAGAAGGCAGGGCAATGCCCCAGGAAATGTGGTCAGTAGGCTGAGTTCCCAAAGTATGTGACCTTTAGAGCTTGAGGCACCCAGGAATTAAGAATGCCACCACCTCATGTGTTACAAAGGTGGCAATCAGCAGCCTGGCCTTCCACCTTTCCCCTCCTCTTTGAAGAGCTGACAATTCCCTCCAGTTTCTCCAGCTACTTACCTAGATAACTATTTGACAGCATGCACTTTGAAATATCTTCTTTTAGACACCTACTCTTGGGATTTTCCTTCTGATTAAATAACACTGCCTAGCTTTCAGGCCTACTACCAGAGGTAAAAAAGGATCTTTGTTTCTCTTCAACTTGTTGGTATGGTTGCCTTAATTTAACGCTTTATTTTAAATGTACAGATACGACCTATTTTTCTAGCTACAATAACTGTTTAGCAATGGAGTCATTACACTGCCTTACTGAAGGGCTGTTTTAACACACCCATTACTAAAAATAATTACAGGCAGTGCCTTGCAATAGCCACTCCCTCAAATACCCAGGGGCAAAGCTATATACATTGATGTATATTAGGAGTTCAAATTTATTTTGCCACTCAGTACCCACAGAGAAAAAAAAAGCCACAGGGTAAAAAGGTGTGTTCATTTTTAACCATTTCAGAATCACTGTCTTAAAATATTTACAAAATCAACAGATATCACAGCCAGATTCTGAGCACACATACATTTGGAGAAAGAATTAGCTATGCTTAGGGGTGTGGGAATTAGTTTACTAATATGGGAAGGAGTTTCCTTGGTGAAAGACCACTCTGAGACCTGAATTTTTCCCTTTGATTTATTACATGGTCATATTTAGCTGCTTTTCATTTCAAATTATCTGGACAACTGCCAAATTTCTACTTTGATTCTCTGTGTAGCATTATTCTGCATGAGACATATAAGATGATGTACTATTCTTTAAATTCAACATTTCAACTTTTAAAAACTTAAAACAAAAATCTTAGGTAATGTTACAGGTTAGATTATTTTACAAATTCATCGATTCATACATCTTGTAAAGAAATATGAAAAAAATAATATCAGCCACTAAAAATTTAAATTTCATAGTTAGCAACTGGGCTTTTACTTTAAAATACAATGTAGAGGATTTATAATATAAAGTTAAGAACAAAAATAAAAAATAGGGGGGTTTGAGGTGTCTGTCAATGTCCTGATGCACCAGCAAACTTCATACTCCGTATTGAACTTGAGGCATAGCTAAATCTAATTTATTCATGTCATCATGAAATCTGCTCAAAAATCAGTCACAATAACCAATGAAATTAAGACAGTCAATGCCAGTCTAGCAGTCTGTGCTAAAAATTCTTCCACACAAGCCAAGAGAAACTCCCTATGAGGGAATTTCTAAGAAGCTGTTTCAAGACCTCTTGAGGCATGTGACAGGACGTCACACTCAGATGGATATCCTCACCTTCTGTCTGTTATTGCTGTGGTGTCCTTTTAATCCCCTTAGCATCCTGCTGAAATGAAGTTTATAAACAGAAGTTTGGGAATGGATCAACACCAATACTGTCAAATATCTAAGTCACCAGTTTAAATCCTTCAATCTACTTCCACCTTTTGAATCTGCAAATTCCTCTATGTCCCTGGATCTCACAAAAGAAGTTTCACAGTTATGTTAGCTTCTAGAATATCACCAGACTGTGTGTCTTTAAAAAAGAATTTTTTTCACAATTATCAGAAGTTAAAGACAACTAGAGTGACTTTTCCAGCCAAGTAAAGATGAAAACTTCTCCCCATTAAGAAATAATTGATACGTGCTCTCTGACTTAACTCTTTGTGTCCAAGTCAATAGCAGAGAATGTAAATTGCCTTCGTTTAGTCTCTTGTAAAAACATAGCAAGCCAAAATATTTCACACACACCTATTCCAAATCTCTCTTCTTGCCATTTGTACGTTATCATTTTGAAAGGTTCGAATCATATGAATTTGTGTAATGATATCTTTATACTAAGCATTTCATTGAGACTCATTAAAAAGAACTTACTTCTAAAAGACGAATGTGGTATTAAATATATTTTTCAATCTTAGAACTGGCCATTGACATCAATAAGAACTTAAGAGAAAACTAAATTCAGAAAGTTGTGATGATTTCACCTAAGCTGAAGTTGATTGGTATGTAACATGAAAATAGTCCTTAAAATATGAAAGAGGAAACGTTTAATATTATGGTAATTAAGTATATGTCAATAGTTACAAAATAGTCTCCTCTATTCATTAGGATAGACCATGGAGGGTTTTTTACTTGAAAACATTAAAAGCTATTCTAAGTTTGTATGAAAATAATTGAATTTGGGGCACCTGGGTGGCTCAGGAGGTTAAGCGTCTGCCTTCGGCTCAGGTCATGATCCCAGGTCCTGGGATGGATCCCACATCAGGCTCTTTAAAAAAGAAAAGAAAAGAAAAAAATTGATTCTTTTTGTCTTGGTTTTTCACTAAATCCAACAGGAATTCCTCTACTTAGCTTTTTAGTGAGTTTTTGGAGCACAGAAATTTCTCTCTTTTTCTTTTTTTTTAATAAAATCACCATTCAGATTCCCTATTAGTTACCAGTGTACCAATGTTAAATAACACACTGAGCCCCAAAAAACCTGGCTTTTGCAGACATGTTTTCAACTAATATTATTAATATTTGAAATCCACAAAATTTTGTTTGCTACTCTCAAATTCCAAACACATCTCTACTCTGTAAAACAGGCCAGGATGGGTTTAGGGGTTAAAAAAAAAAGTCTATGAGATTACCACTGTGTTCATCTCCTTTTGTTGGCAGCATAAGGCTACATAAAATGCCAACAGTCAGTGATCCAAATAAATCATGGGTGAGGGAGGGCCTGGGCTGGCTGCAGGTCAGTTCTCCAAATTCGTTCTACTCCTACATCCTTCCTTTAAAGTTGCTTCTTTGCAGTTTTCAGAATAAGATGACACAGGTGGATGGTATTGAAGTCAATTAGCTTAGGAAAATGATAACCCTCCTGAAGACAAAATAAAGTATTTCATTGTGATATCTTGAAACATGTAATTATTCAAAAGCAATTAACTTCACTTGTTAACTTCAAGAATAAAGGCACCTTTATTTTCACAATTCTAGATATTGTTAGAATTGCACAATAGGGGAAAAAAAGAATTGAACCCTAAAATGGGATAGTAAAAGGAAATTTTGGTGGAATTAACTACTTTCATTTGGCAAATTCCCTCCTCACAGCTCAATAAATTGCCATGAAGCTATCATAAAGTGGAAGTCATTTCTAAAAGAATATTCATTTCTAAAAGATACTCCCTCTGCCCCTTTAGGAGGTTAAAAGGCAGTTAGATTAGCTGTTATGGTAATAGTTGACCTTTCTGAGGGTGTTAATACATTTGTCAGGGAAGCCAAATTCAGGGACATCTGCCCCTGTGTAGTCTCTTCTAAAATAACTGGAAGGGGAGAGAGAGGAAGGAAGTGAGAGAATTCCCTCCCACCGCCCCATTTTTCTGTAGTCCATTCCCAAGGCTCTGAATCAAAATCTCACTTCTTTGATGAATTCATGTCCTGGTGGTTTGAATGTCTGCGAGAGTAGAGGGGGTAGAGGGGATTAAATTTAGTTTACCTTCTACTTCAGCATATAATCAAGACACAATTTCATCTGATTGAGAAATACCACCTTTGTGTAAATGACAGCTTTCCAGATACATGGAAAAAAACTGACCTTGCTCCAATCAGTGGGCATACCGTAAAACTTCGGACTCTTCATTTTTCTTCTCTTGAATTTGGGGGGAAGCAACTGTTTTCCTGCCTAAATTCAAATCCGTGCTTACTGGCCCCAATTCCCTGTGCTCCTTTAAACTCCTGTGCAGCCAGTACCCTTACTTAGCTTGAGCAAGGTTTTCAAAAACTGGTTCAAGTAGGGGAGATTGAGAAATGTGAAAAGAAAGCAGCTTTAGGCAACTGGCATCACATTCTCCTCATTGTCTTTGTTGGATTTGTGGGATGTCACCGCTCCTGTAACCCTCTTCAAACATAACTATCATTTTGCTGGGGCTCGCTGGATGCGGAGCGGTTGTCGTTATTTTCTCCTGATTTTGTGGGAAAACCAAAGTTCTTCTGGTCCCATGGTCAAAGTCAAGTAAAAATATCAAAGTGAGTGGGTACAGGGGATTGGAGGTGGCTACTGGAAGGTAAGCCCGGACAAGAACCGAGCTGCCCACCCCTCACTAGGCTAGCGATCCGGCGCTCACGTCCCAGCGCCTTCCCACGCAGTACTGCGGTGGGCCTGCCACGCCGCCTAGCCTGGGTAGCGCGGGAAGGAGTGCTCTGGGGCGAAGGACGCTCAGTGCCCCCTGGGGATGCCCTAGCTGGAGGAAGCCAAAGTAGAAACTCTGTGTCCACAGATAGAGGACCCGCGCAGAAGGGAAGAGTGTGACCCTCCGTGGTCGCGCCTACAGGCCGCGATATGTCGTGGGCGCGGCGACTGCGTGGGCACCTCGGCTCCCGCTCAGATTTGACTCTGGGAGGGCCGGCCGGCGGAGCCAGAATCTGGCGCCGAGCCGGGCCAAGCTGCCCTCCGCAGCTCGCGCGCGCCTAGGCGGCGAGGATGACTGGGACCTACACGCCCACTTTCAGCCTCCCGGAGGGCACATTGTGGCTCTTTGTAGGAAGGTTCGCTCTTTAGCCTCCAGAGAAAACAAAGGCGATTGCACTCCTCCGAAACACCCTGGGCGGGAGGGTTGGGGTGGGGGCGGGAAGGATGTTCTGCTCCACCCGTGCGCCTAGATCGCCAAAGGCTCTAGGAGCCTGCAGAGCTCAGCCACGAGGCAACCTGGCCCCTAAAAAGGCTTGCGTAAAACTGGACTAAGTGGTGTCTCTTTTTATTTTAATTTTCTTTAAAGTCGATATCGTACTTAAACTCTATTCGATCGCTCGGGACAGCGCACCATTTATAAACCGAATGGAGACTAGGAGCCATTACGCATTTATTATTCGGGCAAAACCAAAACCTCAACCCTGAAACAATTTGGCTTAAATATTCACATTTTGAAAACAAATATATCTGTAAGGGTGCATTTGTTTGCAGTTTCACAGCCTGGGAATCGATGTCAGACTTTTTGTTGTTTTTGAACTGGGTAATAACTGGAGTTTCGTGATGCACGCTGCCTCTTCTTTGGTTCCGGGCTCTCAATGTTTCCAAGCTCTGCCCCGCCGCCCTCTCAAGTCAGGCCCACCACTATTCCTGTAACGCCCTTTCCAACCCCTAACCTAGCCATACCCACAGTGTTGTCTCGATTCATCCCTAAACTTGCGGGACAGAGGACTCCACTGTGAAACCTTCCTGCCCAGGGGGCTGTGTTGGGAGGAGGGTAAGTGCTTGGGGAAGGATGAAGAGCGTCGCAAGAAGCCCATCCCGCCCAGGAGAGCTCTCAGGGCAGGAAAGAGAACAGCGATGCACGTTTCACAATTGAAACACAACCTTTCAACTCTCTAAAATAAAACATAAAATCGCAGCTGCCGTTTTACTGGTTGAAGAGGCAGCAAAAGTCCTCTCTGACTTCCTGCATTCCCTAAGATGACTCCTCTTTCAGTCAACGAGTCCTCTTCCCAAAAAATTACCGCAACTTAAAAGGACGTCGGGCCGAGGAGACCCGGGGCTGCCGGGAGTTGGGTAGGGCTTCCTGGACTCCTCGAAAGCAGCTCGCACCGGGAGCACCCAACGGCAAGGAGCGAACAGCGCCGACGGAGCGGGTTTGGGTGGGGGACTTCAAAGAGAAAGTGTCGGGATCGAACTCTAAAGAGGTAGAAGGGACCGACCCTAGAGAGCGGAACTGAGGTGTGGGAGCAGGCGGGGGGCGGGCTGGGTCAGAGGAGGCTCATCAGAGGGGTCATTACGGGCTTCGGCCACTGCCATTTCCCCCGCAGAGGGAGCTCCTCCGCGCCCGGCAGGAGTCTCCGGACTCCCTCGACTTCCTGTCTGAGGTGACACGGATCCCCTAGGGGATTCCTGGGGAACGCGCTGTTCCTCCGGGCCCTCACCGGAAGCCGAGAGCAGATAATCTGCCCCACCGGGCCACCCCCGGCTTGACACACTCTCAACTCTCCAGTCTGAGGCTGAGGCTCTCCCACGGGACCTTTGCCACCACGCATCAAACTTCTTTCTCTCCCCAAGTGCGAGAGCCCCCACTTTCCCCCTCCTGCACTCCTCCCTCCCTCTCTGCCTTTTCTGTCTCCCTCTCGGTTTGCTTCTCTCTCCAGCTTTAGCCTGGGAATTCTACTCTTCTTGGTGCGAAGCCTCAGGGCTCAGGCTCGGAGCCGAGCAGTTCGCCGCACCCTAGGCTACGAGCTCCCGGCAGGGGAGCCCGGGGAAACACGCGGGTAGCCCCTCGGGCCCGGTCCCTGGCTCCCCATTGGCCCCCCGGTCCCCGCCCCCTCCGCGGCCCAGAGTGGCGTCAGCACGCCAGTCCAGCGTGGGGTTTAAATGCCCACTAGCGGGAGCCCGGCCGCTTCTATCCCGGAGCGCGGTCTGGGCTGAGATTGCCGGGTTGGGACGGGAGCCTGCGAGCGGGATCCCGAGCCGCTGAGCGCGCTGCCCACCGCTCCGCCGCCGATGATCCCGGAGCTCAAGTTCAAGCGCCGCCCATGCATCACTGCGCTCCACCGACCCAGAGTTGATGAAAAAACGCTTAGCCGTCTCCGCAGCGGGGAGCCATGAGCTGTCTGGATGTTATGTACCAAGTCTATGGTCCTCCCCAGCCTTACTTTGCAGCCTCCTACACCCCCTACCACCAGGTACGTGTCTCTCCCCGCCCGGGACCTTGGAGACGGGTGGCGCGCCCCTGCTTCCTGGAGCACCGCCTGTAATCCCCCGCACTGGTCCGGGGCGTCCTACCAGCGGCGGGAGCCCGGGGGATGCGGGGATTGCCGGCGCCGCCTCACGATAGGTTGAGCTAAACCCTTTAGCTTGTCCACTTGCCCTCTCGGGAAGGCAGCTAAGCCCTGCTAATGCGTGCCCGGTCCTTCCGGGGAACGATCGCACGAGGACCGCGCGAGCGATCTGTCGGACTCCAGATTCTTCGGTGCGGGTGAGGGGAGATGCGAGCAAAGCTCACGCAGGGAAAACCAAACTTTGGTCTCAAAGGTGAGAGTGACAAGAGAACAAAAGCAAAGACCGGTCTCTGTCTTTCCGTCTAAAATACAAAGACCTGCGTTCTCATCCCTGCAAACTTATTTAAGGAGTAACTTTTTTTTCCGTTTCAATTCTCAAGGGATCAGGCCAATTAATTCCGGAACCAGAGAATTCGTTACAAAGAGAACTGCGCGAAAGCGTGGGTTTTTATAATCTTTGCTCTGCAGAGTTCTGGGGATTATCATTGGGGTGCAATTGACCTGGCGGATGCGAGCTTCGGAGATAGTATTTCGCCTTTCTAGAGCCTGAGTGGCTGCATCGGGCTATCCTGCCATCCGCAAACCCACCTGTAAGAAGACCACTTAACCCCGCTTCAGCAAACTCTCGAAGTTTCATTTAATTATTCCAATTTCTCTCTTCTCCGGGCTGAGTCTGGTCGACCAGTTTTTCTTTCCACATCTCAGCCCATATTGTAGAAACTGAAGACCCTAGTCCAGTAAGAGAATAAAATCACACACCGGCGGGACTTAGGAGTCGGGAGCAGGTTCCAAAGTGAGGGCCTGGACTCCTCCTGTTCAAGAGAGACTGAAATATATCCGACCCCCTCCCCACCCGTCCAAGTTTTTGCCAATTTTGATTGCAAATTCAAAATGTCCATTCAAAAATTTCCTGATGAATTAATGATGGAAGGAGTAGGTTTTGTTTTTTGCTTTTTTCTTTCTACCTGCCCCCCTTTTAAGCTTTCCATCTAGGAGTTTGTTTAGTCTCACAATGTTAATTTGGGTAATCACCAGAGTCCCTCATTATAAGCCAAGCGGGAATGTGGTGGAAGTGGTGATACTTACTACTAAGTAACTACAGTCCTTTGGCTTCGGCGTCTGAGATGGCTCCTTCCCAGGCTGGCACTATTGCAAGGATGAGAGAGATAGGTTGATTTTCTGTCTGTTTGGTCCCTTCTCCTCCCTGACCCTGGACCAACCCAATCTATTCCATTCAGTTCTCTACTCATTTTTGTGTGATCAGCCTGTTTGGAGACCATCTCCACCTGCATAAATGCGTTAACACAGCATTCAGTCTATTGCTCATTTCTAAGAAAATATTTCAGCAGCTACATTTGGTTTTTAAAATCACTACCAGACAGCCACAATTTACCCATCCTCACAGCCAAGATTTTCTTCGTTCCTTGTTTTTACTTGTTTCCTCAATGTGCACAGAGATGGTGAGAGTCGAAATGCTCATAGCCCGCTGGTTTTTCCTTACTCAAAAGAAGAGCTCTTTAAAAACTGAGATAGACTTTTTAGTGGACAGTTTATGGGCGACCAAGCAAATGTCAGCTTGCATTTATTCACATGATCCATGTCAGGATGTTATACTACAGTTTTACTCCGCTCTATTCGTTCCTAAATGGAACTCTCTCCGACTCTGTGGCAGTTCTTCCATAACATTCCTGGCTGCATGGAGTGGATTTTGGTATTTTCATGCTCTATCAGGACAATGCTTAAATCTTGCATCTTGTGCATCTGCCCTGGATTCTTAGGGAGGGAACAGTCAGGCCCTAACTGGACTTGCGTGCCCTTTATCTCTGGAGCCTGATTTTAAAAATATACCGGCCCCGAGCCTGGCTCTGTGGTCGAACTCAGCTCATACCCTGGCATCTTCCGGGACTCTTCCCCTGACATTTTCAGAGAGCTTCCCCTGTGGCCTGGCAGCAAGTCTGGGGAGACAGAGACCCCAAGAAGGGCAGTCGGCCTCTCAAGGAGCACAGGACTTAGGGCCTGGGTGCCAATTCTCCCCTAGATATCTTAGGGATCTGAGGGAGTGAAGTGGGAACCTGATTTGCCATCTCTTTTGAAATTGACCTCTCTGTTCTTTCTCTCTTGGAGCAGAAACTAGCCTATTACTCCAAAATGCAGGAAGCCCAAGAGTGCACCGCCAGCCCCAGCAACAGCACGGGCAGTGGCAGCTCCTCCTTTTCCAGCCAAACTCCAGCCAGTATCAAAGAGGAAGAAGGCAGCCCAGAGAAAGAGCGCCCACCAGAGGCAGAGTACATCAACTCCCGCTGCGTCCTCTTCACCTATTTCCAGGGGGACATCAGCTCTGTGGTGGACGAGCACTTCAGTAGGGCTCTGAGCCAGCCTAGCAGCTATTCCCCGAGCTGTACAAGCAGCAAGGCACCCAGGAGCTCCGGGCCCTGGCGGGGTGAGTGAAGGGCCTGCTTCTAAGGGCGGATAGGAAGCCTTCTAGGCCTAGGGCCCACCTAGGAAAGGCAGCCAAAAGAATACTAGGTGTCAGAGAGGAGGTGAGGACGGGGCTCGTGGGGAGGGTAAGTAAAAGGAAGGAAGGGAAAAGGAAGGGGGAAAAAAAAATCTCTCCTTGAAGAGTCAGAGCAAAGCAGTGACCTACAAAAAACACTAGCCTTAGAATTGGGAGACCTGGGTTTTCCCCACTGGCCCTACCATATCCTAGCAATATGACCTTGGGCAAGTCTCTTAACCCTTTTGAGGTCACTCTATTTACTGGTCTCTAAAATTAGAATAATACACGCCCTCTTAACTCTCCCTGGAGATGGCTATCTGACAAATAGAAAAATGTATGTAAAAGTGCTGTGGGAATGTGAGGCTTCCAGCGCCGTCCCAAGCCACGAGGAAGATCTTCACCTCAACACCCTCCAGGGTACTTAGCAGCTCCTGAAAATTTGCCCAGAGGAAAAAATCCTAGACCCCACTGGAAGCAAAACCTGCTAATGAATGTCTCTTAAAACATATGTATACTTTTTTGCCAGGCTTCAATTACTTAGGAAATCTTGAAGCAGAAAATGTCTTTCAGTAAGCAAGTAAAGTACCAAAGAAATAAAATTTAGGTATAGCCAAAACATCTCTAAGGGTTTTTCCCAAACACATCCCCTCTTTATTGTTCTGCCCTTCTCACAAAGCACTGCTTTATCTAGCCTGGGACAATGATTTATTGGTCAAGTCAACTAAATCTCCCTTCTATTCTGAAATCTCAATCTCCTTTTATTCCCAGGGCAAGGGTGGGGGTAACTATTTTGGTAAACTTTCTCACTGAACTTAATTTTTGATGTGTTGTTCTAAGATGAGAAATGAGGATTTTGTTGTAAAAAGAAAACAAATATTACATTTGTGGGGAAAATGACAACCCTCGCCCTCCCTTTTTCTCTTAAGAGTGTCTGACAGTTTGTGCCTACACAAGATCCCAAATCATTAGTTTGGAATACAGAACATTCGTTTTATTCTCCAGTTGCCTAAATATTTTTAACAGGAAGACTGTTTGCTACTTAGAATGCATTTTCAACACATTTTTAATCCTCTAGTATGTGGGACAGATGCCTTCCCTAGAGGAGGTCCTCGATCAAGTCCCCTGGAATTATATATCTTTCTTTCCCTCCCTTCCCACTAAAGACAACACATTTGATCTAAATGCTGTTGTTCTTTTAAAATGCTTCCTGGCGCTAGGGGTCAACAATGATAACTGGCCATAAGAATTATTATTATTCCTGGCGTCCACACTTAAAGGAACAAATATTACTAATTAAAACTTTAAAGATTATCCCTTTGTGTCCCTCTGCAAATAATACAACTGCCCTTTTAATATGTCCAGTTTACTCTTTCGCTTGAGTTCTTGGAAAAAAATATTTGAAAGAAGGTTTCTAGAAAGGAGGCTAATAATAGCAAGACTTTGAAATATGTCGATGGACTTCCAGTCTATCAGAGGCCTTGGAGGGGCACATTTTCTGGAGCTGGGAAGGCTGAAACGCGAGAGGGGGTAGTGAAATCGCTAGGCGGCTGACCAAGAGTGGGAAGAGGTATCTTTAGCTTCGGGAGAGGCTGCGGGCTGAAACAGGGAGGCCGCGTCTACACCGAGGCCGCTGAGGCAGGGCAGCCTGGAGTCGGAGGAAGCTCCTTGCGCCCCAAAACTGGAACTGAAGGGAGTGTCTCTCCTCTCTTCCTCTCCCAGTCTGTCCTGGGGTTTCCGCACTGGAGACGCATCTG
Source organism: Potos flavus (assembly GCA_028534135.1). NCBI lineage: Eukaryota > Metazoa > Chordata > Mammalia > Carnivora > Procyonidae > Potos > Potos flavus. Next base: position 40,060,895 of record CM052886.1, on the reverse strand, counting down.
CAAATTACGAGGACGCGGCCCTCCTTCCCAAAGGGTTTCCCCTATTTTCCGGTGCCTCAACCTGGTATTCGCGGGCTGCAACCGCCCCCCGCCCCCGAAAGGCGCCGCCCCCGACGCCAGGCTGCAGGTCCGCTCCCGGCCGCGGCTTTCCCGCACTTTGCCAGGCCCGCGCGTTCAGCTTTCCCGCGGTGCGGGGTTGGCGCTTCCATCTTCCCCGCCGTGACGCGCTCCTCTCTTCCTTTCCTCCCTTCCGCCTCGCCGGCCTGCAGACGGCTCCTTCCCGATGAGCCAACGCAGCTTCCCCGCCTCCTTCTGGAATAGCGCGTACCAGGCACCGGTGCCCGCGCCGCTGGGCAGCCCGCTGGCCGCCGCGCACTCGGAGCTGCCCTTCGCCGCCGCCGACCCCTACTCGCCCGCCGCGCTGCACAGCCACCTGCACCAGGGCGCGGCCGAGCCCTGGCACCACGCGCACCCGCACCACGCGCACCCGCACCACCCGTACGCGCTGGGCAGCGCTCTCGGCGCCCAGGCTGCCGCCTACCCGCGGCCCGCCGCGGTGCATGAGGTCTACGCTCCGCACTTCGACCCGCGCTACGGGCCGCTGCTGATGCCCGCAGCCTCCGGGCGCCCGGCCCGCCTCGCGCCCGCCCCGGCGCCCGCGCCCGGCAGCCCGCCCTGCGAGCTCTCCGCCAAGGGCGAGCCGACCGGCGCCGCGTGGGCCGCGCCCGCAGGACCCTTCGCCAGCCCCGCGGGGGACGTGGCCCAGGGTCTGGGACTCAGCGTGGACTCAGGTAAGCGGGAGAGGGCGCTTGGCCTCCCCGGACCCCTCCTGCCCTGTGTCCGGCCCTGGGCTGAACCCCGGATCCCCCTTAGTTCTCCTTGGAGACCCCAGTGACCTTGCGGTCGAAACGTCTACGTGGCCGGGTCGCGCTTCAGCAGACAGATGACCCAGTGTCATTGGTGTGGGCAGAATGAGAAAGAAGGACACGCCCTGACCTGGCTGGTAGATATAATAGAAGATATTTTCCAATTTAAATAAATAAATAAATAAATAAATGTTGAAAAGCTTCTAGCTCTGCGCTGTTCAATTCTATAAGCGCTAGCCACATGAACTTGTTGAGCGCTTGAAATGTGGCTAGGAAGAATTGGGATGTGCTGTACGCGCATACTACACACTGGATTTCAAAACTGTGTACAAGGAAAAAATGTACAATCATCTCCCTAATATCTTTATGTTGATTGCATGTTGGAATACTTTTGACACGTTGCATATTGAACATATTGGGTTAAATAAAATATATTACCAAGATGAATTCTCACCTGGTTCTTTTTACTTTTTTCCAATGTGGCTGCTAGAAAATTTAGAATTATGCCTGCGGCTCCCATTGTGTTTTTATTGGACAGCGCTGATCTAGAGTACTTAGAGCTAAGAATGTAGTTCAAAATCTTCTACAGCTTGGGGGGCGGGGAGGGTATTGTGTCCTCGTGACAATTGTAAGGAAAGAAAAATGTGCTTCTGATATCAACCTAATTGCCAAATTAAATAGGTCTCTTAAAATGTAAAACTGAAAGAGAATATGGTTTCGATGATTATATTGAGTTTCTGGCCTAATGAGTTGAATTTGAAAGGTACATTCTTCTGCTTCCTTTATTTTTAGGGCATAACCAAAAAATGGTTATATTATAAACGCAATCATTGGCTTGTAGTCTTGCCCACTTGTCCTTCCTTCAGGTGAAGATTTGACATTTCTATTGGCTTTGCTTTTACTTTCATTCATGCCCTTTAAATGAATTCTGTGACATTCACAATAAAACAGTGGTGTTTGTCTTTCTCTTTCCTTAAATACCTGTGCCTTCCCGCCCCCAACCCCTTCTCTGTCCCTCTCTATTTCTCTTCTCCTTCTTTCTCTCTCTTTCTTTTGTTTTCTCTCTGTTTTCAGGTTTCCAGCGTCAGGACAAAAGCAAGGATCTGCACTGGTTTTAGACTGCCCACCTTGTTCCCTGTAGGTCTCTGCCTAGCGCAACTGCTGACGCTCAGAGCTGAAATCGAGTGGGTTTGTAATGGCTTCTGATCTTGGTTTGCAGCTCGTCGTTATTCCCTCTGTGGCGCATCCCTCCTGAGCTGATCTGATGGCCCCGAGTTTCCCCTTCCCTTTCCCTTCTGACCGCCGAGGTTCAGCATCTGGGCCTCTCACTTCATGGATGAGGACGTGGGCGAAGGCAGAGACTCCAAACATCTCCACGTGTTGGGAAAACCAAAACATACATCTACAGAAATATTGTCTAACAATAATTCCTTCTGCGGAAAGAGCAGATCCAAAGACTCTGAATCACGTTTAATGACTTTTGGGCAAAATCACTGGAAATACCTGCGGTGAACTCTCTTAGGTGATATGATGTCATAAGGTTTCTTGGAAAGAGGAGGAAAAAAAGAGACTTTCTGGTGTGAATATTTTTTATGCTGATGTGAATTGTGTCATTGAGCAGTGTGACCATCGCACTACTGATGTCAGTATCCTCACATTTAAAATGTATTTGTATTTGCATCGAAGACTGTGGTAGAGAAGTAAAAGAGGCCAATTCCTTCTTCCTCACCTCATGGCCTCCAGCTCCCTTCGTGCCCACTCCCTCTCTGCAACTCCCACTCTAGACACAAAGACACACTCTTTTCCTTTGGACTGTGAACATGGAAGCCTCAGCCTAAATGTGAGTGGCAAGTGGCTTATCTGGAGCCACCTGCCCAAGTCTTACTGAAATGCAGCTGTCGTAGGACAACTGTGGAAAACTCCAGAAATACATCGACCAAGGTGGCACTTCCCAGTGTTTGGCACAACAATTGCAATTGCACTGGATCTATTTTATATGTGTGTGTGTGTGTGTGTGTAGATGTATATCATATTTTTTATGGGGAACATTTTACGATGAAAGAAGAAACCCTTCTTTGCCTTCTCTCCCACAAATTCCGTCTCTCCTTTCATCCTCCTCCGGATGAGGGGGAAAAAAAAAGCAGCAAGAAACCCCAACTATCTCCATGAAGAAGAACCAGGAATCAACACAAGGGGAAGAAATGTCCACAGAGTCTCTCATACCTCGAATATTCCTCTCAGGCTCTGCGGTTGCGATTTGGTCACATTCATTTTGGCACAGGGGAAGGGGTCCGTGCGTGGGCAAAGCTGAAGGTGATAAGGAAGAAGAAACGAACAGTAAAGATGTCTCTTTACTACAAGGTCGCTGTGTTATTTCATAAAAAGAAAATAAATGTCTTAGTTTTTCTCGAGTAGAATAAAATAATTTATAGTAGCACAATCTGATGTCAGTAACTAATACTACTTTATGTATATAGTGTTTTTTGTTTTTCCAAAGTGCTTGCCATTCTGTGAAACCCGTTAACCCGTTTCCACTTGACATCAGCCCCAGGAATGAGAAGTTAGGTATCCCACCTCTGTTTCACAAATGAGAAAATTGTGGCTTGCAGAAGCCCAGGGCTTACCTGTCACATTTATTATTCTCCAGAAGAAAATTATTGTTACTTCTTCCATTCTAGACTCTTAAGACAGTAGTCAGTTAAAAAGTGTTTTTGAAATATTAGTTATATTATATTTAATAAGCTAGGCTAAGAAAACAAACCTACCACAAGGCAAGAAAAAAGAAAAAGAAAAAAGAAAGAGGAAAGAGAGAAAGAGAGATTGGTTATTAGGAAATTAGTGGTCTTTTCTCTTAATTTTCTCTTGATGCCAAAATTGTGTTCATCACTGAAATGCCTGAAAGAAATATTTTGTATTGTGTTCAAATTGCCCTTCTAGACTGATAAAGCGTAAAAATATTAGTTGAAATCTTCACCTTCATTATAACATGAGAAACAAATACAATTTGTCTTGGATAATAGTCTCATGAGTTGGGGACCGTAAGGGACCTTACTTGGAGTATGGCTTAATGGACGTACCCATCCCCTCGGTTCTATCATCTTGGCAGTTGTGAAGTAGATTATGATCGTTACAAGAACCCGTTACTGGTTTTGCTTCTATGGAAGGTACTCGATGATTATTCTGCTGAGATAAGACAGCACTCATAATAATAGATGTTAATTGTTTCTCAGGCACTGGTCTGAGGGCTTTGTATGCAGGTTAACTAAGTCTCACAGCAATTCCACGTATAATTATTATGACGATCCCCTTCTTACCCATGAGATAACCGAGGCGCACAGAAGGGAAATAATTTGCCCAGTCCCCCAGTCCACAGCCAGTAAGTGGCAGAGCCAGGATGCCACCCCAGGCCACCTGGGTGCAGAGACCGCACTGTTACCCACCATGCAGGCTGCTTGTCCTCTTCTGATTTGTCTGGAGGGGCTCAACTTTGGGTTTACTTTCTCCTCCACAGTAGGTGAAGGAGGACGGGGAAAGAGCAGGGCAGCAAAGGCTGACATACCATAGACCTTACAGAATCCCCCATCTCCAAGGAACTGTCACAGGACATTTTCACACCTCTTCATCAAATGATACTATCTATAGACCATTCAGTCAGATGCCGATTTCCATTCTTCTCCAGGAGGGAATTATTATTGCTTCTCTTATTAATTCATTTCAGTATTTAGCAGACTTCACTGCCCTGAAGCTCTTCGCACCCAACCCGACTGAGTCGTGTAAGAGTTAGCCTGAGGTTTGGACACTGAAGCAATAACTAAAATTAACTCTGGACTTCTCAGTGGATTTTTTTAATCCGTGTTCCATTGGCACGGATCCCTAGTATATACAAACATAAATAAAATGCATTAAGTCCCAGCTCGCTTTTGAGAATTTGCCGCTGAGTATGCCATTGAAGAAGAAAGCACGCGGTGCATTCTTTGCTGGACATTGTCTCCAAACAGTCCCCATTGGGAGAGACTGTGCCCGTGCTCCACGGCGTTAGCACCCACAGGATCTCTGCTCGGAACCCACAGGAAGCATCTGCCCAGCCACAAGGTTCTGACTCCCAAAGCCTCTCCCCTGAGCTGCATCTGACCTGAATATCAGGTTGCTGGTGAGGAGACTCATTCATTGGAACTGGCCTTTGCAGCAGTCCTGACCAGACCATCCAGACTGCTGAGCCGGGCTCCAGCGACCTGGCACACGGGACACTCGGATGACAGCATTTCCCTCCGTGTTAGACGTTCCCCAAGTAGAAACGCAAGATGACCTAGAACTGTAATGATTCTGTCTGTGTCATAAGAGCATCAGGGAGAACCTGGGTGAATTAAAAATCCTAACAGACATGCTTTAGGCCCCCCAAATTCATGCAAAATATGAATTCCCATGCCCGTCTCATTAATACTCGTGAAATGGTGCAGATTAGAGAAGGCCCTGGTTGTCGATAAAAGGACATTCAAGGGAATGAAGGTTGACACGGGGAAAGGCCAACATGATGTTTTCACATGTGTTCTACCTGGTTGGGGGGCCCGAGAGAAAGCTAAGCTTCTCCTCTACTCATCCCCGCTGGCACTGGTGGCCTCCTCATGCAGAGTTCCCTGTGTGCTTGGCCTCGGCTGAGGGAGAGGTGATGAAAAGGGGAGAGACAGCTCTCCGCCACCAAGTAATCCTTCTGCCGATTGCCCTCTGGCTGAGAACTCAGTCACCTAACCTCAGGGAACTCTATCTGTTCTACTCCTTTAGTTTAAAAGGAGTTGCCATCCTGTCTCATTTCCCCTTTGAAGTTCTATTTCAATGTGTGGCAAATTCTAGCGATGATTTAGGATTGATTTGGGCCTGGACGGGAAGGAGAACAGAGGTGGTGGAGGTTAGGACTTAGATCCTCTGAAGGGAAGCTTCTCTTGCCACTCTTTCTGTGTAAGTACTGCTCTTTCTGTGCCCTTTTTGTCAGAGGAAACAACTCTTAAAATCAATTTAACGTCCAATTTGCTCAGAATCATAAACCCTGGGTTTAGGTGCGGTAACCCATACCCTTTCTATCAAAATAAACAGGATTTTTTTTTAACACTAAGTGATTAATCACTTTGGGGTTGGAGGAGATAAAAAAAAAATAAGACTTAGACAAACTGCTTTTCATATAAATGCTATTTCTATAAATTGCATTTTAAATGTAATTCCTAAGGTGTCAAAGCATGAAAGGAAAATGGCAAGATATTTGAAAAGACTTTAAAATTAAATGAAACTGGGCACCTGGGTGGCTCAGTGGGTTAAAGCCGCTGCCTTCCGCTCAGGTCATGATCTCAGGGTCCTGGGATCGAGCCCCCGCATTGGGCTCTCTGCTCAGCAGGGAGCCTGCTTCCCCCTCTCCCTTTGCCTGCCTTTCTGCCTACTTGTGATCTCTTTCTGTCAAGTAAATAAATAAAAATATTTTAAAAATAAATAAATAAATAAAATTAAATGAAACCCAAAAAATAGGATTCCTTTATAAAATTGCCTTAACATTCTGTTGACAAGATGCCTACAAATAATTTACATTTTGATCATACTTACTAAAGTCCATATTCTATATATTCCATTTTCCTGGCAAGATTTTTAGGATTTATTATTATTCATTATCTATTACATAACCCTAAAATCTGGAGCAAAGGAATAAATGTCCTGAAGGCAGTATCATTATTAGATTTGCTGTTTGTACATAACTGAAGTTTTGACATTTACACCAACAACGGGGTTAAGCAAATGTAAATTTCACATTTCTCAACACCAGCTTTCCCTCATCTCTCATGAATAAATGAAACTCTAATAATATAAATATGGTACCCTCACAATAGAATCCATCTACAGATTTCTCTCTCTCTCTCTCTCTCTCTCTCTCTGATGTAGGCCTAAAGAGAAATCAGAGACACGGTGCCCTCAGACAGGCACAGACGCAAATGATTATCCTCACTTGACAGACCAACTGTACCGCTCTTTCCTTGTATTTCACTCCAGCCCCAGAGGGCTGGATCAGGAAAGAGACACTTGATAGCTGCTGGTTCCGTGGTTGAAATATTTGTGAAGTTAACGCATAATCTGAAAGCAGAAGCTAATAAATTATAGGGTGCTAATTGGAGCTGGAGTGGAGCTGTCAATCATGTTATCCTAAACACAGAGAGACCCTCATACCCTAAAAAGGCAAAGCAGCCTTCAGGAACAGCTCCCAGTTGTTTGCAGCCTTGACCTGCACTCCAGCAGAAACATCGAGTCCAGGCAGCGTGGCCTCTGGCAGAGTCACCAGAGGTGATTCTGCTAATCCAAGCTCACTTCAAGAAGAGAGACAGATTCTCTTTTGGGGGAAAGAGCAGAATATTTTTACTAAAGAATTACTGTTTTGAGAAACATTGTTTACAGAAATACATATATCGAATTTACTAGAATAATTATTACTTTGGTAAAACGTTACCCTTTATTTGGAAATTTTCACTTTAAAAAACAAGTTTAACTCAATGAGAGAAAAATCTAAAGGTCTCCATAATACTGTCATGTCTGCCTCGAGTTATGTATCTCTCTGAGTTTTCCAACGCACTCTTATGGAACCAAGCTCCTCTAGAACAAAAATAAGATGTCCAAATTTCCACTGCCTTACTGGATTGATTTATTTATAAATAAATTCATTTATTCATTTAATTCATTTATTTCTCCCTTGAAAAGCAACAGCAGCATATTTCTTATTGCTTTGTTTTGTTCTTATAAACCCCTAGTAATCCCTGTATAAGATAAGTAATCTACTTATCTCCCACTGTGTGGAATGGCTGATGTGATTTTGCTCAAACTATCCTCTTCTGTTCCATTTCCTATCAACACTGTAATTACTGCATATGTAATATGTAATTATTACACACAAGAAAAATTAGCTTAAAGGTAAACCCAATTTTTGGAAAACAAAGCTAAGGAATTAAAATTTTTTGATTCCTAATCAATATTTGCATGACTCTGATGACTGAGTTACTAGGCAGAAATTTTTACCAGTATTTATTTATGGAATATATGCTTTGGCCTCCATGTGTATTTACAACTAGTAAAATACTCTTATAATTTGGAAATTTCTTTGGCATACTTCAAATAAAAATAGTTCTCACTCAGGAAAAGCAAATCACATATCTTAAAATTCTACACACCCAATGGCTCAAAACAACAATTATAATTGATGGAAATATCATAAGTTTGTTTCTTTTCTGGCTAATTCTCACTGCTACAGCCTTGTCCTTATTTTTGGCAACTCTATAATTGGCCCTGTGCCAATAACAGCACTATCAAGAAATGGGATGGAAAACAAAAATATATATTTTGTTATCGTTGCTGTTTATTTTCACTAGGTACAATCTTATTTCTATTTTCTTCATCTACCACATTTTACCCAATGTGTAATGCATCCCAGAAAATAATTGGATACTTTTTTCATCTAGTATCACATGACATTTTTTTATATTGTACCTGCTTTTTTTATGGAAGTTTCCGATATCTTTGGAAGCACTGCTGAAAAGTTCTACATTATTAGTGTTATCCCATCTTGCTTGGTGGAGTGTAAAATTCTGTTCTTACTTCTGACAATTTCCCCTCCATAACCAGAAACTGACAAAAAGGCATTGACAGACTTTTGGTAAGAAACACAGAGAACATAGCTTATGATATTTGTTCTTCCTTGTTCAAAGATTCCTAAAAATAATTTTTTTTTGCTTGTACTTTTTTAAAGGAGTAAGAAAAGAGTCTAGGGAAATGTCAGATTTATACCCTGAGGGAAAACCACAATGAAGGTGTATTCATTGGAATTGGTGAGAAGGAAAATTATTCACAATTTTACACTTAACCGTTCCAAACTATGTAGTTAATTTAAAAAACTTGATAATACTGACACCTTCATCTTGCATTGATGTTTGAGATGTCTGGTTATTTGATGTTCAAGGAATGGTGTTATTTATAATAACAGACTGAAAAATAAGACTGAAAAATTTAAAATCCACCTTTGGAATACTGCCATGTCCCTTTTTTTGCTTGAGATATTAAATGTATTGAAACTGAAAAGGAAACATAATGTTTCCCAGTCAAGTATCAGGCTGCAGGTTAATATGGGCTTTAGGTCTTGGGAGAAAGAGAAAGTGTAGGTACCACTGAATCTCCCTATGTTACAGAACAGCAGTAAGGGCCATACAAGAAGTGTTAAAATAAAACAAAATTATACAGTTTAATAGTACATAATTTTTCATGTCCTAAAAGCCTATGACTATGTTTTTTACTGCTATTTTAGAAAGTATATTTCACTTTAGTCACCCCCTTTATTAGAGGAATTCCTAATTTGAGCACAATTACACACCCTTTATTCTTTTTCTCCTTAACATAAACAGAAAAGTTCTAAAAGTGACAGAATAGGAAATGTTTTGTACGTTGTCTTTTCATTTTCTGATCTAGTGCTTGTGCTTTCTTGTCCCGTTATATCCATATCAATGTTCAGAATGAAGCTAGAGCTATCCAGTCTTGGTTTTCAGGAGGACATCAAACTCACCATCAGACGATTTCAACTCAACAGCACACAATCTGGAAATTAACAGAGTGACTAAACACAATTCTAGCTGGCTGTCCTTCCAGCTTAGAGCAGTCTGCAATGATTTTTTCACATTACATTCCACAGACGGTTCCTTGTTAATTCCTACCTCCCGCTGTATTCGAAAACCTTCCCTCTAACCACCCTGTTATCCAAATGTTATCTATTCTCCAAAGTCTGGCTTAAGTTCACCTCTTCCACGTAGCCTTGTCTCCACACCAGACCCAGTGTGTAATCTCACCTTTATCGGGACTCCTACCACCTAATGTCTGTACCACTTGGCATTTATTTTATAACCTCTTGGGACAAAAGCTCAGCATTTAAGAGGTTGCAGTCAAGCTAAAGATCATCCCATTCACCCTTGATATATAATATTCTGTACCCCCTTAAATGGATACTAAATACATTGAGAAGGTACCACCAATTATTGTGAAAAATACACATAAAATATTGCATTAGTGTTTTATATTTTATTATGTGCAAACCAATTTAAAAATATAGTTGAGGTTTGGGTTAAAAGTTAAAAAAAGAAAAACTGTGTGGAAGCCTGCTTGGTTAAAGAAAAGCCTCTTATTAAAAGGAGTGGGGAGAGCTTCTCCACTTTAGTAAGAGCCAGTGAGTGTCAAATATCATTTTCCTGCACTTGTATCCCACTCTTTGGGCTCAAGACATCACTTCAACAATTGGCCTCTCTTCTTCTGGCATCATCAGTTTGCCCGCTCTACTGGGTCATTCCCACTAATATAAATTAGTGGCAGAAATGCAATATTCCTGCCTTTAAAAACGAAAATCAGAGACAAACTCCCTTGACCCCTCTCCTTCCAGTTGCTTCTCTGTTCCTTTTAAATGACAAAATGCCTTACAGGAGTCATCTTCTTGCGCTCTCCATTTATGCTTCATTTTCTTTTTATCCTCCCTAATTTAGCTTCCATTACACACGCACTTGTCAAGGCCATCGGTTAACTCTGTATGTCTAAACCCGAGAATCAGTTCTCAGTATTCCTTGTGTCTGTCTCCTCAATAGAGTGATATCTCAGTTAAGATCCTCTGATAAGCAGATGCCAAGACCCATACCGTGTTTTGATTACAGTGCAATTGATTACAGTGCAATTCTGGGAAAGTCTCAGCTAGACCGAAAGGGAGCCCCCAAGTCAAAATGGCCTGTTAGTAGCCAATAACATCCACATCGGGTAGGAATGGCCCATTTCTAGTACTTCTTTGCATTCAGTCATTGGAAGGAAATGGCCCAAGGGAAGCAAAACCTGGCATAAATATCACAGTAGATCTGAAAATACAGCAGCTGGAGGTGTCAATTAGCCATGCTCCCCACAGCAGGTGCTCCAGAAAGATGATCCAAACAACACACCTCCGTGTCCATCACAGGGGACCATATAATTTATAGTCTGAATAAGATCACTTTTAAGTGTGAAAGGGGCACTGGTAGTAATTAATCCAGGATAAAGGCATACACTGGGATGATCCTGGGCAAAGTGGTGCATATGGCTACCTTGCCTGTCAATCATATTTGACACAGTTCATAATTCCAACCTTCTTCAAACATTTTGTTCACTTGGTTTCCAGGATTCTACTCTCTTGGCCGTCATACTACTTCTCTGAGCCCTCCTTCTCAGTCTTTGCTATTCTTTCCTTAGCCCCCTAATATCTAAACATGGAGTGACTCTGGCCTCACGCTTAGATGTTCTCTCTTATTTATAGGCAGCCCTGGTTGAGCCAAGCCCATCTCATGGCTAGTCTCAGCCTTCTGTACATATGGAAAACCCTTCAGCCTGAATCCTTGTCCTTCATCCCTCCCCAACTGCACACTTAGCATCTCCCCAAAAGATATCTAACAACCATCTCAAAACTAATATCCCAAACTGAACCTTTCATTGCCACCCTGCCTCTCAACATGAATCATCTTTCCTGCCTTCTGCATCTGACCAAGTGATAACTTCCATTCTTCCCACTGCTCAGGTTAAAATCTTAATCTTTCTTCTCTCATACCCTATACTTAATCTCCCAAAAAATCCCAGAATCAACCACTTTCATCACTTGCACCACTGTTTCACCACCTTCACCGTCAAGCCACCGTCATCTCTTGCCTGGTCGATTGTAATGACTTCTATTTGATTTTCTTGCTTCTACCTCAGCCCCACCTTACTCTCAGGCTTCTCTGCACACACCTGGAATGATCCGTTCAAAACCCAAGTCATATCGTATCTCTCGTTTGTTCAAAACTCTGGTGTTTTCCCATCACACACAGGGAATAGGCCAAATCCTCCTAATAGCCTACAACGGCCCATATGATGTAACCCCACTACCACGCTCCCCTCCTTCAATTTATTCCTGACCTTGGTGCTCTTCCTTTCGCAGGCCAGGCATGCTTCCATCTCAGAGAGGGCTTTTGAACTTGCTTTTCCCTCTACCACAGATATATATGACTACTTTTTTCAATTCACTTCAGGTCTTCACTAAGTATCTCTTTATCAGTGTGGCATAAAATAACAACCATCCTCACTCTCTCTCTCCCTCTCTAGCTACGCCTCATCCCCTGATTCATATTTCTATTAACACTCAGCATCTTCTGACACATCATATATATGTTTGTCACCTAGATATATTGAGTAGATATTTTTTAAGCTCTTATTTACAGGAGGAATGTTCTAGATTTGGGGACTATGCTCAAAGATGGACCAAATATGTAATTCTCTGCATAACAACAAAAAAATGTTTGAACTTTTCAAAGATGAATGTGGAGAAGTTAGAATGAAGTCCATTGCAGCTGTAGAGGTTTGGCTCAGAATATCCATTCTGATTTTCTTCTATCTTGACCTCCCTCTCCTGTGGAGAGCAGAAAGCTAAAACACACGTTTCCCCAATTCATGTTCAGCTGGTGATCCAAGTTTGACTCAGGTTCTATATCAGACACAATCACATGACACTTGAAATTTGAACTGAGATAAATGGGATGCTGGGCAGGTATTTTATCAATGGGTATTATAGCAAAGGTGGTGAGGCTTGTTGATTTGGTAGAAATGGCTTTTAGCTACTAGAAAAGGTGGCATCATGTGGGACCCCGAAGCTTCCTAATTTTGAACATGAGGTTTCCTGATTGGGGCATAGTGGTGCTGTTCCAGAACCAATAACTGTAGCTAATTTAGCAGCTCTGACTGAGGCAGCCCTATATTTATATACATAATAAGGGAAGCCTCCTGATTTGACAAGCAGCTTCCTGATCATGGCAGGAGAAGCACCTCGTTTGGCAGCCCAGTTCTGCAGTACAGACTTGAAAACAGATTCTGGAATTTCATCCTACAGATTGCTATTCAACCATCTCAATAATTCTGTAAAGCTATCTGACATGCTGTAATAAGTCCTTTTATTCAAATTGTCTAGAGTGGAATCTGTTCTCTGCATCAGAATATTGACAAATATGAAACCCCAAAAAGAATATACTAAATATATAAAAAGATATTGTTAAAGGATATTTTTAAGTATATCAAGTAATTGATTGAATAATAATAATTGACCCTGAGAGTAGGTCTCCTGCTGTGACTTCTCTTTTTTTCACTCCCAGTTATTTTCTGCTTCTTCACTCTATTCTTCTCTGTTGCTTTGCCATTCAGAGGAAGGGTAAAAGTAGACTATACAGTCAGCTACAATATCTGCAAGGAAATGTTCTTTTGAAATGCAATGTTATATTTTTAATTTTCATTTTTGACTCTCCTCAGTTTGGTACAAGATCTCAATTCAAATCAAACTTATTTCTCATTTTATCATCAAGTGTACGTTCTCCTAGATTTTTCTTTTGCTTGGAAAAAAATCCTTACTGCTAAACTTGCTTCCTTTTGGTCCTTATTCCCTTTTTTCTTTTGAAAAATGATGTTCTTGTAAAAAACAACAACAAAAATTTATTCCATTTATTTAAGCCTTTTCCATAAAAAAGAATAGTTCACTATCACTCCTGCTCCCCCAACCCCACCTCTTACACACAGCAAACACCAATCTGTTCTTCATATCTATGAGCCTGGGTTTTTTTCTCTCTTAATCTCTCTCTCTAGCTATTATTCTTTTTTTAAGAGTTCACGTATAAGAGAAGCCATACAATATTTGTCTTTTTCTGTCTGACTTAGTTCACTTAGCATAATGCCCTCAAGATCAATCCATGTTGTCATAAATGGCAAAATTTCATTCTTTTTATGGCTGAATAAATAGCCCATTGGATACACATACTACAAATTTTTTATCCATTCATCCACTGAAGAACATTTAGTTTCTTTCTATATCTTGGCTATTGTAAATAATGCTGCCTTGAACAAAGGGATGCATATATCTTTTCAAAATTTTTTTTCTTCTGATAAATACCCACAAGAGAAATTGCTGGATCATATGGTAGTTCTATTTTTAATTTTTTGAGGAACCTCCATGCCCTTTTCCATAGGGGTTGTAATAATTCACATTCCCATTAATAGTGCACAAGGGTTCCTATTCTTCCACATCTTTGCCAACACTTGTTAGTTCTTGTCTTTTTATAAGGGCCATTCTAACCAGTGTGAAGTGATATCTCATTGTGGTTTTGAGTTTCATTACCCTGATAAGTAATGATTTCCCATCTTTTCATGTACCTTTTGGCCATCTGTATATGTCTTCGTTGGAAAGACGTCTATTCAGATCTTCTGCCCATTTTTTAAAAGTTTTTAATTCCAGTGAGTTAACATACAATGTTATATTGGTTTCAGGTTTATAATATAGTGATTCAACAATTCTGTACATCACCAGGTTCTCATCACAACAAATGCACTCATTAATCCCCATCACCTCTTTCACCCATCCCCCTACCTCCTCCCCTCTAGTAACCACCTGTTAGTTTGTTTTCTATAATTAAGAGTCTGTTTCTTGATTTGTCTCTCTTTCTCTCTCTCTTTTTTTCCCCTTTGCTCACTTGTTTTGTTTCTTAAATTCCACGTATGAGTGAAATCATATGGTTTTTGTCTTTCTCTGACTGACTTATTTTGGTTAGCATTCTCCCCTCCAGCTCCAACCATTTCTTTGCAAATTCATCTGCCCTATTTTTAAAGATTTATTTATGTATTTGAGAGAGAGAGAGAGAGAGAAGGAGCAGGGGGAGGGAGAGAGAATCCCATGCAGACTGCCAGCTGAGTGGAGCCCAAGGCAGAGCTTGATCTCACAACCTTGAGACTATGACCCGAGCTGAAATCACGAGCTGGATGCTTAACTGACTGAGTCACCTAGTCACACCACTTCTGCCTTTTTTAAAAATCAGATTGTTTCTAGCTATTGAGTTGTATGAGTTCTTTGTATATTTTAGATATTAGCCCCTTATCAGATATATGATTTGCAATTATTTTCTCCCATTTGGTAGGTTGTCTTTTCATTTGGCTGATGGTTTCCTTTTTTGTGCAGAAGTTTTATAGTTTCATGTAGTTCCATTTGCTTATTTTTGCTTTTGTTGCTTTTGCTTTGGTGTCATATTAAAAAAATCATCAACGAGACTTACATTAAGGAGCTTACTGCCTATGTTTTCTTCTAGGAATTTTATGGTTTCAGGTCTTATATTCAAGTCTCTACTCCACCTTAGCTCATTTTTATATATGGTTTAAGATAGTCCAGTTCCATTCTTTTGCATGTTGCTGTTCAGTTTTCCCAACACCAATTATTGAAGAAACTGTCCTTTCTCCATTGTATGTTCTTGACTTCTTAGTCATCAATTAATCAACCATCTATGTGTGGCTCTTTGTTCTGTTCTGTTGATCTACATGT
The DNA here is from genome assembly GCA_028534135.1 of Potos flavus. Lineage (NCBI taxonomy): Eukaryota > Metazoa > Chordata > Mammalia > Carnivora > Procyonidae > Potos > Potos flavus. The sequence continues at coordinate 40,045,634 of CM052886.1, read as the reverse complement.
CTGTTTTTATGCCAATACCATACTGTTTTAATTACTGTAGCTTTGTAATATAGTTTGAAATCAAGAAGCATGATGCCTCCAGATTTGTTCTTTTTCAAGATTTCTTTGCTGTTTGGGGTTCTGTGGTTTCATGCAAATTTTAGAATTGTTTATTCCATTTCTGTGAAAAATACCATTAAAATTTTGATGGGGGGGCACCTGGGTGGCTCAGTCATTAAGCGTCTGCCTTCGGCTTGGGTCATGATCCCAGGGTCCTGGGATCAAGCCCTGCATCGGGCTCCCTGCTCAGCGGGAAGCCTGCTTCTCTTTCTCCCACTCCCTCTGCTTGTGTTCCCTCTCTCGCTGTGTCTCTCTCTGTCAAATAAGCAAATAAAAAAAATCTTAAAAAAAAATTTTTGATAGGGATTGCATTGAATCTATATATTGCATTGGGTAGTATGGATATTTTAACAATATTAATTCTTCCAATCCGTAAGTACAGAATATCTTTTCATTTACTTGTGTCTTCTTCAATTTGTTTCATTAATACCTTGTAGTTTTAAATATATAGGTCTTTCACCTCCTTGGCTGAATTTACACCTAGTTATCTTGCTCTTCTTGATACAATTATAAATGGGATTTAATTTCTCTTTCTAATAGTTTGTTATTAATGTAAAAAAAACCAACATATTTTTATGTATTGACTTTGTATCCTGTAACATTGCTGAATTTGTTTATTAGTTCTAACAGTATTTTGATGGAGTTTTTAGTGTTTTCTATATATAATATCATGTCATCTGCAAACAGTGACAGTTTTACTCATTCCTTTCCAATTTGGGTGTCTTTTATTTCTTTTTTTGCCTAATTTCTGCGGCTAAGACATCCAACACTATGTTGAACAGAAGTGGTGAGAATGGATATCCTTGTCTTGCTGCTGATCTTAGAGGAAAAGCTTTCTGCTTTTCACCACTGAGTATAATGTTAACTGTGGGCTGGTTATAAATGACCTTTATTTTGTTGAGGTACATTCCCTCTATACTCACTTTGTTGTGAGTTTTTATCATAAACGAATGTCAAATTTTCTCAAATACCTTTTCTGCATCTATTGAGACACTTATGTGATTTTTATCCTCCATTTTGTTAATGTTGTGTATCACATTGGCTGATCTATGGATATTGAAACATCCTTGTATCTCTGGATCATGGTGTAAGATACTTTTAGTGTATTATCATATATAATTTTTGCTTACTTATTATGTCTTTTCCCCCACTTGGAATGCTGGAATGTAACCTCCACCAAGGCAGAGACTCTGTTTATTACTCCATTCCTAGTCCTGTAACAATACTTGCTATATGGCAAGCACTCAAAAAATATTTATTGAATGAGTGAATGAATGAACAGGTGGATCTACAAGGGAGCAGTAAACCATAGCATATCTATCCTAAGAAATTTTATGTAGCCATTAGATACATTTCCAAAGGCCATTCTGAGGATAACAGTGGGTTTGACACAGGGAAGAAACTGATAATGGTAAAATAAATTATTGCCTCCTCTAGCATATGCTCTTCATCATTTCAAGGGCTTCTAGAATTTCAGGCCTAACCTAAGTCTGGCCTGAACCTCAAAGCAGTCTCCTAACTTCTATAATCTATCTAGGTCTTAGGATCAAAAGAATCCTCTTGAGCCCCCCTTGGCATTGGACCAATTTTCTGGTATTCTTTCTAAGAGCTACAAGTGAAGATTTGTTATAAAATGTGTTGTAAAACGATGAGAAAATCAGTCAATTAATCCATCAAACATTATTTTGGCTGAGAGAAGGTGCAAAGGGTTAAAAGATATCATCTTGTCCTCAGGGAGCTTGCTATTTATTCAAGTGAGTAAGATACATAGAAGTTGGGTAGAGATATATGTGGTTACTGCTAAATAAGATGTAAGGACATAGGGCAACAGTAATTCTGAGAAGGGAGAGGAGAGGGAGTAGGGACAAGCCTTTCCAAACAGTTGGAATATGAGCTGATCCTAAAGGATGAGTGTGAGTCAGACAAGCAAGAGAGTAGACAAGGAGTCCCACAAGGCCAGGCAAAACCAGTACGGGTGAGCAACAGAGGGTATCTATCTGGGCCCAGGGACAGGCTCTTTTCTCAAGGGCATTTTAAGTAAAGCATTTTCCTCAGAGTTATATCAATATATTAATTTTATCTAGGTAAATCTTTGTTTGGTTGGCAATGTTAAATTATAAACAATATTTCTCTCTTTTCTTTTATGTACCTCTGAATCCCCTTGGCCTATTTCACCTATCCCTCTACCCCCCTTCCCCTCTGGCAACCCCTAGTTTTTTCTCTATATTTGTAGTCCGTTGTGTTGTTGTGGTGGTTTATGAACAGTATTTTTATTTGCAACTTACTTTTCCTTAGGAATTATTTCTTTTCCTTGAACAGTTTAAAATAAAAGTTAGATGGATGGACCTAGAGGGTATTTTGCTAAGTGAAATAAGTCAGACAGAGAAAGATAAATACCGTATGATTTCACTCATGCGTGGAATCTAAAAAATAAAACAAATGAAGAAACAAAACAGAAACAGACTCATAGATACAGGAAACAAACTGTTAGTTAGCAGAGGGGGAGGGTGAAGGTGAAATAGGTGAAGGGGATTAAGAGGTACAAATTGCTAGTTATAAAATAAATAAGTCATGGGGACGTAATGTACCTAGGGAATATAAGCATAGGGAATATAATCAATAATACTGTAATAATTTTGTATGGCAACAGATGGTAATTAGGCTTATTGTGGGAATCATTGTGTAATATATAAAAATATCAAATCATCATGACATATGCCTGAATCTAATAGAATATTTTATGCCAATCATGCTTCAATGAGAAAAAAAATTAAGTAAAATGAAGATTAGATTTATTGATGGGCTTTTGTATTATTATGTTTTGTTCTTACCAATTGTAACTTTTGCCTTTGGGAAGCAATTTTTTTCCAAGTCATATTTTGCAGATAAAAAGTTTATCACTAAAATTTTTTTCTTCCATTAATTTTTAGTGAAAAACATTTTTTAAAGATTTTATTTATTTATTTATTTGTTTATTTATTTTGAGAGAGAGTGAGAGTGAGAGAGCACAAGTAGGGGGAACGGCAGAGGGAGCAGCAGCAGGAGAAGCAGAAGCAGGCTCCCCGCTGAGCAGAGAGCCCAGTGTGGGTTCCCAGGACCCTGGGATCATGACCTGAGCTGAAGCAGACGCTTAACCGACTGAGCCGCCCAGGCACCCCTTTAGTGAAAAACATTTTAACAAGTAAAATTTCTAGCCATTGCAAATTTTCCCGTATTGATTATAAGGTCTAATTTTTCCAAAATTAATTTACATAGTTTTCAATATTACCAGTCATTTGTATTTTATCCCTTTAATCTATAATAAATTTTACCCATGAGATTTCAGCCACTATTTTATTTTGCATTAACTATTTCTACCAATATTATTCATTATGAATTATTAAGAACACTACTAATTTACATTTATAGCCTAGCTGAAACATGACATTTTATGGGTTCTTCCTCTCAGATATTCTGTAAATTTCCCTATTATCCAAATTGTAATGCAAACGTACTGAAAATCCAGCTCTTCTATACACTTTTCATTTCTTTATCTATTCCAAAATAAAGGTCCATGCCACTGGCAGAGCAAAAGACCTGGTTGCAAGCAACAGAAACTGACTCCAGCTGATTTAAAAGAAAAGCACTTATTAAAAACTTCTGAGAGTAACTCACAAAATCCCTGGGAGGACTTGAGAGCCAGACTGGAGCCAGAGTACTGGCTAAAAGCAGACAGCAGAACCAGTCCGATCCGGCTAACCGGACCGCTAGAGGCCCCAGACTCCAGATCTCCTCTGCAGACTCTCTTGGCCCTGGACACTGGACGCCAGGAGTCAGACCAACTACAGTGGCCGCCACTACCTGGGAAGGCTCACTGTGGGTCCTTTTTCTTTGCTTCCTTACCTCTCAATTAGAAGCCTGTGGTAGGTGTGTCTGAGTGGTGGGGGTCACATGCCTGCCATCTTGCTGCAAAGAGATCTTGGGGGAAGCAAATGGAACGTAGCTCCCACCCAGAAGATAAAGGCGGAGGAATTCCCCGGCATGGCAAGGGGCGTCATATGCGGGCTATCGAAAAGAATGATAAAGGCCCATTAGAACCTCAGAAGATCAGAGAGAAAATATCCCGCCTCGTTCCGTGGAATCACAGATGGAGCAGAGGCCACAGGTCCTGGACCTTTCCCTGGGGGCTGTCCCCCACAGAACTCACACATGGATTTGCCTGTGTCCCTCACCAGGCAGCCAACCATCGGTGCAACCTCTCAGGCAATAAGCAAGTTAAAAAATGAACCAAATTATCCCCGGTGCAAATGGATATGTGATTCTCTTCCAGGAGTAGTTTTTAGCAAATTGTATAATCAAAGTATTTTCTGTATCTAGCAAACATCCTGTATACTGCAGCTAATAACATACAGCATGCTTTCATTAGCATTGCCCTTAGAGCAATCGAGGCCTTCAGATTTAAATGAGTGACTGCAAAAACATGATTGGCTTTAAATCAGAGCGTTTCTCTGAAGAAATTTTTTAATAGTTCCCATTTAGATATCTATTATTTCATTTAGGTGCTAACAATCATAGAGCTTAAATTAGCATCATATAATCATTTATATTTAGTTTTAAGGAGAATTGACACTAAACGTAATCTAAAGTATTTTATGTATATAAGGCAGATATGGCAAATGAAAATGACCTTTATATTAGCTAATTTCCATTGCAGCACACAAGTCACAGAGAGATTTTTACATAACCCAAAGTTCGTGGAATGCTAAACTTTAGACTTAGAGCTCTCTTCATCGTCCTATTTTCAATATGACTGAAGTTGCTGGTCCAAGCCTCCAAAATACAAAGTACTTTAGAGTAGTCATTAAAGACAGTATTTTATTGTAGTAATAGCGTTCCAAATGATTTCTCATGTCCTAAGTGCTGGTTCCTTCTGTACATAGCTATTTTGTCTCTCACCATCTAACCAAGATGCTTCTGGTGCAGCCCAGACTGAAGGGTGGGCAATGGACTAAGGGGCGGGGGGGGGGGGGAGACAGTTTCCCTTCCAGATTCTTGAATCTTCCTAAGCTTTCCAAATGTTTAGTGGTTCACTTGGGAATTCTGCTGAAGATTAGGCATTCATTATGGGGATTGTCCCAACTGAAATCGAATGGCTCTTGGAACCAAGAATTCAGGAATTTAGGAACTTTTCAGTGTTAATTTGGGGTCATAGACTACCACTGCATCTATCATTCTACTAGGGTTTTCTTTCAGTAACTACTTAATGGGAGGGTTTATCTCAACTCTGCATTTCCCAAACAGAGCTATCAATCAGACCCATCTCTATATCCACTGTGAGTGAGATGGGCATAGTTCAGGCCTTCGGGCTTGCCAGGAGGGCAGTAAGCCACTTGTTTTTCTTGGCAGAGATCTTTGTCCACATGCGGTTCCTTCTCTTCTTTCCTCAGACCACAAGATTCAGATTCCTTGGAGCCTAAAGGACCCTCAGAATTTTCTTCACCTTGGCTACCTCCTGTAGCAAGTACCATATAGTTTAACCCTTCTCGGTTCATGGTTTCCATTAAGGCTATTGACATAACGTCACCTGAATTCGAACAGATCGCACTGCCATCTTCATCTGTGAAAAAAATGTAAAAGTTATACTGGTATCTCTTTGACTTTCTGTATCACTAATATACAGGCTGTATAAGAATTATAGCAACACCAACCATATACATTGGTTTAGCAAACATTTCTGGGGACCACCAGGGAATACAAGGATAAACGAGTAGTATGCTCCTTGTCTTTGAGGCTACTGTATTCCTAGTAGGGGAGAAAAACATTACTACAGAAGGCAATGTGTGCTGGATATAATAAAGGAATATGTAAAATGTGGGGAGAGAGCAGAGACGGTAATTCTGCCATAACGAACGGGTCACAGCCTTGGGGATAGGAATTAAGTGGCCTTACAATGACCCCTTTTGTCTAAAGTGCTTACCTTTTAGTCTTACCACCTAAAACATCCACCTTGAAAGATATATTTTTTTAATTAATTTAATCATATTTATTGGATGCTTAACACATGCCAGGCCGGGTTCCAAGTACTGATGAGCAAAGCAAAGTTGTTCCTCCTTGGAGTTTACATTCTAATGAGGGGAGACAGACAATAAACTAGCAGCCAACCAAGTCTCTGTTGCGTGGTGACGAGTGGCAGCAAAAGAGGGCAAGAAAATAACGATGCAGGTGGAAGGGGGTTGCTACTTTAGAGGAAGTGTCAGCAAAGTCCTCTCTAATGAGGTAAATTGCAAGTAGAGACCTGAACTAAGTGAGAGAATTCTTCCTCAATATCTGAGGAAGAACATTCAAGGAAAAGAGAACAGTGAGAACGAGGACCCCAAGGCGGAGCATACTGAGTGAGAATTGGTGTGACTTGTCCCCTCAGTCTATCTCCCTGGGACACGTTGCATTAGTACTACTTAGCAAATAAGTAAACTAGCATGCGTATGACCTCATAAGGCTGATAGGGAATGGATAGGCCTGGCAAGTTTTGATGACAGAGTTGAGTTGAGGGAGAAGGAAAATGACATGAAATATAATAACAGTGATTATTATTGTTGTTAACACGGAGAACGTATTATGTGCCAGGCACCGTTCTAACCTACATATACATATTAACTCATTTTTCTATTAAGTAGATGCTAGTATTATCCCCATTTAACGGCTGGGGAAACTGAGGCACAGAGGGGTTAAGTAATTTGCCCAAGGTCACACAGCTGTAATTTGAACCCAGACTGTGTCCCCATATTCACCCTCCCTGAGGGCAGGGCAGAGCTTCTGTGCTCTGTGAGGAGCCACGTAGGTGGGCACTGTGCCCTAAAGGAGTCCTTGAAAGGCACTGACTCTGGACACTCATGTGTGGGGTCAGAGTGGCAGCAGAAAAGTGGGCAGCCAGAGGGTAACCAGCCTTCTTGACAATTATGCTCATATTATTTGGTCTTTCTCTACTTAAAGACTGACCTTTTTACATAGAAAAGTAGAAGAATTCTTGCTGAAACTTAATAGCAGAGCTTCTGAAACATTTCACAAAATTCTCGGTAATCAAAAGGGACAAATGCACAATATAAACATAAGTATATAAATGTGTATTATGGGGATTGTTTCTTGGTGATCAGTGCTTTCCAACTGCTGAGTGTTATTACCCAGATGAAGAATTTATGATTAGAAATATTATTGCTCTTTCAAAAAGGATATATTACAAATCAGAAAAATTTCAGTCAACAGAGGGTGGTCCTTCCTTTGTTTCCACCATTCTTCCAGCAAGAAGCATCCAAATGTGTGTCACTAAGGGGGGGTGAGGCTGGCTGTGCTGCCAACCTTCTGCCCTTAGCCCTGATGTACACGCAGACTGGGTTTCTTTGGAACGAATTTAAATGGAAATATGGGGAAAAGAAACCACTTCAAAGGACTGAGGGAGACACCACTGTAGCTATTTTTTGCCAATGGAATTTAATGATCTGCCTGAACTATGAAGCTTATTTTATTGTAAGAGCCTGTGAACCACCGGCCCTGCTCTGCCTTAGGAGATGCACACTTGTTTGCCGATCTTCCCACAATGCCGAAGGACAAGATGGCGGAGCGACAAACTCACAGCCTCCTGGCCATCATTTCATGTTCGTCTTCCTCATTCAAACATCATGAAAGTCCATTGTAAACCACATGTATAGTCACATAGTGCTATAAAGTATCTACCCTATAGAAATCAGATGCCAAGCTTGGTTAATGCCTACGTGCTGACTATCTTTGGAAGCATCCTGCTGTTAGGATTATAGTCAACATGCACTAAGAGCCATTGAGACACTCATAAGAACAGTTTTCTATATATGATGATAGCAATCAATGATATCAAAAGGTGATAGGAAGAAATAAGATATTTAACTTTAAATAGTCCAGAGACCCAGATTACTGAGGAAATTAGGATGTTCCTGAAAAGGCTTAAAGAAATTAGGCTCAAGGCAAGTTGAGAAAATGTCAAAACTTAAATCTACAATAAAGGTCTAGCTACTCATATTATCAGCAGCTTCCTTTTCATACCTTTAATCCATTAAATAACATGTTTGGAAAAGTTCTACCCACATGTGATTTTAATTTTTTTTTTCCTCTTGTTGAGTTATTTGGAAAAAACCTTTTACACAAGGCAGATAAATTCTTTTTACAAATTCTGGCACCGGACGTCAAAGAAAAATCATTAGCTGACTACTTCATTGGTTTAGAGTACTTAGAGCAATATTTAGTAACTTGACCTTGGCAAGCTTTCAGCAATTAGTACATCTTCTTATTGCATAAAGAACTTATGAGAGACGGTGGGGAGGAGGATGTTTTGTTTGTTTATTTTTGTTTAAAACTGACTAGAAAGCCTGCAGGTCAGACCTTAAGGCAGAGATCCTGAACAAAGCTAGCATGTGCTCAGCACCCCTTTCTTTAAGAGGGAAATATTAAAATAAAGACTTCCAAGCAAGACAGGGTATTTACAGACGAGACATATGCCGGCTGACTGGCTATGTTTAGAACAGCAGAGGAGCATTTAGATTTGTTTCCTGTAGAACTCTCTGGGACTGATGAGGTGATGTTTACAAAAATGTTGGGATGAAGTCACTGGGATATTTTTACTAGATGCCCAGATATGTTACTAATCTTTCTCTATCCCCTCTCTACCCCATTAGGTCAGTAGGACCATCGGATAAGCATGGTATTATTCCTCCCTGGAACCCTAATGCCCACCATCTCCTGCCTATTTTTTTTTTTTTTAAAGTCCTTCCAATGACTTTCTTACCTTCTTATGTATCTCCAGTAATAACAGTAAAGATAGACATCTCACTGCTTTGCTAAATATGCCCACCAGTCTGCACAGCAGTAAACTATTATTAAACACGTTCTCTCTTATTAAAAAGGTAATTAAGTTTAGGCTTCCCTTTAAGGGACTGTTTTATGATTTCTATCCTTTGCAAATATGCCAACTCTGCCTGTCAGTCTGTTTCTTCTCTCTGCCCCTTTTGTTCAGTCACATCTCAACAATCAAGATTTTTAATGACTCCCCTATCTCTTTCCATTCCTTACCTTCAGGATTTACATTCACTGTAAATAACAGAATGAGAATTTCTCTTTTACTAGAATTACATTTCTGTCATGGCACAGAATTGCTTGTTGCTATCTAAATTATCAAAGTTCAATTATATTCCCTATTAAACTCTTCTTGCATCTTATTCTGCATGTTTGTCTGTTTCACTATTTTTTTTATATTATTGAGAATTTTAATTCAGTCTGCCAACAACTTGGCACCTAAATGACCAGGACAGATCGGGGTATCTTTTCTAGAATGCCAGAAGTAATAAGTTCTTTCACTCTCCCTAGCTGCACAGCACACTGTTGGTAACAAATTGGGGAAAGTGTGTGGGTATTTTCCTTACGACGACCATGTTTCTGAGAAGGCTGAGAGCAGAAGCTGTGCTCCAGGCACACTAGGACAGAAGCCATACTCCAGCCCCGCCTCAGCGGTATGGCCCCCAGCAGACTGCTAACTCTCAGTCTTCTCAATGGTAAAATGGTGATATAATAATACCCTTGTCATAGGGCTGTTGTCAGTATTTAATGAGTTAACCCATATGGCACAGCGAATGACACATAAAAAAGGGCTACGATAAGATTAGTTGAACTGGAGGGTATTATGCTGAGTGAAATAAGTCAGTCAGAGAGAGACAATTATCATATGGTTTCACTCATATGTGGAATATAAGAAACAGTGCAGAGAATCATAGGGGAAGGGAGGGAAAACTGAATGAGAAGCCATCGGAGAGGGAGATGAACCGTGAGTGACCCATAACTCTGGGAAACAAACTGAGGGTTCCTGGAGGGGAGGTGGGTCGGGGAATGGGGTAACTGGGTGATGGGCATTAAAGAGGGCACGTGATGTGATGAGCACTGCGCATCTGAAACTAATGATGTACTTACTATTTGTTGGCTAATTGAATTTAAATTTAAAAAAAAAAGATAAGAAAAATAAATAAAAGCCATTCACAAAAAGGGTTTTGTTCTCTATATTTAATGTGAACATTTGTTACTTATTTCAGCTTCACAGATGAACTAGGTAATGTAACATAGTAAAAAGATTTTCTTAAGGATTCATAGAGACTTCTGGTAGAGGCTAAGGTAAAGCTCAGCTCTCAGGCCCTCTTAAACCCCTTATGATAGACTCTGTGATTTTTATAAACTGTCTGAACACATTAGAAGTAAAGGACTCCATGAGCAAAGAGATAGATTTTATTTTTTTCGAAGATTTTATTTATTTATTCAACAGAGAGGAGAGAGATCACAAGCAAGCAGAGGCAGGCAGAGAGAGAGCGGGAAGCAGGCTCCCCGCTGAGCAGAGAGCCTGATGCAGGGCTCCATCCCAGGAACCTGAGATCAGCCCCAAAGAGATAGGGGCTTTTAAATGTTTAAAATGCAATACACGTCAACTGTAAGGTCTTTGCATCCCCCTGGAACTCTTTACCTGTGCAGCATTTGACCACTCCCTCCTTCACAAGCCTCTCTCCTTTGGATTTGACAATACTCTGTGATGACCTTCCTGTCCCTTTCTGGCTTCTCCTCTCTGAGCCACCATCTTTCTTTGCCAGTCCCTAGCATCTTGGCTGTTCTCTAGGTCCCAGCCACCATTCACTCTTCTTCTTATTCTATACACTCTAATGGAATGACCTCATCTACACCTTTGACTTCAACTACCTATATTTAGAGGACAGAACTTTCAACTGAATATGAGGCTTCTCCACTTAATCCATAGCCCACTCAAATCAAACCTGTGCAAAGCTATTCTTCCTCCTATGCCCCCCATCTCTGGGAAGAGCACCACTTTTCACCTAGTTTCACAAATCACTAAGATTCGCCATTGTCTCCTCTCTCTGTCACTCAGTTAGATATCAAATCCTACAACATCTACCTCTGGCCTTAATTCCCTCCTCTCTATACCTGTTCCCATTCATTAATTCAACTTTCATCAATTTTCGTTTTTTTAACCTGAATTTGACTATGCTCCCTCTAATTCTCTCCCTTGCCATCTCCCACCCTCATGTGTGATAAACTACATGCAGGTCCATGTACACCCCATTCTCCATTATTCCCTGCCTTTCTACATACTGTGGCTCTGTCCTGAAATATCGTTTTTCTCACCTCCCTATAAAACTCAGCTTGGAAGTAATCTCTTCCCGGTGGCTTTTATTGACTCTCTGACACATGATATGGACTTGGCATCCTTCCTCTGGACTTCCACAGAACATGGCAAGAGAAAATGCCTCCTGCTCCCTGTAGAAGATGTAGCATAAAATCATCTGCTCTGGGGCGCCTCGGTGGCTCAGTGGGTTAAAGCCTCTGCCTTCTCCTCAGGTCATGATCTCAGGGTCCTGGGATCGAGCCCTGCATCGGGCTCTCTGCTCAGCAGGGAGCCTGCTTCCCCCTCTCTCTCTGCCTGCCTCTCTGCCTACTTATGATCTCTCTCTGTCAAATAAATCAATAAAATCTTTAAAAAAATAAAATAAAATAAAATAAAATAATGTGCTCCTCAAATCCTTACACATCAACTCACTTATCAGAAAAAAGATAGTATAGAACTGACCAGAGAACCTACATCCCACTCAGTCCTCTAGATTACATCAATTTTATCTCTGAATCCAGCCAATACATATATAAACATACATAAATGAATATTTCCATAAATGGTTGTATATGCATGTAAAATATCTGAAAGCATATAATCAAGTTGCTAACTATGGCTAGCAATGGAGAGTAAGGATAGAGAGGAAGTAGGAGACTTTTGCTTTTTACTCTGTTTAGATAATTTTATATGTTTTTTTAGCCATAAACATAAACTATTTTCATAACAAAGATCTTTAAAATGTAGATACAGTTATAACATAGCAAGAGCAGTTACTGAGATGAATTATTGGGAAAGTTTGAAAGAAAACTAGAAAGGAATCAGGAGTCATTTTTAGGATCGATGTCAAATAACATAGAAACTCTTTTTTAAGCCTTTAAAAATATAATAATTGAGCTTAATTTTATAAGGTCTACAAAAGGGATAGTCACAAATTCGAATCAGGATCTTCTCAGTGAAGTGCTGCTTACCGAGATAACAGCAGTGATTTAGTAAGAAGAACATGCATCAAGCAAAGCCACACTCTGCCTGCCATTCACGTGTCTACACAGTGGGTTCTACTCAGTTACTGCCATTTATCTATCTTAGGAACACAAGATTTCCTTTTATGCATTGGTAAACAACCCCAGATTGTGGTTTCTCTCAAGTTTCCCTATGTGAGGTTACCACAGATAAGAACCAGGCCAAGAGGAACAGATCCAAATGGCTTCAACAGAATAGCCGGGACAGAGATGCAGTCCTGTGACAAGGACAGCCAATAAAAGCAGCACTCACTATTAAACTTTATATTCAAAATGAAAGAAACTGACTCTAATTGCTCAAGGGAAAGAAATATTCTTGCCTCCTTTTTTTTTTTTTCTTAAAACAGCCTCATGGAACACATTAAAGTTAAGTGCTTAACACTACGCCTTGCAACAAGTCAATAACTGCTGAAATAATTGCTTAAAAATTTTATCAAAATTCCATTTAGAGAAATACGTTAAGTAAATGCTTAGGAAACGAGAAGGACTCGATAGTATCTAGAATGGCTTCCAGTCTGTTTTTCCTTATCCCGTGTGATCTTCACACAGGTTTGTATATGCACAGAACCCTCTAAAAGGATGGGGTTGCTGCCCCGGTTGGCACTCCTCAGGGCTCAGCCACTGGCACTCGGAACCAGTGGAGTTCCACGACCGGCAGGCAGGTGGAGCCAGTGTGGGACTCTTAGCAAGGGTTATCTGATGAGGGTTCCCAGGCGTGCTCAAGACAAGCACAGCGCTCTCCAGTCTGTCACTTACTGCTCATTTCAAGAAGCCAAACGATCCGTGTTATTTCAATGCATGTCATGGAGTCTAAGTTACCCCCAGTACATATTTAGAAATACAGCATGCAAGACAAGCAGGTGTTCATCCTGTGCTTCGTGTTCTTCCCTACTATTAGTCGAAAGCATCGCTCTAGGCAAAGGTCTCACTCTGTGCTCCGCGACGGCCATCAACCTCACCATCAGTCACTGCAAAGACTAAGGGGCCTGATTTCAGAGAGATTCTGACTCGTGGTCCATCTTGCCAGCTTTCCTCCCAAGCAAAAATGTCTCCATTCACAAAGGGCCCTGGGAACTTTTAATAGCCAGAAGGAGTTCTAGAGCAGCTAGAACTGGATCATTTTAGAACTCATTTTTCTACAGCCAAGTAGGCGAAGGTATTATAAATCTGACTTTGGAAATGAATTAAGTGACTACTGGGTTTTAATTTCATTTTGTACTTTTCATTGAACTCAAAACCGTTAGTCTGTCCATCACGGTAGAATGGTTCCAGAAGATTATTGCCTTATTTACCAAATAACTGAAGTTGTGGACTCAGACTAGACCTTAACAAGGCGTGAGCCACTCCAATAATCATGGCAAAATTACTCAGCAGTTAGAAGCAATGATTAGATATATACATAGCAACACGGATGGCTCTTAAAAACAGTGCTCAATGAGAAAGAAAAGAAGCTTTACAAACACAGCAGCATCTGTGTGTACAAAACAATACACATTTTGCAGCAAAACATACAAATAAAAAGAAACACATTAAAGGCATCAGAATGGTTGCCTGGCCAGAAGAGCGAGGAAATAGAGCAGGAGAAGAATATGGAGATAAAGGCACTAAACAAACAAACAAGGGAGAAGCCCTGCATAGACCAGTGATCATAATGTACTACCAACTAACCATCTATAATTAACTCAGCTCTGCACTTGAGTTTGAAACTGGTATGAAGGGTGGAGGGGAAGGAGAACATCTCCCGAAAACAGAGTCTATCATGTTAATTCTCCTCCTTACTATCTTAGATGATAAATCCAGGGGCCATATCACTATTCTTCTTTTTTAATTTAGTGTACAACTCAAAATAATTTCCAAAAGGAGTACAATGAGCAATTCATTATTATGAAGATGGGGCCAGTATATTATTATTATTATATAATAATATATATTATATTATATAATAATATATAATTATATTCTTCTGTATATTATTATACAGTATATTATTCTTCTGACTTACCATAAAATGTCTTCTATGTATATCCCATTTTTAAACTCTTCAATTCACACTGGAGAGAAAACCAGGAAATTCTGAAAAAAAATCAAACTTACCTTCAAAGCCTTCATTTATGACTCCACCGGGGTCTGCTTCTTCTCTGCAGTGAGAAATACTATTTAAGGAAACATTTCTAAATAACTGAAGCTGGTCTTGGATTGTGTGGAAAGTAGGTCTTTGGTCAGGTTCTTGAGCCCAGCACTGGGTCAGTAGATTCCACCTGGAAACACAGGTAAAGATAAAAAAGTAAATGGTGATTGGAGATCATTAGGCAACCAGGACTTATAGTCCATGGAAGGTCATTTTAGAAGGCAACACGTTTGACTTATTGCCAGTTTTCCATAATTAATATAAATAAACAGAACAAAATCTTAGGTTTCTAATTTAATAGTGCCTTGCAATATTACTACCTTTGTTCCATAACACCGTTCTTTTGAAAAGCTATTTCTTTGGAAAAGCTATTTTGAACAGTTATTAATACAAATAAATAGATAATTAGAATGGTTGTAAAATGATTACTCAGCGCATAAGGGAACTGACAGCTATAAAAATTACCGAAGACTAAGAAGACTTTACATTCATACATGTAAAGCAAAATCTAAGATTACTCCAAGCCACATAGATCTTAAGTGACAGAACGCAGGGTAGAAACATCCAATTCTAATGCTTTTACTCTTCATTATACTGTCAGATGAAGTAAGAGACTCAGTTCCCTCAGACAGTAATAGCTGGTTTGTTAAACATTTTTTTCTTAACAGTTGTCTAAGAAATGTCTGTGTAGCATTCTTAACTGTGTTCATTCATTCAGCAAAGATTTATTGGACACTTATTATATACCACCAGTATATCAAGAGCTCGGGATATGGTAGTGTGGCTCCTGCCCTCATAGGGATAGATAGTAGATATAAGAAGACAACAAAAATTTATCTCACTACCACTCCTATGAACAGGAAAAAAAAATATAGCTCTTTTACACTGTCTGCTACTAATCAGGTCTTTCTTAGAGCCCCACCCAAAAGAAAAAAAATCAATTCATTAAGTACAATATAGTTTAAAGCCTGGTACAATTCAATATTTTAAATAATCTTTTTAAGTAATGCTCAGTCTTTTCTGCTTAATAATTCAATCTCTGTTTATAGGCTATTCCTACCCTCTCTGTCCTCTTCTACAAGATGGTGGCAGCATATGTGTTGGGTGAAAGTCTTATGTGACTTATAATGGCACAGCGAAGAACCCTTTGGACCCCACTGTGCCCTCCTGATCTTTGCTTGTATCAGAGTAGGATGATGAGGAACTCGGTGAGGAGTGACTGATCTGGTCCATTCCTCAGGCAAACAGTCCATGGTTTCTTTACCTTTTCTTTGCCTCCAGCTCCCACTGAACTGCTCCTCCCTTTCCTCTTCTAGCCACAACCTTCTCTGAGACTACATCACGTCCTGTATATGCTCACAGGCCCAAGGGATCCATTCCTGTTTCTGTTGTGTGCCTACAGGATGTTCCTTGGCCAAATATCTAGCTTTCAACAAAATGTTCACACTGCATGGGAACCAAAGGAGGCTTGGGAGTGCAAGCTTGACCTTCTCTGTCTGAACATGCCCTTCTACCTTATTCCTGATGCTAGGTCTCCATGTCAATATGGGGGAGGGGTCCCCTGCTCAACGATCAACTTGCCATCTTCCCACATTGGGAGAGGTGGGCAGTTGCCCACACTTGGCCTAACTGAAGCCTACAGGAGGTTTTTCAGAACCTAGATATCCAACATCGTCACTCTCCTACCTCTATCTGTCAAGGTCTCTTCTTCCTACACTTCCCCAGGGCTTAGAAGGAATGGGGTTTCTACTGCTCCCTCTTTTTAATTAGATTTTCCCTACTAAGAATTATAGGTTTTAGTCACTCTAACCTGGCATTTAGTATACTAACAAGGAGCTAAAGGATTCAAGATAACCTCTCCCTCCTCCGAACCTGGCTTTTGAGTCTACTGACTTACTAAAAAGGTCAAGTAGCTGTTCTTTTTTTTTTTTTTTTTTTTACTTCCTGGACCTAGAGAGCAGATTGGGGACAGGGAGAGAAAAACTGATGAAGAAACAAAAGTTGGGAAGTATTTTAAAATATTGGTACTACTGGGTGGCGCAGTCCGTTAAGCATCCGTCTCTTGGTTTTGGCTTAGGTGGTGATCTCAGGGTCATGGGATGGAGCTCCGTGTTGGGCTTTGTGCTCCCTGTGGAGTCTGCTGGAGACTCTCTTTCCCTTTACCCTGCCCCTTCTCCTTCCCCATCCCCGGCTCGCTTGTCCTCACTCTCTCTAAAAATAAATAAATAAATCTTTAAAAAAATATTAGTACTACTATATCAACAGACTAACATACAATTACAAATTACAAGTTCTAAAAAAAAAAGTACTAAAGAAAACAAATGTGAGCTCAATAGAGATGGAACATTTTGAGCTCTCAGAAGTACACTCTGAAGAAGTGACATTTAAGCCAAGGAACTTTGTAGGAAAATAAGATGCTACTCACGGAAAGAGGGTGGGGATAGGATGCAGGGAACACACTAGAAGAGGAGGAAAGCATATGTAAATTCTTAAATTTGGAAAGAGCTTGGCTCATTGTAGAAACTGAAAGAAAGCCAGCATGGCCAAAGAGCCGTCCTTGAGGGGGAGAGTGAAAGAGAGGAGATCACGCAGGTCTCATAGGCCAGGCTAGGAGCTGGATTTTATGGCACTATGACGCGAAGCTGTTGAAGGGTTTTAAGAAGGCATGATCCTCACATTTTTGGAGAATTACTCCAGCTGATTTATGTGGAGAATGAATGGATCGTAGAGGGACGAGTTAGAAGCAAAGACATTATTAAAGAAGACAAAGTGAGAGATAATGATGGTTTGGACTAAGGTAATGGCAGCTGTGCTAGGGTAAAGATATATTCAATCCCTGGGTGACGATGACCAAGAAGTCATTATAGGTATTGTATTTGAAATAACTAGGATCTACGTTAGAAATTATAATAGAAAACCTCCATTCCGTTATAGTATGGCATGCAAAGTCCACTTACATCTGTTTCATTTCTTGACAAGCACTTCAGGTCAGAGTTGGTACTCAGTATAAGAGTATTATGGGGAAACCTAATATTGGTCTAGTTTCCAGTATTCATCTGACCTCAGATACATTACCAGGAATTTACGTTCTCAATATAGAGTGCCAAACTTAGCTCTACTTCTTAAAAATGAGACTCAAGTCTGAGAACCTGTCTTTTACATCTTTTACATGTTTCTTTATAACCTCTCATTTAAAAACAGGGATGACACAAAGATTTGAATGAAGGATGACTAGACCCTGAAATAAAATATCATAATTTGTAATCGATCATGCAATTTAAACCAATAGTCAAAGCAGAATCTTGATGATTCACCCAACCCAAATGTTGTCCTAAGAGATGCGAGGAGAAAGTATACTTTACCATAGGAATCGTATCCCTTCTGAAAATACAGTTGCAATTCAAAGATATTGCCAAAAAGTAAATAGAATCTCTCGAGACTTGCCGTATGTTAATTATGAAGTTTTTAATTTATTTACAACCTGCTTCATTTCTTTCTTTAAGATTTTATTTATTTATTTGAGAGAGAGCACAAGCAGGGGGAGCAGCAGGCAGAGGGAGAGGAAGTGGGAGAAGCAGACTCCCTGCTGAGAAAGGAGCCCAAAGCAGGGCTGGATCTCAGGACCCGGGGACCATGACCTGAGCCGACGGCAGTCGTGTAACAGACTGAGCCACCTAGGTGCCCCTAACCTGCTTCATTTCTATAAAGGTCTCAAGATACTTAACAGAGATGATTCAGAAGGAGAGAAAAGAAAAAGCGAGAAGGAAGAAAGAAGGGGAGAAGGAAGGAGGGTGGAAGGTGGAAGAAGTCATTCTTGCAATCACCACTTAGTCTGTTTCTCACCCACTCATACAACCCTCCAGAAGTTCAGCCTCTTGTTTAATCCATGTAACTTATTTCAACAGACATTCCTATTGTCTTTTGTCTGAGGGGCTTTCAGTTACATTGAATTCGATCATTATTCTTAACTTTCTGATGGCAAAAATATATGACCTGATAGTATATCAGATCTTTCTCTCCCACCATCCAGGAGCAAATGAACAGGGAATTGCTCTAGATTAAGAAAAGAGGAGCTCTAGAAAGATAATAGTCACTTAAAACTAAGGAGTGCAACTTACACTCTTAAACAGCATTGAGGTGGCAATGGAATGAAAAGGCATTGATTAGTTTAACAATTCCTAAAACACGCATTTCTCATATCTTTCAGGTAAACTAATAACAGCAACTATACCTTTGGCATGGGTCTTCCCTTACAATCCTGCACTTGTCACAATTCAATATCGCGCTTCTGCTACATTATAGTTACAAATATTCAAGCATAAAAAAAACACCACAAATATTCAAGCATAATACTCTAAATAAACTTACGGGTCATTCGCTTTGTTAAAATTTCCCTAGGCTGGTTTTTCTAGCTCTACAAAATACTCACTCATACTTCAAATATTTCCCTTGGCTAAGTGTTCAGGTTAAAATTCCTCCATTCACCATGCCAACCCTTTACTTCTTTGCCTCAGTGTTTTTTTTAAGATAGCATGAGACTCATTAGCCATGTTCATTATTGGTCTCTGTGAGTATTCAAGCCCTCGAATTCATAAAGCCATTGAAATTCAACAGATGAAAATTTCACAGCATCATTGCGTATGAAGGGGATGAGTTTCCATAGGTATTAAAACAAAGCACATAAAATACAGGTTTTCCAGAACTCCCCTACTCGTTATAACCAATCCCAAAGAGACAATTAGCATCTAGGCATACATATTTTTAAAGAGGTAAAGGTAAGACGATGAACCTTCATGCCCTCCCATTGTCACCTCCTACATTTGAGATTCTCCTCCCGTAGTTTCCGTTCCGCTGTGATACCTCTGTCGGAGAACCCCAAAGAGCTCTCACTTGAAGTAGATTGCCCTTTGACCCCGTTTCTTCTCAAGAGTGGCGTGGATGTTGTGCGAACTGAGAGTCGAAGAGAATACTGAGGACTGGGCTTTCCACCATACATCCCGGGCTATGGAAAGCAGGGCAGGAATGCTCTGAACTCCTGCATTCCATTAATAGTTGAGCACAGCGTGGCCATCTCTGCGCTCACCTGACCCAGAGCGCACCCAGGTGCTGAGCATTTAGGCAGTGATTAGAAGGTGCAGCGAGGCTCAGTGGAGACTTTCAACCCTCTAAGCCGGGCCTGTGATCTCCCGAGAACTGCTTCAAATAAAAATCAGTTCCCTCTGTACTCTAAGGAGAGTAGTTAATCTTTATCATGACAACTTAAGGCCGCGGCCAGATTGAATGGCATGGCTGAGAGCTCCACTTCCTAGCACACTTGTTTTCCTGGATGCCAATGGATCCTTAACCCTTCCCGGGGCTCTGAGAGTGTGCAACGCTCAAGGGGATGGGGGCATTGTTTACTTTTTAATGACCGATGTTCACCTGAACTTCAAAGCCACCAATGGAAAATATGGGCTTTAAGTGAGCTATATTTTTATAAAATTAGGGCAATAATGTATCCAACCAATGAATTATTCAACATTAAGTTATATAGAATATGAAGTTATATAGTTATAGAAGTTATAGAAATGTAAGTTATATAAATATAGAACACAAATGTTACTAGAACATCTCTTTCTGCCTATAAATAAATGTTTTTCTAGCACTTTTCTAGCATCCCTTCTTCCTCCTCCTTCCAGTTGCATATTTGGCTACAACTTGGTAGAGCAAAGTTCAACATATCTACATTTTTCTGCTCCACGACCGCCCAATAATTATCCACCTCCAACCTCTCCAAAATAAATGAACACATCCATCAAAATGTATAATTCAGTGATTGATTCCTAAAGCGCCTATCCAAAAAAAAATACAACTATGTACTTGCGATGAGGTATATGGTACCCCCTGGCGGGAAACAGGCCAGATAAAATTCTAGCACGATAAACAAAAGTTTGGTACAATTGAAATTCTGAGGAAATTTTCTTCTGAGCGTTTGATAGATACATAAGAGACGCAAAGCAGTGATTAGTTTGCTAGCCAATAAGAACATATTTCATGCTTAGGTATGCTGGGATTTTTCCTCAAACCTTTTTGAAAAAAGGTTTTCAAATTCTGTATAATTTCTGACTTCCCGTTTTCAGAATTTTTTCCATCTCTCCCAAAAGGACCACGAATCATTTTTAAGCACGGTCACCAAACTTGGTCGGGTATGTGTACATCTGATCTCCCTGTAAATGTCCCAGAATCTGTAAAAACTCAATCAGAAACAAGCAGTGATTCAAATCTTCTTCCTCTTCTGGCTGCAAGATTTAAATAATACAAAAATGTTCACCAGGAGAACATCCAACCAAGGTGCCCAGTTCTTAATCATCCTTTGGCTCCAGTCTGAATAACCCTCTAAAATAACACACGGCAGTGCAACCTGGTGTGTATCCGCATACTGCTAATTCCTTTTGCACTTGTCTGTACCACACAGTTTAGCACTTTATTACATGTTCGCTTGTTATCCAACTGTTCCATGTGTGTTTCTTTTCTTTCAAAACACATTCAGGGATGCTGAAGAGCTGGGCCCCCGGTTTAAACACCTACGTATTCCATACACTATATGGCTTGGTATTGTGCACGTAGCAGAGGACTTTATACTTGTTCGGTATTTGCTCCTTTCAAAACTTTTTGGGTCAAACACCCCTTAGAAAAAGTTTCAAAACTTGTTATTTCTGCTGAGGTTTTTCGCAAGAAGGCAGATTTTTACTCAGCAAAATAACTGGGCTTATTTTGCTTTCCAGTTAGGTCAAAATCACTTACTCTTTTGAGAATCACGAATTCATTAGACTTCAATAGTCACCAGGTTCAGTTTAATAGAGTCACTAATTCTTAGTGACTTTGTGTTAAGTTCATAAGTGAATCACAACCTGTGTAATTTTTAACAGTACTATGTCCCAGTATCAGCTGCACCAACAGAGGCAATCCAATGTTTAAACAATATATTCCTACTTAATAGAATCTCCTAATATGCAAATCAAGATATTAGCCAAATTAGATCTTCCAAAATAAAATGAATATGTGTGTATTTCTTCATCAGAATTCATCTATCGAGAGTATAAATATATTCTACTCTTCCAAATTTTGTTTCTGAAGTGAAATATCATGTATATATAAAAAGAGACCTTCGTGTATTTAGTAAATTAAATGTTATAATCAACTTAGATTTTACATAGACAACACAAATATATAAATTCCAGGGGTCCCTGGGTGGCTCAGTGGGTTAAAGCCTCTGCCTTCAGCTCAGGTCATGATCTCAGGGTCCTGGGATCGAGCCCGCATCAGGCTCTCTGCTCAGCGGGGAGCCTGCTTCCCCCCGCTTCTCTCTGCCTGCCTCTCTGCCTCTCTCTCTGTCAAATAAACAAATAAAATAAAATAAAATAAAATAAAATAAAATAAAATAAAATAAAATCTTTAATTTTATATATATATATATATATATATATATATTCCAGTTTTTATTTTAAAACACCATGCCCGTGAAGCATAAGGCTGCATTGGTGAATGTTTTGTTTTTTTAGGTGCTTATATTAGCATAATTTGTTCTTTTAGGTGCTTATATTTGCATAATTTGGGTTTTTTAGGTTCTTATATTAGCATAATTAACTTACAAATCATCAGGACAATTTCTCGGCGGCTCCAGTCTCCCTCCTGTTTGCACATAGTTTAGAACATCAAGGTTGGAATGAGTTGGATAAGGCTGATGACCAAGAGTTAAAATCTCCCAAATCAGAATTCCAAAAGACCTAAGGATGTTAAAGAGTTTACTTTAATTATACATATTACAAACATCATGTTTAGAGTAGTTTGTCCAATGTAATTATTCCTGGGGCTGTTGGGGTCTGCTTTGTGATTGGCATTATTGGCCGCATAAAAGGCAAATGGGAGACTTAAAAGCAAGTTGACCTCAAGAAAAAGTAGAAAAAA
>CM052886.1:39942687-40022780 GCA_028534135.1 Potos flavus | reverse complement strand
AAATTTTTGCCATTTTGAAGTCATGAAATGTTTAATTATCTTGTGTGTTCTACCCAAACCACAGGTGATTATCGTGTCGATGTCCATTAAGAACCTTGTATCTAGAATATCACCGTACCTGTGAATGAAATGCATCTGCTCCAAGTAGACACAACCTTTTGAAATATCTACACACAGATCTACAAGGTCAACCAAGATGAGTAAAGGACCGTGAAACTGTAAGAAATGAAAAAAAAGTTACAAGTACTTTTCCGGTTTGTACAAAACATACGTGCGATGTTTTAAAGGTATTTTTAGTTCTGGTTACAAGAATTCAAACAAGGAGGAAAAGAGCTAGATTTACTACTTTCTACTGAAATATACATACATAAGACTATTTTTAGGAGGCAGAGGCAATATAGGATCTTTACTGGAAAGATCTCAGGGTGTCAGGTCAGACAGACCAAGATATGAAACCTACTTCTGCTACTTACGAGTTGTGCGAACTTGCTCATGTTGCTTAATTCACTAAGCAATTGTCTCATATGTGAAATGGGAATAATAAGACTGGCCGTATAGGATCTGAGATAAGATACATATAACGGGCACTTAATAAATAGTAGCTGCCATCAGAAGATGTAAGAATGATAATTTAATCAGTACTAGCTAGGTTAATTATTGGCCCAATGTCACACTGTAATGTCAGGCATGACAATGGGCTTGTTCCTCAGATGAGCCCGCACATAAATTATTAGCAGCACTCGGGGCGCCTGGGTGGCTCAGTTGGTTAAGGGGCTGCCTTCGGCTCAGGTCATGATCCCAGGGTCCTGGGATCGAGCCCCGCATCGGGCTCCCTGCTTGGCGGAGAGCCCGCTTCTCTCTCTCCCTCTGCCTGCTGCTCTGCTTACTTGTGCTCTCCCTCTCTCTCTGTCAAATAAATAAATAAAATCTTTAAAAAAAAAAAACTGGTAGCAGCACTCTATTTCAAGGTCACAGATGACACTCCTCCAGAGAGCCAGCATGCATATATAGTTGAGCTTATACCAGCTGCACTGATTTCTACATAAAAAAAAGCCAGTGGAAGTTTTTATTGGTACCATATGGAAAAAAATTCAAAGTTCCTTCTCCGAGGTTACATTCACACATTGTCTTTCCCTTGCCATTTCCCTGCAATTACCCTGGCTCAAACCATTATCCTCCCTATCCGACATATCCCAAACTTGTCTCTAGCCTCTGGTGCTTTAAGGAGCCCACTTCGTTGTGACCCACTGCACGTGGAGTCTATTACAAATTCCTGAGCCCAGCCTCCGTGGTGGCCCTGGGCTGCTCTTTACCTCCACTGCGGTCCCCTAGCGTTCCTTCTCCCAGTCTATGCTTCAGCCACACCGGCCCCGTGCACTTCTTTATACCTGCTCTGCATTTCTTAACCGCTCCTCTTTATCTCTGCTACTGTTCTGGAACGCCCTTCTTAATCTTGATTTCCATCCACATCCTTCACTGAGCAACTCAAAAGATTCCCAACCTTGAAATCCCTCAATTTCTCATAGATGAGTGCTCTTAAGTGCTGCTCCCCTTGCCTTCCCCAACAAGCTCATGTTTTGTCCCCAAACTGGGAAGATTCTCCATGTTCTCAGAGTTGACATCGCCATGGTCCCGCTCGACAACACCACAGTCCGATACCGAGGCTTGATCTTACTCCCAGGAATCAGTCCCCCTGCAACACTGTTCAGATCCAGCGGATACCAGACACCGGTCTCCTGGCGTGTGTCTGAGCTCCTGCTGGGTATCGCGACTGGTTCATGGGTTCCTCTGTGAGTGGAATCCTGTCCTGCTTTTGGCGAACCCCACTCTACTGAAGATGATCCTCACTTAGAATCGAATCTTTCTTCTGATCTTCAGGCTGGTGGCTAGCATCACATTCCCTGTGGACAGAATTTAATGCTGCCTGCCTGCCTAGGTCTCTAACTATCCCTGGCTCCTGACGCCCCTGTGACAACCCGTTAGGATACCTCGTCACCCCATGTTGGGGCTCCTGGACTCCAGATGCTCCTGCCCTGGGCTGTCACCTGTCATCTCTTGCCAACCCCCCAGACATACCGAACCTCCACCTGGGTCTGTTCCTGGCCATAGCTTTTCATGACTCATGTGGGAAGGTGTTGTTTCAGAGACTGTTCTCTCCCCTACTTTAGTTGTGTCTCAAATGGAAGATGTCTTCCATGAAGCCTTCCCAGTTCCCCTGAGTTGGAAATCATCTCTCTCCTCTCGCCTTCCACAATGTGGTCTCTACTACACACCCATAGGCCCTCCCACTTTCTATCTTAGATAAGTTACTTATAGGTGACTTACCTCCCTGCCGTGTGGCAAAGTCCTTAAAAGCAAGAGCTATATCCTTTGCTATTGTGTAATAAACATGCAGCAAAAAATTAATAAATTGATTATATCTGGCTATATATTTATACTATTTTGATAGGTGGGTTTTTGGTTTTGTTTTTTACTTCTGTCTTAATAGAATCTTAGGATATTAGAGCTTAAAAAAAAAAAAGAGCCTGAGAACATTTTCAATTCAAGATCCTATTTTATAGATGCAGAAAATGAGGTCCTGAGAATGAAAGACCAGACCAAGGTGTATGGGGCTAAATGCAGTCAATCCTGGTGTATTTGACCCAGTTCTGCAGTCTTGGAGCCTGGATAGAGAGAAGGACGCGTGTGGCTCTTCTGGAAGGTTGCCTCCCAGCACTCCCTATGGAGAAACGGCCGGCTCTGAATGAACTTAGCGTGATGGGGACTGAGAGCCTGTGGCGTTCTGGCACTCAGCACCTACCAGCATCCTGCCCACTGGTGGGAGTGAGGGCAGTGAGGCATGGAAGCCGTCCTGCCCAGGAAAGGCCACGGAAGAACCCTTGAGAACCAATCAGTAGAACCATCGGGATCCAGACTAAATAGGAATAATTTGGAAAGAGCCGGCCCATATTTTCATTTCATCCCCTCTTCTCGACCCCAAAACAAACAAAACACAACCCACAGATAAACGGTCTTGTTAAAGATGGGGGACTAAGTGTGTGCATCGTTAGTCCCACTCTCTCCCCAAACCTCACTAAGATGATAGTAGAGGGGAAATGATTATAATCTCAGAGGACAAATACATCAGGAAAATAAAATTAGTACATGAAACATTTTGGGGAAGCAAAGCAGCTGGAGGGGGGTCCTTCAGCAGAGCTGAGAGACAGTTTGGCTGCCTGCAGGGGAAAGGCAAGAATTAGGCTGTGTTTCACTAGAAAACCCCCTCTAGGCTCTGCAGTTGGAGGTAGCAGGCATCTCTGAATGCAGGCGTGAGGGGAAAGCCTGGAAGCAAGAGGAATGTTTGGAAGTTTATTTTAGGAGCTAACTAGATCCCAGGTCCTCCCACCACAGCAGGAGGCTTTCCACAACAGAAAACACACACACACACACACACACACACACACACACACACACACACGGAACCAGGACAACTTCAAGTTCAAAGATACCAGTCACACTCAGACACTGTGGTGAAAATGGAGAGGAAAATTAAATGAGAGCTATACTCAGCCTTCGGACCTTCACCCCCCTCCCCTCTCACCTCCCTGAACTGAGGCTTAGGCACTGATGGCCCAGGCAGGACACTAGCAGATTCCTCCGTGGAGAAAGTGGGGTGTGCCAGGGAAGACACCCAGATACTGTCATTAGAGGATTCGGGGACCCCCAAGGAAAAAGCAGGGTCCCACATGACAAACAAAAGGAAGCTGCCACAGACAGCTTCTTAGGCCTCACTGTTGAATAGGAAGACCAGCCGCAAATCACCAAACGTTTGAGAAAAGCTTCTCACATTACAAACAGATCCCAGAACAAAGAGGATAAAGCAGAGCAGGACAATGCAGGAAGCAAATTAATCCTTTAAAAAACTATAATTAGTGTCCAAGGAAAGATTAGAGAAGATTCTGCCCATATGAAAAAAGAATACAATACTATTTTAAGAAGCGATCAAAATATAAGAATGAGTCTGTGGAAAATTAAAATCTTAAATTCTATTTAAAAAGTTACATAATCTCCCACAATTGAGAGCACAAATACAGAGCTGGAAAGCAGGAGAAAACCGCTAACAGAATAAAAGGATAAAACAAAGCGGTCCATTATCCAGCTAATAGAGTTTCGAGAACAAGGAAATGGAACGAAGAATTTTATTTATTATCAAAAAAAAATATATAAAAAAATCCCAGAACTAAAAGGGGTGATTTTCCAGGCTGAGTGTCCAGATTGGTAAAAAAGTACCACAGATAAGAAGTTCCTAAAATTTTCCAGAGAGGAGGGTCAAAAAGCAGGTCACTGATCATAAGTCCAGGAGTCAGAATGGCATAAGACTTCCTAAAGGCAACCGTACAAACTAGAAAACAAAGGCAAAGGGGTTTTCAGCCTAGAATCCAACCAACGTATTCAAGTGTGAAGGAAGAAAAAAAGGACATTTTCTCAAAAAGAGGGGGGAAAGGAGATTTTTGCCTCACATGCATGCTTTCTCGTGCTTTCTCTCATCTACAACAAAACAAAAAAGTCATGGAATAGAGGAAACTAAGGTCCAGCAAGGAAATCAGCAGGATAAGGTGAAAGGAACTCTACGGATAACAGCTCTGCAGAGATCCCAGAAGACAAGCACACATATTGGTTCCAGGAGGAAAGTGTCCAAGACAAAAAACCTGTAAGGCGCTGGATCAGCCGATCTACTTAACACAGTGACAGAAGTGTTACAATTCTGTCAGAGTTGAGAAATAGAAAAAAATGAAGCAAATGGGGAAAACAAAAGAGGCGTTTATTATTCTCACCCAATGGGGGAAAAAAAAAACCATAATCACAGCATTTGAGTAACTCAGCTGTAGGAAATAGTCATAATCATGTAAGTCTGCACTATTGATTTATCTAAAAATTGTGATAACGGTCGGAGGATGGGGAAACAAACTTCTCAATGCATAGAGCTGGTGGGGTGTGGGCTGGTCCTGAGTCAGTCTAAGAGAGTTAAATCCTCGCCTCTCATAGGAGGGAGTCAGGAGATTTCCAAGACAGAAAAAACCAATGTGCAACAGTATACACAGACTGTGTAGGAACACAGAGGTAAATACCAGAAGAAACGTGGAGACGCCTGGCATGTGGGGATGAGACCGTCTTTCACTATAAACCTTGTTCTCTATTTCAGTGTTTTAGCCACAGAACGTGTACTTTGATAGAAATAAAAACTAATTTTTTTTAATCTACAGATTTAAATGTTAGTGTCTTGTTTCGTCTCATGTGTTTCTCGTCCGAGATAGAAGGCAAGTTCCCACAGGTGTTGTCACAGCTGGCCCTGATTCCACAGTCTTTGCGGGTGAGCCCTGAGGGGAGGAGACAAGGCAAGACAAGATGGGGTCCTCCATCCCGTAGGGGAATTGCAGAGCTGGCTGGACTCGTTAGTGTGGTCGTAGAAGAGAGAGCAAGGAACTGGATGGATGGCTTGGAGGAAGAGGTATGAAATAGAGATTTCTGTTCTGCCCAACGCAAGTTCGAGATGCCTATGAAAACCCAAACAGATAAGCCGACTGGGTAGGGACAGAGAGTAGTCAATAAAGACAGAAGGGCTTGCAAGTATCAATTTGGGACAGACAGGCATATAGATTACGTACAGAGAAAGACGAGCCTTCCCAATGCCACGCAATCTCTGTTCTCCAGGAAACATGATTTTGGGACTCACGTACCTATTTTCCCACTAAATACTAAAAAGAGCCTCAAATAACCAGAAAATGCCAGAAGTTAGCCCAGGATTCTAATTGTCCTAATCCAACGGAAAGAAATACAAGAATTCTTTCTACAGAAATCTTCAGAGTTTCGACCATCAACCCAAACTGCAGCCTATTGTATTTAAAGAAACTTAGTGGGAAATTCTAGGGCCTTTGCATTACAAAACCAATACGAGGACCCCATTTCCTACCTTTGTCATCCGGGCTTTACGCAAATAGGTAAGAAGGTCTCCTCCTTCCATCAGTTCCAGGATAATGTACTGGGGTTCGTTCAGCAGGCAAACTCCAAGCTGCTTCAGAATGTTGGGATGGTTAAACTTGCTACAAGGTGGAAAGAGACAGGCAGGATGACATGACAGCAATAGGCACCCTGGCTCAGGGCCTTCGGGAAATAGAGCAATTCTTTATCTCCAGCTTCCTTCAAAACTCCTGTTTGGGTGGGGGGCGGGGGTTGCTTTGTTTTTCTCTAATAAACGAAAGGCTCCTTTTCCAAGTACTGGTCCGTGTGCTTGCCTTAGAGAGATAATACGGCAACCCCTAGTGGCCAGCTCCTATGGCTGGAACACGTGATCTTGCAAAGAACCATTTATAGGAAGTATTTCATGTTTTGGTAAAGAAAATAATCTCAGGGGGCGCCTGGGTGGCTCAGTGGGTTAAAGCCTCTGCCTTCGGCTCAGGTCATGATTCCAGGGTCCTGGGATAGAGCCCCGCATCGGGCTCTCTGCTCGGCAGGGAGCCTGCTTCCCCCTCTCTCTCTGCCTGCCTCTGCCTACTTGTGATCTCTCTCTGTCAAATAAATAAATAAAATCTTTAAAAAAAAAACAAAAACACTTTTGCTGGGGTGCCTGGGTGGCTTAGTTGGTTAAAGCCTCTGCCTTCGGCTCAGGTCATGATTCCAGGGTTCTGGGATCGAGTCCCTCATCAGGCTCTCTGCTCGGCAGGGAGCGGGCTTCCCCCTCTCCCTCTGCCTGCCTCTCTGCCTGCTTGTGATCTCTCTCTCTCTCTGTGTCAAATAAATAAATAAAATCTATAAAAAAAAAAAGAAAGTAATCTTAACTACTATCCTTCAGAAGATATTTGAAAGCATTACATTTTCAATGACCACAAGTATGCATATAATTCTCTTCCTTTTGGAGAAACAATTGAGACATGCAGATTTGGCTTCCACCATTTTCCCAAGACATCAAACCGAGGAAGCCCCGATCTAATGATCAGAACCCACAGCTGGGACCCCACGGGCCACTGCCTCAGGCCCTCCCTTAAAGATGCCTCGGAGCAGTTTTCATGACGAGCAACTGACTCTAACCTTGAAGACGAGTTTACTAAGACAGAGGGTATTTTCACTGGTATCCCTGTACTTAGAGCTCACTCCCTTCTCCAGATATTCGAGCCACTACCACACATTTAGAAGAACATACACACGTTTAAAGCTGAACAGCTTCAGACATCACTTGCGAAACACACTGCTTGCTGAAGGTCAAAGAAAGGAAGAACTTTTGCCTGAGGACTGCCTATTGGAAGTCTGGTTTCTATAGAGCCCTTGTCACCACAGACATATTTATGTTTAAACTTCAGCCATGTTAATTTGGGGCACGATCTGTGATGTCGGGTCATTTTGAATGTTAAAAATTCACCAATCAGATATAAAAGCTTTCTACCCCTATTAAGGGAAAATGAAGACAGAGCTACCCCGATACCTCATCAGATGTGCCTCTTTTAGGAATTCAATCTTCTCCTGGTCTGTGGAGCCCTTCTTCAAAGTCTAGACAACATAAAAATAAGCCAGGAATCAGTATAGCAGATATTTCTGTGAACTCAGTGGGGTAATGGAGACCATCTTTGTTTTGTTTTGTAATATTCACTCTGAAAGCTGGAAATAGATCACGGCTAATGCATGTGTGTGTGCTCTGTAAACTCATTCAAAACTCAGCCGGTGTTAGAACTACTGTTCAAGTGGGAAAGCCTGAAAGACAAAAGATCTAGTTACATCTACACAAATTCCCTCCAAAAACATAGAAATTTTAAAAAGAACAAATTTGGTGTGTAGGCCAGTTTCTTAATTTTCAAAGTTTTCTATTCAATATCTGCTTCCCCCTGCTTCCTTGTTAATGGTACGCTAATTTGTCTCTTCGAGGCAAGATGCCCAGTCCCAGACAGTCTGGTCTAAATGAATCAGGAAAATTGTGTTTTGTAACTCTCCAGCCTCCCTTGCAAATAGGGGTGATGATCTGAGTCAATCCTGGTCAATGATGTATAAGGGGAAAACTGCTGAAGGGGAAAGAAGCTGGTTACTTTTTTGAACATACACATCTAACATCATCCTTCCCCCATGCCCTGACCTGAATGAAGATGCAATGCCTGATCTTTGGCAACCATCTTGGGATCATGAGGCAACACACATGTACAAAGTCAAAAGCGTTTCAGATATACTGGCTCTGACCTAACACAGTAGTGCACCGAAAACCAGCAGTCCTCTCGTTATGTGAGAAAAATAAACACTTGTTTACATCAGGTGAGGCTAGAGAAGTTTAAACCACTTTTAGATTGTACCATTTGGCAATGGAGAGGATTTCTGTCAACCTTTCTGGTTGTACAGCCCTCTCTCAAAGCAACAAATTCCTAACAAGCAGTGGTCAGGATGTTCCCCAATTACATAAAAGATTCATCATCCCTCAATGTAAAGGTTTCAGACAAATACAAGGGTCTACCCAGCACTTCCTTAAAACTACATTCAATATACACCATGGGAATAACCATGGGTCAGCATGGATACAGGGGTCAGCAAACTATAGCTTGGAGACCAGTGCTAGCCTGCAAATTTTTTTGTACAGCTTGAACTCTGAAAATAGTTGCTTAGTTTTAATTTTGTATTTTTCCAGCTTTACTGAGGAAATGACATGTTACATGTTCAAATGGTTGGAAAAAAGTCGAAAAGAAGATATTTCTTAACACGTGAAAATGATACGAAATTCACATTTCAATTTTCATAAATAGAGTTTTACCAGAACATCGCCACACTCTTGAGTTCACATGGCGACTAGGGCCGCTTCGCACTGTGAGGGCAGAGTTGCGTAGTTGCAACTGACGCCAAATGGCCAGCAAGCTCTCTACTCTCCGCCCTCGTACCGGAGACATGGAGAACGTGCTTTACACCCCTGGTCCTCTTATAGTATATTCGAAGGGAAAAACTGCCTGCCGAGTCTTAGCTAATTAGTAACTTTAGAGGTAACTACGAATTACAGATCTTATGGAGGAAATAGAAGAAACAATGTCATTTCTGTTGTTATGCATGGACTCCCACCTTCGGCTCTCTTTTCACTCATATTTTATTATAGTTTTATCCATGTAAATTCATGTAAATGTGAAGACCCAACACATCAAGGAATTAAAAGTTCCACATCACCTTCACTGCTACTTTGGTTTCTCCACTTCCAGGTCCTAAGATGTCTACCGCTGTCCCTTCATACACTTCTCCAAAGGCCCCACTTCCCAACAAGAGGCTCAGAGTCAGTTTTTCCCGAGGGAAGGCAGGAAGACTTTCAATCTCCTCTTGGGTTGGAAGAGTACTGGAAAATAATATTTCTGGTGTCCCAAAATGCATTGGTTTACAAGTTGGTGTTGGGTGTTACTGTTTGAGAAAGAGTATGAGAAAGAAAGAGACATCCCTTGATTTTGCAACACTGTTCTATGTAATATAATGATGTGGATTCTTGTGTTTCTATTCCTTCCCTATTCCACCATCCGGAATATTCCTTCCTTATTCCAAAACACAGAGCATGTCACCTCACTTCTAGCACCATCATCTTGACAGAAACATGCCTTTGTGTGCATTGCCTCAAGGGTTTTTACTGTAGCTTGTTTTGTTAAAGTTGTGAGTTATTAATTTCTTCATGTAATCAATTTATGTAAAAAGCTATTGCAAATTAGTATAAATACATCTGGGTTTATGAGCCTAAAAACTTTCACTTTAACTATTTCACACACCTGATCTTTTGTGTAAAACAAAATTTAGTATGACTACAGAAATCAACTCCTTTTCCGTAACTTTTAGAAGTTAGCTCTCACTTGGAATATTATGAGAGGAAAAAAACTGCCTGCATTCAAAATGCTTTGAGTGTTTAAAAGAGAATCTTGAATATCAAATGTTCTGAGAATTTTCTCAAGGAAAAGTCACCTCTGAATCACTAAATTAGATCACCCCTGTGTCTACTTCAAATCTTCCATTTCTATATCTCGGATTCTAAATTTCAAGGCTTATCACTACATAATTCCTTGTAGCCAAGGCCGTAGCACAGTGTCTTGCATAAGCCACAATATAGTGTCTTTTTTAAAAATTTTTTTTCACAATATAGTGTCTTGCATAAAAAGACATTTAAATATTTTCTTTAATTATTTTGACTACATCAAAAACTAATGATGTACTATATGTTGGCTAATTGAATTAGAAAAATTATGATGACAACATAAATTCAAAACTCAACTATCCTCAAGAGCTTTTGTAGGCAATCACCATACAACTTCTGAAAACAGACTCAGATAGACTTAACAGCACAGGCATGAGACCCTTGGAATTCCTGTCTTCTGGATGCTTCCAGTTGAATCAATCATGCTACTGTCTGTTCTCTTCCATACAGTATTTATGTCCTTGTTTCGTTTACTTTATAACTATGCGATAAAACACTGGAAGACGATGGAATTTTGCTTATTTTCTTCAGGATAGAATAACCACATAGTTTGCCATCCGTCTCCGGTAACGTTTGAAAATGGAAAGGGATGTTATTAATAATCATGCCAGAATAATGAGCATAGACCAGGACAATCGTGGGCAACGCGGGACCCAGGGGCACTCTCTTTATGGTTGCCCACTCTTCATCTAGGAGCCCCGTAGTGACGGCCCAGGTTACATACTGTATGGCATAGCAGGCATTAGCCAGCCCTACTCCAGCTGCCAGACCTCGAAGCTCAGCCAACTCTTTGTCTTCGTTTATGAGACCCGTCAGCCCTTCCTTGGGAGTTTTTTGATTTTTTAATTTTCTGTGCCAGACTATGAAGAGAAGAGGACATAATTTACAAAACAAAACATGGCTTTCTTTCTCCTTCAGGAAATGTTAACATTTTAAACTTTTACATATAAATAAGAACACCATGGGTAGAATAACAGAATTTGACTGAAAAATGTGTCCAGAGTAGAAAAACTAATTAAATCAGGTCCAAAGACTTATAAAAACTCATAACTTGTACCATGTCACTTCTAATTTCACGTCTCAAACCAAAGCTTTATGCATTTCTTCTTGCTATTATAAACAAGTTGAAGTATCTTAATACCAGAACTTATTTCTCAAAATCGCCCTTAAACTAGAGTCAACATAAACCAAAACAAATTTGCATTATAATTATTAAATAATTATTTGCATTATGATTAAATCACAGATTTATTTCTGAGTCCAAATATGTCCAGGTTATACTCCTATAGGCAATCTGAGAAATGCTTTCAATTATAATGGCATGCATTTTTTTTAAATGCAGAGTACAAGAGTTTATACCACTGTTGTTCATATATACATATTCAAGCCTACAGAAAAACTATTAGAAAGAAACCCACCAAATGCTAGTAGTGGTCCTCTCAGTGGTGAAATCATGGATGATTTATATTGTCTTCTTCATACAATGAGCAAATACTATTTTCATCATCATAAAAAAAAGTGATTTTTGGAAGAGTAAAATACAATTATGTCATAAGATCAACCATCTATACTAGAACATTGGTTCAAAAGTTGAAAACAGCAAGGATGTTTTTTAAGATGATCATTAAAATTTGAATTTTATTCCATGGTAGCCTTTATATCCAACAGGTTGGTGTTTTATTCAAGTGAAATGCCATCTGAGGGACCACGCAGGGAAAGATTTTAAATACTTTTGCAAACACAATTTTTCAAACCTGAAAAGCTGTCCCTATCGCTCTTAAATTTTTTAAAGGCCCACTCCGGCCCCCATCCCCAGTGATCCCTTCTGAGACCCTGCCATTGTGCTGATCTTTCAGTTCTCCATGTCTAAGACCAAGTGTAGCTCTCGGTCTGCATTTCTATCGCAGTGCCTGGCACATGTCATGTCTTATATTGCCTTTTATATCTCACTGTTTATATTTTCACACAGGTACGTCTTACCTCCCTCATTAAATGGCAAGCTGCCAAGGTCAGCAATTGTATATTACGGCTTCCTATTTCCCTCTGCTCCCAGCATGAGGCTAATGCTGCACGGTAGATGCGGACCATTCACCAAAGCCAAGGCAGTCAATGTTTATTTTTAAATCGTTGTTTCAAATTTATATTTATAAGTACCACTGCTGAGAGCCCCAGCGCAATGCAAATATGTTTAAACAATTGCTACTTTTCCTTATTTTAATAAACTCAATCTTTTCTCATGCACTCACCCACTCCTACTAGTAAAACCACATGCACTGCTACTAAAAGCAAAGAAGCAGATGATTAGCTTAGCTGTACTAAAAAAATCATAAGTTCCAAATAGAATAAAGACCTTTAAATCCTGAGAAAGTCAGATATCCATAGGATGTCTTGAAAGCACAATAGGTTCTCTGAAATTATCTCATGTTCATCCACTAGAGTTACGGGTTTGAACAATGGTGATGTACACGTAGGCAAACAAAGGTCAGATGAAAGATTCTTCGTGTAATTCTCCTTCCCAGTAGGAAAGCAGACAAGCAGTCAAGCCTATATGCCAACTGCCAAATATACTACAGTGATACGTGTAATTCTGGAGGGGCTGGCTTAGTGGCACAAGCATCAGCTGTGCAATACTTAGACTCCCTGGAACCACAGGTTAAGATCCTGGCAGGGTCAGCTGAAATTTTTAGCTTTCCAAGTTAGCTAAAGGAGTTCCAGATATCATCTGGGTGGAATCCGTGAAAAGAAATCTTAATTCAAGTTTCGGTGTGCTCTCTGATAGTTTACAACTCCAATCAGTTTGGGGAAAGAATAAAGATTTAGACCACTTAGTAAAATACTGGCTTTCTTTATCCTAAGACAGTTTAGCTTTATGTTTGTAACTTTTCCTTAAACTTTCCCTTCTAACTTTCCCTTCTATATGAAAAAAACAGGTCACAATTTCCTAAATATATACTTGAGTATTCTTTTCTGGTAAGTATCATTACTTTCTTTTTTTCTTTCTTTCTTTCTTTTTTTCTTTCTTTCTTTCTTTCTCTCTCTCTCTCTTTCTTTCTTTCTCTCTCTCTCTCTTTCTTTCTTTCTTTCTTTTAATATTTTATTTATTTATTTGAGAGAGAGAGAGATTAAGAGAGAGAAAGCACAAGAGAGGGGAGGGCCAGAGGGAGAAGCAGACTCCCTGCTGAGCAGGGAGCCAGATGTGGGGACTTGATCCTGGGACTCCAGGATTATGACCTGAGCCAAAGGCAGATGCTTAACTGACTGAGCCACCCAGGCACCCTATCACATCTTTTTCATAATGCTTCAGTTTGTCAGGGACTCATAATATCAGTAAGTGATAGGATGACCAAATACCTTATAATCCAAACCAGGACATTTAGGGCACTAAAATGTTTATGTTATATTAATGTTTATGCTGAAACAATAGGAATGAACCAGGATGTATGATCACCGAAATAACCCTACAGCCCAATATTTGGCCCCAATATTTCTGGGGTTGTCACTGTATTTTCTCATCATTAAAATAAATCTTAAAAAAAAAAAAAAAAAGAAGACTTCTAGGACCTGCACCTTAGTGTAAAATGAAGAGTGGGAAATAGCTACCTTTCTATCTACCTAACAAATACTTCTGCTTTCCTGGACATTTATAAATGAGCAGTGATTTGAAATAAGCAAGTCAGACGTCTGAAAGCGAGAGTAGACACTACAAGCCAGAGATGGGTCATCTGCAAAAGAAGAACACTTCTTCCAAATTAGTCTGTCTATCTGCCTGGAGATCCAAACTATCCAGCTAAGGACTGTCACTGGTCTCCTATCAATCCTACATTTTTTTTTTTTTTTACGTCCTGAGTTATTTTTCTTTTATTTATTTTCAACTATAAGCCGATCTGAAACAAATACCAGTTTAAAGAAAGCTAAAAGTTGGTGCCTTTGTAATTAGTTTTATCTAAAGTACACCATGAAGTGTAAATACAGATATATTTTTCATAAAATAGTTACTCCAAGATCTGAAAACAATTCACAGAAGTTAGTGCTTATGAAAGTATAACCAAAGGTAACTGTGAAATTTATGAATCTATTTCATGTGGGAGGTTGAATACACTAAGTGATAAGTCGACTAATATGATCAAGGTTACTACCTGTATTTTTTAAAGCTATTATACTTACCAAAGACCACTGGGATTGTAACAACCAGAAATATTCCAATTATAATAGTAAGTACAATGCTTGTTTCTGGTATCCAAAAACCATCTAATAAAATAAATGAAAAAAAAGTTAATTTGCAGAATAAAGCGAGGTACTTTCGGGGGTATGCCAGATATGCCTGAACTAGCTCCTCCTAGATTTTCGCAAGCCAGTTGTTAAACCACTGGTAGTTTGAAATCACCCACAGCAAGAGTGTTTAACCCCACAGGAAATCAAAGTCAAGTTTGGTTTGGTTTGGTTTTCCAAAGATCTGGCTTACCAATACACCATTGTGATGTACCCACCTAGGCTTGAAAATAGCTGAGGAAACATGTCTAGCCTTTTTAATGAATTTGGAACAAAGAAATCTCCATCTCCATATATTATATAATCAGGATTATTATTTCCTCCATAATATCTCGATATACCTTCAATTCTATGGGTATTAAACATGGGAACATGGTACCTTCTCTTGGGTAGTCTCAGTTGAGGAGAAGGCAAACATGAAGGGCAGAGCTCAGCAAACCATGGCCTGTGGGCCAAGTCTGGCCCCAGTCTGATTTCTACTGCCCCTGAGCTAAGAATAATTTTTAACTTTTTAAAGTATTATTTGAAGAAGCAGCAGCAGCAGCTACAGACATCAGATGTAGTCTGCAAAACCTAAAATATTAACTATTTTGGGTGTCCTTCAGAAAAAAAATGCTGAGCTTTTATCCAGATAACTATAATACAAATAAGAATGATGCAAATATTATACAGAATAATATAGGCTGTGTATATGTAAAATGCAATAATTCATCTTCCCTAAGGAGCATTAGTTAGGCATCAACTGTGGGCTCATTTAAGTTAGGCCTTGAAGGATGAGAAAAATCTCAGTTGACAGAAGGTGAGAGAAAGAAAAACCCAGCTGAGGGGTGAATGACAGGTGGTGGGAGCCCACATTCCAGGCTAAGGGAAACAAAAGCTAAAGACCTAGTGTCATAAAAAGCCTTTTACCAGTCTGATATGGCTATAGCATAGGGATAGATGTTAGAAACAATGAACCACAATTGGAGGACAAATCATGGAAGGCCTTACATGCCACACAGAAGTTTGCACTTGATCCTGCAGGCAGCGAATGGAGAGTCATTTCAGGGATTTCAGAGAGGGGGATAAGTAACCCAGCTTGTGCTTCGGCTTGAGCAACTGTCAGCATTGTGATTAAGCCAAGAGCACAGGCAAGAAATGATAACCTAAATGAGGAAAGCCAAGGTGGAAATAGGAAGAGGAGTACTCAACAGACAGAAATCAAGATGGTAAACCAACAAAACTTGGTGCCTCAGTAGAGGGAGAAATTAAATACGGTATTGC
This sequence comes from Potos flavus, assembly GCA_028534135.1. NCBI lineage: Eukaryota > Metazoa > Chordata > Mammalia > Carnivora > Procyonidae > Potos > Potos flavus. The sequence goes on along the minus strand of CM052886.1, from coordinate 40,007,305 downwards.
GATTTCTAGCCTATATGATTAGACAAATGATTTTTCATAACCTAAAATGGGAAACACAGTGGAAGATGTAGAAAGCATCGTTTTAGTCCAGTTGTGTAGAAGATGAGAGTATGGGGAGCAGGAACATAAAGGTTGGACCTAGACCAGACTGTGCACAGCCTGGGAAACCTATCCACAAGCACGGACTTGCTGTCTTGGGCGTTAAGAAGTAGCTGATCATTGCTGAGGAGAAAAATGACACGGGGATGCTGATGTTTTAGGAAGATCACATCAGATGAAATGAATAGTTCCACAGTCTGGACGATAAATCGCACAGTCATCCAATTTATTTCTAATGTTAAGAATTGATTTATCTTGGGACGCCTGGGTGGTTCAGTTGGTTAAGCAGCTGCCTTCGGCTCAGGTCATGATCCCAGGGTCCTGGGATCGAGTCCCACATCAGGCTCCTTGCTCGGCAGGGAGCCTGCTTCTCCCTCTGCCTTTGTCTTTCAATCTGCCTGCTTGTGCTCACTTTCTCTGACAAATAAATAAATTAAATCTTTAAAAAAAAAAAAAAGAATTGATTTATCTTTATCTCTGAACCTTTGTGTAATCAGTTAGTATATAGACAGACATGGTAACATACCTCCAACTAATATAATATTCTCACTGATTCCACTATAGTCACCAAATCCCAGATTATTTGCAGCTACTACTCTGAACCGAAATGTTCCTTTCAGGTTTTTGGATTTCCATGTGCAAATACTATTGCAGGATCCATTAAATGCCATCTTCCACATTAAATTCTGGTTCTGTGAATCATTCGAAATGCCTTTTCTACCAAAAAAAAAAAAAAAGAGCAAAGTGGTAAATATAGAAAATATGAGACAATATATGTATTATTTCTAGATACTCACATATCATTTTAATAACAGAACTCCAGAGCATCTCCCAGCGCACACTTTACCGTCGATCTCATTCCTCTCACATGGTTTGGCTACGGAACGCAGCATAATCTCATAAAGTCATCCTGGCAATGCATGGGAGACAACCAGCTCAGCCCATTGGGAAAATAACAAATAATCAATGGCCGAGTGAAAGCTAAAGAGGTTTTTCCTGCTATTAGAATGTGTAAACTTTCTTCAGAATTTCAAACACATAAGACAATTAGCCCATAGTTTCTAATCTGGAATTTTTTTTTTATTTTTTCTTAATTCTCAGTCTCTTATGCCATCTGTAGCTTATGTATACCACAGCTGGATAAAATAAAATACAGGACATAAAAATGAAAATGAAGGTATAATAGTTGGACTGCCAAAATTATCATTATACCAGAGATTCCAAGGTGTATTACTTCCATTTGTACTGGTCTACATGCCACCTCAAGTCAACCCACGTTATTTTTTAAAAGATTTTTTTTTAAGATTTTATTTATTTATTTGACAGAGAGAGAGAGAGATCACAAGTAGGCAGAGAGGCAGGCAGAGAGAGAGAGGGGGAAGTAGGCTCCCTGCTGAGCAGAGAGGCCGATGCAGGGCTCCATCCCAGGACCCTGAGAGCACGACCTAAGCCGAAGGCAGAGGCTTTAACCCACTGAGCCACCCAGGCGCTCCATTATTTTTTGTATGAAACATGGAAAGAGTACAAGAGTGGGGCTCAAAAGATGTAAATGGAATGGTTTTTAATAGAATCATAAACTGAAGGCAAGCTCAAGGCCTTCTAATTACCTCCTCTCTGACACTGAAGAACTTTTCAAAGTCTGGGACTTTTCAGACAACAACATTTTTAGGACTTGGTACCAACCCACAGTAGGCTTAGGGATAGCTAGTTCTACTACTACAAACTGAGTGGTCATCTGAAAGGGATGGGAAGGTGCAGCCTTTGAGGGACAGGGAATGCACAAGAACATCCGGAGAATCAAGGCAGCAGAGTTGCTCACAACTGTTACCAGAAGCTAAGTGTCCTAGGGACCATTCTGCATAAGACTCTTTATACGATGTTTTTGTACATTTTGTGAAGTCCTGTGTTAGGCATTGGCACTTCCATTGTTCAACCCAAACAACTCTGATCCAAAAGAAAGAGACCCTTAAAAATGTATAAAATGGCTCTTCACGTTTACTGGCCACAGAGAAAGACAAGAATTCTGACACTGGTTGAGTATCTCCTATCTATAACCCACCATAGTGGTGCTTTTCATTTCGTTTCATTTCACTGAGTTTTCACAACAACCTAAGGAGGTAAATGCCATCGTCCCATTTTACAGATGGGAAAACTTTAATTCAAAAAAGGAATAAAGTATTTAAATGTGGCCCAGGGTTGAATAATGTCCCCTCAAAAGTCATGCCTACCCAGACTTTGTGAATGTGACCTTGTTTGGAAATAAGGTCTCTTTGGATGTAATCAAGTTAGGATGAGGTCATATTGGGTTAGGGTAGGCTTAAATCCAAGACCAGTGCCTTCTTGAGAAGAGAGAAATTCAGGCACAGATATACCCAGAGAACACCAGGTGATGACAGAGCCAGAGACTGACGTGATACATCTACGAGAAATACCAGGCATTGCTGGAAAGTCTGGATCCCCAGCGGCTAAGAAGAAGCAAGGAGGGATTCTTCCTTAGAACCTTCAGAAGGAGCATGGTCCTTCTGATACCTTGATTTCAGACTTCTAGTCTCCAGAACTGTGAGAGAATAAATGTCTGTTGTTTTAAGCCACCCAGTTGGTGGTAGTTCTTCATGGCAGTCTTCGGACGCTAATACAGTCTGTGCGGTTCCCAAGTTCACACACTTTGCCTTACCGTTACCCCTGCGCCATCAGCAAGAACCCAGGTGTACCAGTATTCTGACTGAAGACGCGACTTTGAGATACCGAAGGTACAGCAATTCATTCCATTATCCCATTATCCTTGTCCTGACAGTAGAGGCTTGGAGCAAGAAAATGCAAAGAATGTATGGAGCTATGGGTTTAACGCATCACTGAAGGGAACACGCTAAAGGGGTCCTAGCAAGATGGCTGTGTGGGTGGGCTGGTGAATATAATTATAGTCACAGACCACCGAGATGGCTCAGTAGACTAGAATGTATTTGACTCTGCGTGAAAAACAGTAATAGGAATTTCAAGAAGGTTTCAGCTAGAAATGCGGCCAATGTAATTCTCTACCACATGCAGGAAAATTTTTTAAGGTTATGGGAGTACCAGAGCAAGATGAAGCAAAAATAGATCTAAAGCTCAAGTTGCCGGGACTATAATTATGGAAGTGACTTTTGTCCTTGGAGCTTCTTAAAAGATAGCTTCATAGACCCATGAGGGGAGTGTCTGTGGAATTTGGAATTCTCTCCTCAAGTTGGCATGAAATCAGTCCATCTGAGCCAATTCCCATTTACAGAGCTCCCCATACTGGCTGGCTTTGAGGTTGCTTATGTTCATCGGCTGCATGGTTTTCATTAAAGACACATTTTCAGACACTTGGGGACCAACTGCGAACTCTAATCTTCACAATGGATAAAGAATCCTATGTGACCTCTCCAGGTCAGACCATTTCGGATCTTGTCCTGCTTTTACATTCTGAAAATACCTAGCTCACTGCCAGGTCTCGCAAGAAATGTATTCATCTTGCTAAAACAAATTATCATCAGAAATTTACATGCATACCATCATCTCACATCGAACATCAGTTCAGCTTCTTGAACGGAATAGATATTAAATAAATATTAGTTGCACGTGCCAATGATTGGATTATTTCCATAAAGTTCTGACAAGTAGTTGCAGATTTCCGAGAACAATGATGTGATCTCATAATTGGAGTGCCAAGGCTGACCGCTAGGAATTGCACAGAGGACATAATGGTGCCCTCAAGGTCCTTCAGTTGAAGATCCTTCATATTTATTTATAAATTCACGTTCATAAATATTGTTAATTTCAGTCTAATATTACCTTATAATTAACTGCTTCGTTCTTTGTAGTTTACAAAGCACTTTTGCAAACAGACGTACCTGATCTCAAGGATATAGTACATAAGCTGGCTTCCGTTATCTTCAGCTTTTTCCCACTGTATTGAATCTTTGCTCCCTTCTAATACTTTTGGAATGCCTGGTTTACTTGGAACTCCAGCTTTGGAAACATAAGAAAATACTGACTGATAAGTCATTAGTATAAAATACTCTGCATAGCGTCTTTCTATAGAATACCTTTCCAAAAAGGAAAGCCAAATAAATACATTAAAGAAATATTCAGAAATATTCTCATATGAGTGTGTATTTTTAAATGAGTAACTGAAGTTTTTACAAGTGATGGATTAGATGGATTCTAGCCATCACAAAATAAATGATGCAAAGAAAACTACTGTAAATTTGGGAGAATATTTTCCTTGATTCTACAGGGATCAATTTATAGGGATCACTAATTGACATTCTTTTTGGATTTTTTTTTTTTTATATTTAGCATCTGGAAGATAGCAGTCAGTGAGTAAATACGTGTTGAACACTCAGTAACACTGCTTTCATTTCGTTCTTACTGCAAAATGTCGCAGCCAGACAGGAAAGCGGGGGATATCAAAAGGCAAAATAATCTTGCCCAGTTCAGGATTCTACAAGACCAGGTCAGCATTACCTCCTTAATGCCTGTAAGGATTCCTGTTTCTTTTCAGTTTCTTCACTCCAGCTCTAGAAATAGTAATTTATACCTTTTAAAAAAAGGTTAACCTCTAGGATTGCTGAAAGAAGTGATAAGGAAGGCATTGAGAAACTTCTAGGAGTTTTTTGAGTACTGAGGATGTTAGTACTCACCTTTTGTCTTAAAGTTTTCTGGCAGTGAGGTGCTATTTTCTCCTGTCCTATAAACCACCACTACGCGGATAGTATAGGCCGTGTAAGGCTGTAGATCTGTGATGTTACACACGTAAGCCGGGCCTTGGATGCATGAAGCGTTAACACGGGAGAACTCATTGTCCTTCCACTGAAAAAAGAGGTAACATTTTTTGTTTCTTTAAGAAAATCTTCTTTTTTTTTTTTTTTTTAAAGATTTTATTTATTTATTTGACAGAGAGATCACAAGTAGGCAGAAAGGTAGGCAGAGAGAGAGGAGGAAGCAGGCTCCCTGCTGAGCAGAGAGCCCGATGCGGGGCTCGATCCCAGGACCCTGAGATCATGACCTGAGCCGAAGGCAGAGGCTTAACCCGCTGAGCCACCGAGGCGCCCCTCTTTAAGAAAATCTTCTTAAACATAGAAATTCACAAGTCTATGGCAAGCAATTAAAAGCTTAAATCAAATTATTTTCTGTTAAAAAATAAGAACTTTTTTATGAATGTTTGATCTCAAGCATTATCTCCACCACTGATGGCCATTTTATGTTTTTATGGTTTTTTTGTTTTTCTGTTTTTGTGACAAGCTATAACTGACTTGAATGATGGTTCTTAGGATAAGTCCAAGGGGGGACATGACCCTCTCACTAAATATATATCATTATAGAAGATTTGAAGCTTAGTTTTTTGTTATCCCTAATTGGAGATACCTACCTTAAATCAGGATAGCTGAGGATGCAAATTCACAGCTGAGGGACCATGATGGTTCAAAGCAATGATATTTTCAATTCTGTGTATTTGCTAATTTCAAATTAATAATATTTTTACATACTTTGATTCAAGAGATCCACAGTGACTTACAAATTAAAACATTTAGTTTCTTCCTCCAAAACTCTTTTCAGACCTCTATCCAGCATTTCTTATTTTTATAAATACAAAGCCTAGTTCCCTAAAAGAGGGAAATTTCTGCCCACCGTCATTCCGCCACCAAGTAACAAGGTTAGAAGTTAAATATAGGAAATCTTACTTTCAAAAAAAAAAAAAGGAAATCTTACTTTCATTCCACTCTAGATACTGGGTCTCTATAGCTATCTTACACTTTCTTTGTGCATGGCTTTTTAAAAATCTATGTATTTGGACACTTAATATCTTATTTGAAAATGGAGATTTTTTTTTCAATGTACAAGTAGGGAAAGACAGAGAGGATGTGGCATTTTGTCAAGGGTTCTTAGTGTATTTTCTCCAGTAGAGTTTCCTAAGAAGGTCAGTTTCCATAAATAAACCTTACTTTACATCTCGTTTTTCATTTCACGCTCACAAGGTCACATCATTTCACTGGATGGGCACTTTGTATTAGTTTCTATTCAATAAGAAACGATTCCTATGGCACCTTCAGGAAGTAGACCACCTTGTTACAAAAAGAAAGAGGCCGGGGGCGGGGGATAGAAGGAATGGGAAAAAATACAGAAATTCCAATATCGGGGTGCCTGGGTAGCTCAGTGGGTTAAGGCCTCTGCCTTCAACTCAGGTCATGATCTCAGGGTCCTGGGATCGAGTTCCGCAACGGGCTCTCTGCTCAGCAGGGAGCCTGCTTCCCCCTCTCTCTCTGCCTGCCTCTCTGCCTACTTGTGATCGCTCTCTCTCTGTCAAATAAATAATTTTTTTTTAAAAAGAAAAGAAATTCCAATATCTTGGCCATTGCCTGCTAAATTCATAAATGGATCAATCCCACTATGACATATAGGCTTTAGAAACAGATGCATTGGATCCATAATATTCGCTCTGAACCATGGGAAAGAGAGACAGACAGAGAGAGAGACAGAGAGAGACGGAGATAAATATTGATTTCTGGTTCAAAAATTTTAGCCCTTCGTGGTCCTGCCTCCTTAATAATCGCTATAGAAACTACCATAAGTGAATAGTCTAGACGGCCCAACATTCCATACCACCCAGAAATGATCAAAGCTCCTTGGAAGGTCAGATGTGTGACCAACGGTTCTGCTGGAAAACTGTCGAGTACTGGCCTCACCACAGCAATGAATGTTCTGGGCAGACCACCAACTTGGAGAGGAGCCCCGGCTACCCCAGTAAATCACAAGGGAGTCAGGACCTTCCATTCGTCAGAGGCCAACAAGTGCAGGGGTGATTTTCAATACCACAGAGGGATTTTCAAATTATTTGGGCGGGGGTGTGGCAGAAATGGTGCAGACTATCATGTCTCAGAGACCGGAACTTCAAAAATGTTTGGTTCTGGTAGGAATTTTCCTGGACAGTTGAGAAAAACTCAACTTTTAATGGGCTTCCATGAAAATAATTTACCAAAGTGAAACTACTTGTTTCTCCTCAATCTGAAATCAAATATGTTCTTCTTCTATACACTGTTGTGATTAAAAAGATATAACTGTGGAATTTAAGAACCAGATAGAAATTGAGCCTTGTGGTCTAACTCCTTCATTTTCCATAGAAGGAAATTTTAACAACAAAGATGAAAACTGGAATCTATCCTTCTCTCCTTCTTTCCTAAAAATGATCTTAAAAAGCTGTTAATTAAAAAGATACATATTCACCCTTGCCTCTCACTCCTCCGAGTTTCAGTACGGAGTCATAGGATCATTCCTAGCTGTCCTATCATTATGAGGTAGGTTCAGTTTACTCAAAAGATACAGAACTTTCTGACTAGATGTACTCATCGACCCTCTCAGAACACAGCCTTCCACTGGGTTCAGCAGTTTGTGCTGGTACATGGTCACACGTGTGAAAATTACTGTATCCTACACCCTCAGCTTCATGATTTTCTAAGTGGTGTATCTGAAACCTGTCCTCAGCAAGTGTAGAAGAAGTTTTGAAACAAAAAGCATTGCATGAAAGTCACAAGGACTGAATCAGGCAGACCCAATCTGCTGTCCTGGTCCCAAACTTTGAGGAGTGGGTTGGGTGCCTTAGTGACTCATATTCCTTCCATGGATAGCACCCAAGTAGGACTGTTGTAGGATGAGTCAGCCCCCAGGGCTCTTCCCTGCCTGGCTTGTGATTTCTGACTCACTATGGCACTATGGCTCTCCGACTTCTCATCAGTAGAAGGAGGGGCTTAGAGTCACCAGCTGTAAGTCCCTTCCCCATCTCCTTTCTTTGACGTACGAAATAAACTTTACATCCCTCACCTTGCCTTTAAACCGAACTGTATTAAGCTCATTTTAACAGATGTCCAAAAAAAGGTGATCCTCCAATTTAACTGCATTTTCAGAAGGCATTTTATAACACATTTTGTAGAACTGCCTGTTTTTTAAATAGGCAACAAATCATCATCAACATGTTCAATGGAAAAAGTCCAACGAAACTATGGCCGTTGGTTTTGTCAACTTGACATTCACTGCTGTTACACAGTTTTCATAGATTTTATCTAAAAAGTACGAGATCACAGAAAATATCTGACATACGAAAATTTTAAAACCCCCAGAGGAGCAACTCCATTTTCTAAAAAAAAAAATTGAGGCCATGACTATACTGCTTTGTTTTTGTTACAACTGAACAAAGGATTCCTAACCAATCTTTACAAATGTGGACGCACAAAATATAGACTACTGAAAATGAAATGTAGCAATTATTAAAAATAATCCATTTTAAGTGTAGCAATATAAAAATCAACATAGACTTTCCCCAGCAGTGAATTAATTAGATTAATTGATGCTTTCAAATCCAGTGGATATTTTTATATTGGACAAAGCATGAAGATTTTTGGACGAGGAACCATTTAAAGTTTATAACCCAAGATCGAACTAGTTTAGAATAAACTCATTTTATGGTTTACTTCTCTCCTGTTGCCACCCAGCTCTTAAATGGCAGAAAGAACATTTCTGAACAAGGTTTTGGGTGTTGTTTGTTTGCTTGTTCATTTCTTTTATTTTTTTCATAGAAAACACCAAATTGCTATGGACCTTTAAACCAGACAGCCATGCTGATAATATCTAAACTAAGTGAAATATTATGAAAACCAGTAAACCATAGTTTATACCCTTTTCCACGGAGCCACTTAAGAGCAAACTAATCTCTCTGGAAATTGTTTCCATCAGAAATGAGTCTAGATAGCTTCTGTATATGGCAAACCTAAATCAGTGAATGTTGTCAAATATATTGTTGATTTATACAAGAGAAAATTCTAGACAGATGAGCAAGGTCTTCTATTTATCCCATAGCATAAAATACAGATTTGCATGAAAACTGTGTGGTGTGATCTACCTTCTGGAGTTCGAACCAAAATCTGCTGAGGTTAACATCAGATGGAGCCTTCCAATCGAATCGCAAAGTAGTGTTCTCTGCAACCAAGGCGTACGGTTTCTCTGGTGTGTCAAACATTTTGACAGTGACAGGATGACTCTCAGCACACCACATTTCCTCAGCATGGCAGGCCAGAACCTTTTCGTAAAAAAGAACAATTGCTTAGCCTTTTCAGAGCCTTGCACTTGAAAACGGCAATCAGGGAGCCGAAGACACTCACTGTACCTTTAACACATACAGTTTTCCACCAGACAGTCTAGTAACAAGGAGAGTGAGTCTTCCATTTGGATATTCACTTTGTCTTAGAGGAGTCTCCGGAATTAGAGCCAGATGTGAGATTGCCAGCTGATAGCGGACTGACTCTTGAGGTCCATTTGGCTTGTGAGATTCTCTCCAGGATATGACGAGGCTGGTGTCTGACTGCACCGTTGTGTTAATGAGCCTAACTGCCTCTGGCACTGAAATAAACAGCAGCAAATGATAAGGGATGTTGCATCAGCAAGGAAGGAGGGAAGAAGGAACAGGGTCTTGGTTGCGGAATAATCACGTGAGCAGAACAAATGACAGATGTTCCGAAGGAAAGCCCGTCTCTCATATCACGGCAACATGGAACGTTAACAGGCTGCCTGAAAGGCTCGTGCTTATTTTTGCCTAAGGACTGACTCAATCTCCGACTCCAGCTCAATGATATGGCCAATGAGGGTGAACAAACCCACTGATTAGTTTGGGGAATGTCACCAGAGACATCTGGAAGATATGGCATCACCTCAAAATCATCACCACCACTTAGAACATCTCTTTAGATTCTAGATCTATTTTCTTTCAGGCAATGATGTTATTTACTTGCAATCTCAGTGGCCGCGGTAAAATCACACAGAGAAAAGGCTGAATTCTGCGCCTCCCTGTGTACAGAGACCTGTGACTACGTGGGGAGAGGGTGACACCCAGTGGTGAGACCAGAGAATTGCTTCTTGGTCAAACTATTGATTCTGATATTTCACCTTCTAATTGTTTTTCATTCCAACGGAATATTAGTCATCTTCTGTGATTAGAGCACAGATCAGGTCATCAGGGTATTTTCAAGAATACAGTTTTCTTATTAAGCTTAAAAAGCTCACATAATCAAGATTAGTTAGCATCCAAATTAAAAAAAAACAAATATAGATATATACGTCACGTATATCACAAAATGCCACTCTAGAAACCCGTCCCAAGCCCATAACTCACCTCCACTTTTAGTTTTTCCCCAAATCTCTTTTCCCAGAGGTAACCGTTCCACAGGGTCTGAATAATAATTCTTTATAGCTGTCTGTATCACATACGTTGAAAATGGTTGTAAACAGTCAAGAAGAACTATCCTCTCCTGAAACTCCTGTAATTAATTTTTAAAAATAAATACCTGACTCCTATTTTTTTGTACAAAGGAGAAGAAATTATTTAACTAAAGGGAGAAAATAGTTAAAAGATTTTTAAATTAATTTATTTTTTGGTATTGGATCATGGGAACAATCATGTTCACTGTCCCAATCTGCTCAGACCTGAGTTGCCTAATACCTCCAAGAATAAATACCAAATGATGGGCAGCCCTTGGTCAATTTGGCTCATTTCACGTATGAAGCTCAGTTCTCAGAAGAGCATACTATTTCCTAGCACTGCATCAAACATTCAGCAAGATGGTCGGTAAAGACGTGACCCCCTAAGTGAATATGATGAAAGATGAAGCTGGCTTAGCTTATCTTCTTAGAGGTAATGCTTCAGAAAGTAAAAACACTTTCCTTAGATCAAGCCTCAACTTTGGTTGTACTTTGGAATCATCTGGAAAGTCTTTTTTTTTTTAATATATATTTATTTATTTATTTATTTGACAGGGAGAGAGAGCACGAGATCACAAGTAGGCAGAGAGGCAGGCAGAGAGAGAGGGGGAAGCAGGCGCCCCACTGAGCAGAGAGCCTGATGCGGGGCTCGATCCCAGGACCCTGAGATCATGACCTGAGCCGAAGGCAGAGGCTTTAACCCACTGAGCCACCCAGGTGCCCCTCATCTGGAAAGTCTTAAGAAACCCTTTGTGCCTGGGTCCCACCCCCACCCCTACCCTCACCCCAGAAATTCTGATTGCAATGGTCGGAGGGAAGTGTGGACCCAGAGATTTTTAAAACTTCAGTGTGTGGTCAGGTTAGAGAACTGCTGCCTCAGACCCATACTCATCAGTGTGAAGACAATGGGATCGACCAGCAGCAGTAACAGAACTATCCAGGGCCAGCAGCCCAGTCTGGGTCAGCCAAATGATCCAAGCCCTCTCTGATACATTGGGAAGTGTAAAGAAAGGTTAAAATAGACAAAGGAACTAACAAGAATCACGTGTCCTTTCTGGAAAAGTATATAGTGCTTAACCTCCAACAGATGATGGTCAATTTCACCTTTTAACTTGGTTAAATAACAAGCACTGAGCAAAATAATGGACACGTATGACTTCATCACAAGGACAACTGAAACACCAATGCCAATAAGCGAATGAATTGTGCCAATTAATTCATCCATTCAAGAACTATTGAGTGAAAGCCTCTAAAAGCCAACTACTACGCTAGATGCTAAGAATACAATGACGAGTAAATAGAGACATAGTCCCTACATAATAGCGCATTTCACAGCATACAGGAAATAACAGACAAAAATAGATCATACCATGTTTATATTAAATATGTGCAATGGAGGAGGAGTATACAGTAATGTTCTTTCCATCTAATCATTTCTTATCCCTCAACCTACAATCTGCCACAGAGGCCACAAAAACACATCTCTATCACTTTCTGGGGATAATTAGTCAGGGAGGGCAATAAACCCAGTTCTTACAGGACACTCAGGAAACTGTCACTATGACAATCCACTGCTGGTCAGAGTTAATATATTTCCCTGAAGCTTAATTCCCGGACAAGACTAGAACACCATCTGCTTGGATGAATCAGCTGTAAAAGTTTGCACAGTCTCATGTTTCAGAATATAATACACAAAATAATGTACTGTGAGTGAGAATTTTATTTTTTTTTTAAGATTATAGTTAGTTATTTGAGAGAGAGAGAGGGAGAACGAGAGAGAGAGAGAGAGAGAGCACAAGCAGGGGGAGCAGCAGAGGGAGAGGGAAAAGCAGGCTCCCCACTCAACAGGGAGCCCAATTTCGGGGCTCAATCCCAGGACCCTGGGATCATAACCTGAGCTGAAGGCAGACACTTAACCCACTGAGCCACCCAGGCATCCCAAATGAGAATTTTATATCAGAAACAGGTCTTTTGTGAAAAGACAAAGACTACCAGCTCCAATCTTACCAGCATTTTATATTTCAGCTCAGAGCTGGTTTTCTTGCAGTTAACTTCTTTGAAATAAACCAGGTATGTTGGAGTTGGGTTGGTGATGCCAGGCCACGAGAGGTTGGTCCTGGCGGGCGGTAATCTGATTGTGAGGCTGGTGTTAGTGGTATTAAGTATGGTTGGCTCTGGTAGATCTGAAGCTAGACGCAGTAATGCTTTATCTAAAATAATCAGAAAAGATTAAAAATATACATATATATGGATAAAAGAGGAATAGCAGATTTATTTAACATCAAGGATGACAACGTTTTTTTTTTTAATTAGCTGACAAGGTATAATATACTGAAGTGTTGGGTATGTTTCTCAGGCAAAGAAGACAAGGTTGTTTTTGTTTTTCGTTTTTGTTTTTGTCTTCCCCATACATTTTGAAGTCCTTAAATGCCTCGGAAAAAGGGAGCAAGGTAACTGCTCATTACTCAAAATCTCCAGCAGGTGGAGCTAAAGTACACTGAATAATATATATAGTGGCAAAATCAAGTTGACCCTTTTTTTACTTTCAAGAAAGTATGACAGCCTTATATTAATCATATTTTTAAAATTAATTCCAGTTACAAAAACTCATACTAGCTTTAGGGCTTTTATTTTCAAGGATGTACGTGTATACGTGTGTGTTCAATTTCAAACTGATGTGTCACGGACTTAACTAAATTTCTTAAATTTCTCAAAGTGAAAAATGAATTATATAGCTAGTTCTGCCATAGTGCCAGACATACATCCCTAAAAGTCACTGCATCATACAAAACTGCATAATAAAATCCTCAGGGCTTATGGGGGAGATAGAGTTAGAGGCACGACCCTAAAAAAAGGAACGAGTGACACATTACTGAAAAAGATAGGAACTTAATAAAAATGCTAGCACACATGCACATGTGATAAATGGTTGACCTACAAAATACTACAGTAAATACAGCACTTTACTTTGAAAAAGTCCCGAAATTTAATGCAGTGCTTTTTGATGGACTAGGAGGTCTAAAATATCGTCAGAGGAGAAAAGACAGAATGAAGAGAAATTATGGGAAAGAGAAGAGAAAGAAGACAGAGAGAATGCCAGACAAGGGTTTCCAACGTCTAAAGTTGTCTATCACAGCCCAAGCCATGTATGCACATGGAGCTAAATTATGATCCAGGGCAAACAGAAATTGCAGAATGCACCAATCCTGACCGTTCCGAGTAACGCTGAGCATACGAAGGGCTTCCGGGGCACAGCCTGGAGAAGACATTCTGAGACTTTTCTGACCCTAAACTGGGAGAACATGCTGATTACGAGTACGATCTTATTACCTGGAAAAGCCTGCAGAACTGAACTGTAAGCCAAGATACGCTTACTCCTTTGGGCCTTCACCTGAGAGAGGATGGCCCCATTGCTTTTCTTTGCTTGGTAAATCTGTGTGCTGTCCTTTGCCAAGGAGATCCAGTAAAGAAATTCCCCATCCACAGTTAAGCTTTCAAGTGTTCTTCCTGCTCATGAAAAACATAGAATAAAGAACATAAAGAACAAAATACATACTACACATATTGTATAGTTTCCACTCTACACAATATGTGAAATCCTTTTTCTGTATTGTAATCGCTAAATTTTGAATCTTTCTATCATTTCAGTATGGGGAAAAAATACCACCTTTATTTTATGTTGTGAAGCTAAAGATTTTATAGATATTTTCTCATTTTAGCTCCATCCTAAGTCAGTAAGGTAAATAGCTTTATTTTGCAGAAGTGGAAACTGAAGCTTTGAGAAGTTAAGTAATCTCCTGAAGGTCGGTCATGAAGTTAGTAAAGTTGAGAACCAAGACTTACAACTTAACCTGTGTGACTCCACATCAAACGATGCCTATTGGAAGAGAGGAGTTAGATGATAGGCCCAGGGCTCAGTGTCTTGCTCAATATTTTTTTTATCAATGATTAGGAATAAATACAGAGTAAAAATGCTTATCAAATTTGTGCATAATACATGATTCTTACTGACACTAGTATGTTCACTCACCGACTTAAAATTTGAAAATATAACAAAATCAGGAAATGGATTGAAATTTAATAGGAATAAATGTGACATCCTAAATTCAAGCTTAAAATCAATTCTATAAATAACAAATGAAAGAAATCTGGTTTAATAATAGTTAACATGAAAAATACTATGGGTTTTTCAAATGGCAGGCAATCCAAAGACATAAGGTCACTTTTAGCTCCAGTAAAAGAAGACGGAGGAAGTCAGAAGCTCCCTGCACTAACCAGATCACAATGAGACTACAGGGAGTCGTTATGGAGGCTACATTTAAGAGGATATCAAGCAGCTGGAGTGAAACCACAGGAGGATTACTAGGGCAAAGAAAGATCTAGAAGCCACATCATGTGAGGAGTAGTTAGAGATACATGAAGTTTTCCTCCAACAGAAGTACTTAGAATGAGCTATGACAGTAGATTCGTTATCAAGTTAGAGGTCAGAACTCAGACCAGTGAATGGGAAAAATGGGGAGAAAACTTTGGCTAAATATAGGGGAAAAATCTAATATATAGAATTGTTCCCCAAAATTTAAAAACTTCCTTATAAAGAAGTAGATTTTTTTATAAGCAGGGGTTCAAGCAAGGCTGTTTTCATAGAGGGGATTGCTTCCAACATCATGCCAGCTAAAGGATCTCTAAAGTCATTCAAATTTTCTAATTTTAGGGTTATAAATTTCTTTTTTTTCTTTTTTTTTTTTTTAAGATTTTATTTATTTGACAGAGTGAGATACAGCGAGAGAGGGAACACAAGCAGGGGGAGTGGGAGAGGGAGAAGCAGGCCTCCCGCTGAGCAGGGAGCCTGATGCAGGGCTCGAACCCAGGACCCGGGGATCATGACCCGAGCCGAAGGCAGACGCTTAACAACTGAGCCATCCAGGTGCCCCGGGTTATAAATTTCAATTATGGATTCCTGCAAGACTAACCAGTTCTATACCTATAAGATAATGGCCCACTAAATAATTCTTGTGTATTAGATGATAAAGAAAAATTATTCTGACAGTTGTTTAAATAGCAAGGAAGACTTTAGTTGAGACTATTGCAATATTGCAGTGGAGGAGAGAGATGTGCTCAACTTCACATACAACAAAGGCAGCTGGGGATGCAGAGCCAACTAGCAGAGTGAGGTGATCAGTGGATAGAAAATTACTAAGAGAAGACAGCAAGGATAGAGAGATTCTTGCTCAACTGGCTTATTGTGATTTTTGCTAAAGGCAAGACAAGAACATCAAGGGTGAGGAATGAAGAACTAGATCAGATACCGAGTGTGGAGGATTATCTCTAAACTTATTTAGAAGGGTTCTTGCTAAAACTAGACTCAGCAATGACAGACGTGGAAGACCAATGTCAAGGTCTAGTTGAGGAAAGGGCTCAGAGGAACCTAACGTTTGACCAAGGAAAGAGTCTTTGTCACAGATTGAACAGAAACAAGTAATTCTCCTAATAAGAGAATTTCAAAACATTATCTCTAAAGCCCATTGAAAGTATATTGGAATTGTTTCTCAAAGGCTCTAGGTAACATATCAACAAAACCATATGTGCAGTTACAATGCAGACACGCATACACACACTCTTTTGCAATTTCAAAACTTCACTATATAGACCAGCAATGTCCAACAGCACTTTTGATGATGGAAATATTTTATACCTACGCTGCCCAACACAATAACCATGTGTTTTTGAGCTCTTAAAATGTGGCTCATGTGACTGCAGAATTAAATTTTTAATTTCAGTTAATTTTAGCTAATTCGAACTTAAATCACATATGACTGGTGGTTACTACATTTGACTGTGAGAAGTAGACTCTTAAGAATACATGAGAGTAGAGGCTCCTGGGTGGCTCAGTTGGGTAGGAGTCCAGTTCTTGATTTCAGCTCAGGTCATGATCTCAGGGTCGTGAGATCCAGCCCAGAGTAGGGCTCCAGGCTGAGTGCAGAAGTCTGCCTGTCTCTCTACCCTCTCTCTTCCCCTTTGCCCCTTCTCTCCCCACTCATGTATATTCTCTCTCTCTCTCTCCCTCCCTCTCCCTCTAAAATAAATAATTTTTTTAAAAAAAAAGAATATATTGGGGTAGAGTACATATTTTTCCTATTGCAGTAACTCCTATTAGACCTCCAAATCTCTTCAGACATTTATGTATTTCCTCCACATGCACTGCATTTCAACAAATAGACCTGTCAAGTACTGACCAACTCATGCCGAATGTGGGGACAGTGGGACCATCACAACAGAAGTAAAGTAGGGTGCTGGTAGTAAGATCATGGATACTCTGGTCAGGCCCAGCTTCAAACCCCAGCTCCTCCACTAATCATGGCCCTTTGGATAAGTACCTTACCTTTCTCAGCCTCAGTTTCCTCATACACAAAATGAGGACACTAGCATCTACTTCATCAAGGTTTGAAAATTAAATGAGGTAGTACATTTGAGAGCTTGCTTAGAATATATAGTTAAGCTCAATAAATTATAGCTCTACTGTTAATTATAAAATAACAACAAGAACAACAGCAACAAAGAAACCCACGAATCCAGAAAATTTTGTGAATATCTATATACAATTTTCCTGGAAACAACTTGACTTATATACTACAGAAACATCTGGCATTGTCCAGAACAAATACCATGTGTATATTCCTTTGAATATATTCTTTTTAATGGAACAGGAGGGACCGCCATTACAAATGAGCATCTATGTACACACATAGATGTCTTACCAAGCAGAGTGGGCACCATGACAACTTGCCAACACTGACATCCTTCCAGATCCATGGCCCAGATCTCTTGCCCTTTGACAAAGTATATCTGTGGTTTCTTCAGGTCCGAGGTATCAATCGTCATGGTTCCACTAAACTCAAATTGAGTAACACCACAAAAACACTGTCTCCTTCCATTTGAATGGTTTGTGGCTATGAGTGGAAGAATGTGATTCAAGGTCTGGTTGATAATACTGTAGTAGAACATCTGAGAGCCAAAATCGGAAACTTCTGTCCAATACAGGCGACTATAAGGGGGAAAAGAAGATCCTCCAACTTAATGAGTAAAACATATTGTAAATGTTAGTTTCCAATGAGGATTAATCATTCCTAATGACTAGAGAGACAAATATAGCCTTTGGAGAGAATGTGTCCAAGTGTCCAATAACCTTCTGAAATGGAGGTGGACATAAGCAGTCTAGTTGGTAGCATTTTCCCATGACTTCTCAATAACTAGGTTTACAACTAAAGCCTTGGACTAAAGTGACCTTGAGGTGCTATATGCAATGCTTTGGTTTCCTGTTGGTAATTACCGTAACTTTAGGTTAGCCAAATTGTCGGTATGGATTAAATTTACAAATTTGTGGCTTTGGGCTCATAATCTATGTGTAGAATTACTTAGTATGAATTAATACAGGTAGTCAAGAACCCTAAGTATTTTATTTTCCCATCGATGACTTCTAACATTAAACCAAAGATATTCTATTAAATGTCTATTTCATCACAACAGACACAGATACTCACACTTTACATACCTTAAAAGAGGATATACAGAAAAAGAGACTATTGTTGAATTTCTATTGCAAATTTTCAGCTTTCTGGGGTATTTCACCTTGTGTTCAAGATCAACATCAAATATTTGCATTCCATTTTGCGATGCTTTTCGCACAAAGTAGAGATGCCTTGAAATCCAGTCAATTGTAATAATCGTGATATCAAAAACCAGTGCATCTCGGAAAATCTTAACAATAGGTAGAAAACACACCCAAGGAGATAGTGGTCATTTTTTCGTTTTCAAATTTGAGGACTTTTCTGTAATCTACCATATTACTTAATGCACTTCTTTAGAATCCAAAACCTCAATAGCTCTAGACTGTGTACCATTGTACCATTGGTCCTCTTCCCTCATTGTATTCTTTCTCTCCGTTAATTTCAATTACCATGACTTAAACTATAATTCATACACCAGAGCTACAAGAACAGTAGCAAGATCCCTCACTGAGTTACTGATTCAAACTGACTACTGAACCTCTCCATGTGAATGATCCCAGGAAACAGTATTCATCACTTCACCCCCAAAACCTTCTTTTCTCCTGCATACTATATTTTTATGGATTTCCGACACTCACCTGAGGAGCAATCCTGACAAATGTGGTTCATCCATGACTTCTTATCATGACTGCCCATTGTGAATAAGTCCCATTTTAAGTACGTCCCAAAATTGTCCTCTCCTTTCTCATCTCACTGCCTCTTATTTCCTGCCTACCATTTCCTGTCTGGGTTTCTGTGATGGCCTCCTAGTTGTCTAAGACTTAACCTTCTCTAAGTCATTATTCACATCACTAATAGGTCTTTCTATAACATAACTTGATCATGTGAATGACCCACTAAGCTTCTTTAATGGCTTGATGTGGTCTTCAGGATTGGGACTCCACGCCTTAGCACATTAAAGGAGGCCCATTATATTGAGGCTCCTGCCTACTTCTCCAGCTTTACCACCTGTCCTTTTCTCACCCTCACCCCCATCTCCATTGCAAGCTCACTCTATTTATAGCCTCTTAAATGTGGAATGGCTCTGTCGTTTCCCTGTCTTTACACTTACTATCCCCTCAGCTTTTCCCACCTTCACCTGGATCATCTTCTTTGTACTCAACATGTCTTTCCATTGTACCACCACCACCCCTCCAACCTGGACTGATCACCCATTTTCTGTCATACCACTACATCCTACCCTCAGCCTAGTATGATGCTGTCTTCTGTCTGCCTGCTCTATTCAGTGAACCCCACCACATTCTCAGCATTGTGCTCAGCGCCTCACCTAGATTATCTCATTTAATCTTCACATGAGCCATATGACCAGATACCACATAATCAGTAGTTTAATAACTTGCTGATGGCCAGATCTAGTAAGTGGTGAAGCCAGTTAAATTCTAAATTTCAGATCCCAAAGCTCACACATTAATTGCTAACCAGTACTGTCTTCCCAGTGTTAGACTCATACCAGACTGGATTCGTTCAAGGACTGTGATTTTTTTTTCCCTCTACCCCAGGAACTAACACGAATGCCTTAAACCAAATAACTATTTGCTAGATTAATCCCGAATGACATTTGCCCAAAATCTAATCCCTATTTATCTGCGGCTAAATAATTATACAACATTTGTCCTTTTCAACCATTCTAATCCTAATGGCTCAACCACCAACCAGTCATTTTAATTACAGGGTAGTGTGATATGCAAATTATCCATGTCCTTCCTTCCAGAATAGTCACATAGTGAAATACCTCAGAAGTGGACCTGTTGTGCATGTTCAGAAGACAGAGTGAGTCTCCTTGAGCATAATACCCCATTCCATCATCTGCTGTGTAGCCCATGCTACTGATGTCTCTTTCTGTTGAAAACGTCCATACAATTTCATTTTGATCCATATCTAATAAGACTATCTTGCTGTCAAAAAGAGTTATGAGGTATGGAAATGGGTTGATTTCTGAAAACCAGAAATAAAACACTTAGAATATGTATAGGGAAAAAAAAAATCTTTGGTTTGGTAAAATCCCTTGATTCACTAGCAGGCTACTCTGAAATCCATGGGTCTCCTCTGGGTTCATCTACTGCTCCAGTCTCAGTCAACACTGCCCAGGCACCCTATGCTTAGGTTTATTTAAGCATGTTCATGGATGATAAAAATTAATTATTTGACTTTAACTTCAGCTCAGAGACAGCATTCATATCCCTGAGAACACCCAGGGTCAAGAATATTGTTAAAACACTAGCTGTTTTTTGCACAGGTGTTAGGTAATAAATACCTGCTGTTTTGGACTTTATTATGTCAGAAAATGGTCCAGGTCCTTTGGATGTGAAGACTCGAACCTAAAGAAAGAAAAGGATACCAAGGAAATGGCATTCAACAGTGTCCTCAATGATAATAATTCCATTCTGAAACTGATAGATTATTGAAGCTTTCACCTCACAATTCTGATACTGATTATGAATAGTTTTTTTTTTCAAGTTTTTATTTAAATTCCAGTTAGTTAACATAGAGTGTAATATTTGTTTCAGGAGTAGAATTTAGTGATCCATCACTTACATACAATACCCAGTGCTCATCACAATTGTCCTCCTTAGTGCCCATCACCCATTTAGCCCATCGCCACCTACCTGCCCTCCAGCAACCCTCAGTCTGTCCTCTAGAGTTAAGAGTCTCTTATGGTTTGTCTCCCCTCTTTTTTTTTTCCCTTTCCCCTATGTTCGTCTGTTTTGTTCTTAAATTCCACATATGAGTGAAATCATATGGCATTTTTCTTTTTCTGACTGAATAGTTTCAAATAGTTACTTCCATCTGAGTATAAAGCAATAAATCACTAAGAGGTAAATATTGCCTCACATTCATGCTGCTGTTTCGTTTTTTATTGTTGTTGTTCTTTTTGTCTAAAAGAGTACAAAGTAATGGCACAAATCTCCACTGCAAAAGATTTGAATTTCTAAGAAAAGTTTTTAGCTATTTTCAAAATTTTATGTAGACCATTTAACAGAAACAAAACTATGCATATTATGGTAAATTTCCACTTACTGTGAAATAAACAACTAGAAACTTTAAATAACTAAATTTACTGTATTTTTTAAAAAGGAGATTTAGAAAAGGAAAATACTATTAAAACTTACATTTGAAAATAAGTTGTGCATCTTAAACCACTTTTACATACATTATCTCTTTTGATCCTCACAACTACGAGCAGAAACTAGACAAAATCACAATCAAAGGTAAGTAACTCATCCACAATGACACATGCAAAAACTGACATAAAAACCAAGTCTTCTGAGGGTTGTATAGTTTCTTCCCACTGTGCCTCCCTGCATCCTAGTACCAAAGCTTTTTAAAAATAATTTTTATTACATTTCTTCTATTGTGTAATAAATTACTTCCATTTCCAAACCTTGCACATGTGCACAATAGCCTGTAAAGAAAATTGACATCCATAATGATGGACGAAATGGGTAGATCCTCAAGTGCCCTCTCAATCAAAAAAGCATTAGATTATTTTTATTGTATTTCTACTGTTAAATATATTTTACCATATTATACATGCTACTCTCTGTATATAGTGTGTGTATATGTGTGTGTATCATGCTACATACATATACCAAGCCATCTTCACTTTTGCACAAGGCCATGTTAAGTGAAACTCACGCATACCCATGCATATCACCTCGCATGATTTTGTGGTGACTGAGATCTGAAGCTCTATGTAACAGACAGATGCACTTAACTGGGATATTTATTTAACCAGAACACACATAATTCTTAACAAATAGGAATGTGTGTTATCTTTAACTTTTATGTACAACTTTTTTGATTTGTCTATGCAGACCTAATATATTAACAAAATAATTATTAAATTAGGATTTTACAAAAAGAAAACAGATCCTCAGGAAGCTCAAATCTCTAAAATATTTCCCAAAGCATTATGTTCCCCCAAAAGAAATGGAAAATGTCTCTAAATATGTACAACATTGTCACCAACTTGCTATTTAATGAAGATATGAAAATCATCAAGCCGTCTACCATAAGTAGAAAGCTATTTCATGAGAGTTAAAAGGCACAAATGGGATGGCAGCAGCTTTTTATTCTTGGCTCCTATTCTCTCTCACTTTCTCCTCTATCAGCACCCAGACAGTAACTCTGAGATGTCAACTACCTAGGCCCTCAGTTTTTATTTCCATTGGTAGCTCCAAGTTGGGACACCCAGAGGACTCACAATAGTGAATGATCTGGTGGAAAGGACTCTAGAAGTTGGACTATAGCACACCACTTCCTAGCCACACAGCATTAGTAACTCACTGATACACCCAGGACCTGGCTTTTTCTTCACAGACAAGAGGATCAAATGAGATAAGGAATATAAAAGTATCTACTGGGGTACCTGGCCTATAGTGATCATGGAAAAAATAATGGTCTGTTCTGAATCTGAAAGCCAGAAAGTTGTCAAGATGTCCTATACCCTAGCTGTCACCTCTCCCCTCTGTGTCCTCGTTAACCACTTGACTTCCAGGATTACAGTGGACCTCAAATTATTGACAGAGTGGCTGAATTCCTAACTTAGTCCTTTAATCAACCTTCCGTTTATGCCGTAGAGACCCTCATTTCCCTGTTTTCATTCATACCTGGAAGGCGACTGTGTACCCAGGACTCATGCCTTCAAGCTGAAAAGACATCTCCAAGGGAGTTGTGTTGACAGCGATCCAGTCTTTGAATGTTTCATTTGTGTCTGTCTGGTTGGATATTTGATAGAAAATTTCAAATCTTGTTAACACACCGTTTTCATGCTTAGGCTTATTCCATCGAAATTCCACCACAACTTCATTCTGGTTATGGTATTTTCCACTTGGTAATACAAATATCCTGGGGTTCTGTGGTGCCGATGGAACTACAAAGCAGAGATACAGATAAGGTAGACAAGAATAAAAGGCTGATTTTTTACCATTCATGGTGAGGGTGTGGAGAAACTTAGTAATAAGTACTTCTCATTCCAGACCACTGAAGTGTATCTATCTTGTTCTTAAAGATCTTCCGAAGAGAATATTCCACAGATTTCTTTAGGAACCTATCCTAATATTTCATCAAATCTTTCTTATCTTCAACCCAAACCCCTCTTGCCAGCACTTAGGTCCATCTTTCTCATTTGTGCCCTTATAGACGGAGGGTGGCTGGTTCTCCTTACAAAATACAATATTTACTCTCATTCTGACACAGTGATTCAGCTGGTGGTGGAAATGGCAGTCACAGGAAGC
Source organism: Potos flavus (assembly GCA_028534135.1). Lineage (NCBI taxonomy): Eukaryota > Metazoa > Chordata > Mammalia > Carnivora > Procyonidae > Potos > Potos flavus. Next base: position 39,984,141 of record CM052886.1, on the reverse strand, counting down.
AAGGCAGGAACTCAGTCCAGCCTTCAGCCAGTTCAGGATGTAACATGAAGCGTATGACGGATCCAGGCACTCTCACCTTGAACCCTCCCTGACAGCAGGGAGTACCCTCCGAGAGTATGGTTGGGGGTTACCATTAATCCTAGAGTCAACCCAAGCAATTTAGCCTCTCCCAGTCCTTCAATGAACTTATCTTCCACTTAATCAAGAGAAATTTCTCTGCCTGATGTCTGTGTCATTTCATCCAAGATGCCTATCTTCTTTCTTCGGACTCCTCTACAAGGCCCCTTCCATTCTCCACTCCAATCGCATTGGTTCTCAATGTTCAACACTCGCATCATTCTGCAATCTCCAGGCCTGCTTACACCGTGCTTACATGGGAGAACTTTTCTTGCATCATTCCTCAGAGCCCAGCTAGAATTCCCCTCCCCACAGGCCTTCAGTGGCCAGACCAGTCCGGGAGCACTGCATTCTCCTAAGAGTTGGGGGCTGCTTGATATAGATGAAGCTTTCCTTCTTGTCTATTTGCTCTATGCCACTGCAACTCAATTCCCATGGTCTCATTTCTATTATCATTGGAAGCATGTATTTATCTCTACTGTTTTACGTGCTCCATCAGAGAAAGCATCTTTTCTTATTCCTTATTAAATCTCCTCAAATCTAGTATTGCACTGGCACAGAGTAAGTGCCTAATAAATATTTATCAATTTGAATAATTTCCCAATTATATTGTAAATTTCCTGAAGGCAAAGGCCAGATCTTTTCTTTTTATTTTATTGCCCCCAACATCCAGCAGAGTGCTGATGACCCTAGCCCCCAGTGCATCCCCTGACAGATGCAGACAAAGCTTTTTCCACAGAAGAATCCAACCAAAGCTGACATCCCAAGACAATCTCAAAGAGAGCATACCTGGATCCAAATGCTAACTGCTCCAGAACCTGCCCAGGCTCCACTATGTTCCTGTTATGAGACTCATGGATAAATATCATTGAAAGAATCTTAGCAGTTAAAAAACCACAGTGGTGAATGGATGTCTATGCTTACTGAGCTCTTACCACCTGCCAGGTCCTGTGCTAATAAGCTGATATTAAATAAATCAATATGATACTATCATTGACCACCATTTATAGAAATGACCGAATGGAGATTTGATAGAACTACAACGAAAAGTCTGGATTAAGTCCCAGCGCTGCCACTTAACTAGCTATGCAACATTGGACAGCCACCGGGATTCTGGTTTCTCACTTGCATAAATGAGATAATAACACCTGTCTTACCTTCCTCAGAGCAGGGTGAGGGTCAAATGAAAGGATGAAATGATGTTTCTGACACGATAGGTATGCAATAAATGTTTAATAAAGGAGTGATACATATAAATGTGCTTTGCATATTTCATAGCGATATGCATGTAAAGATATGACTAGTATCCTTTTAAAAATACATACCAAAGAGAAACATTAAATTTAGATATCAGTTATTCACCTTTGGAAGACTCTGAGCTACCATCTGTGAGAACATCTACTGACAAACCTGCCTTCCATGGAATTGTCTCTGCTGTTATATTCCCATTTTCCTTATCAAGTGTTTCACAAATTTCCTGAAGCAGGTTTCTGCATCAGATATATTATGATAATCAGGTGATACAGTCTCTAAGAAATCTTTGACATATGCTTTTGGAATAAATTATGCAGATTTATTTTAATGGTGCTATCCTAATCTCCGAAGTCATTAAAAGGGTCTTGAATCTAAATACATCTACAAAACTGTCATTAATTAAAAAAACTATTAGCTATTTATCCTAGATCATGGAAAGTGAGGTTCTGCCTTTTATAAAAGAGATTTTGAGCCATGTACCTGTTTCAGGTGCTCGAAGTGACAGAGATGTTTTGGGGCCTTTTCCCCAGTACGTATAAGGAGTGACAGAGAGATTAAAGAAGGCATAAGGCTCCAGACCTTCCACAGTAAATATAGGTAAAAGCTGTTGTTCACTAGCCAGGGACTAAAATATAAGAACAAAACATTATTTTCTTAGTGAGGGAATCATAAAATCCTTTATTCCTAATTAACCAAAATCCCCAAACTCTGGTTCACATGTAAAGTCAAAACCTGCAATTTTGGAAATACTAATGTTGGTAAGTTCTATGTGGTTCCACATAGACCAGTTAAAATGTATCCAACAAACCAGTTGTTACCACTAACCGCAAAATGGTCAGAGACTGGCTATAAACAAGGGTTCTCAGGAAAAATCTTAATAACCAAATGGTATGGGAACAACAAAGGAAATAGACGGGCTTGGCTAAATGGAGGAAGCCCAAATCAGTGCAGGCAGGGCTGATGCACATAGTACAGACCACTCGAGAAATGGAAGCTACTAGAACCAATACTATACCTTAGAATGAGAACTGAATTCCACGCTGTAGAAAATTACACCCCAATCCACCGCTGGGGGAGCATTCCACAGGATTTGGAAACTCGAAGCATTCCCTTCAATCCTAAATGAAGACTCTTGAACAGAATCTGGGATAACCTTGGGGGTAACGGAAAAGTTGCCTATGGGATGAAAGAAAGAATATAGGGGGAAAGAATTTAAGATTCTCAATCATCATAGAAAACATGGAAAATTAATGGAAATTACTAATAATTGGTACCAAAACAAAATTTCCCTTTCCTTTAATATATCCTGAAAATTTTCTTTTTCTGACTGTTAAATGCTGCAAATTTGGGTTAAGAGTGAATTGACCAATGGAAACAACTAAAGCCTTTTTCTTTTTAAGACATAATTCTTTTTTTTTAAGATTTTATTTATTTATTTGACAGAGAGAGATACAGCGAGAGAGGGAACACAAGCAGGGGAGCAACAGAGGGAGGGGGAGAAGCAGGCTTCCTGCCAGGCAGGGAGCCTGATATGGGGCTCAATCCCAGGACCCTGGGATCATGACCCGAGCTGAAGGCAGACGCTTAACGACTGAGCCACCCAGGCGCCCCAAGACATAATTCTTAAGAAAAAATCCCAACCTAAACATTGATTTAACAAAAAATTTGGAGGAGATTGGTAAGCAGGAATAAAATCTTGTACCTGGCAGAGGCTTGAGGGACCTCTGAATAATCGTGAACTGATTAAATTTGGCTGGTTCCAAAACCGAGACACTGGCTCTCTGACCGATTTCCTGAGCTGTGATAATCTTAAAGCCATTGATCCAGAAGAGCCGACCACTATAGTACATCAGTGTATTCTGGGAAATTTCTGAAGTACTCCAGGCTGCAAATTCTGTGATGTTGGTCTCACCAGAGCTGCGAAGACATGACACCAATTAGCATGTGTACCTAAAGGGGAGGGGAAGGGCTGGTACATGCCAGTACTGGAGAGACTATGTGTTTGTGAGAGTGTGTGTTTGTGTATACAAAAAGAAAATACTTTGCAACAATAATCATTGTTATTTTTAGTTCCATAGAAAATTGATTTTTTACATTTTTAACTTTTTTTTAAAGATTTTATTTATTCATTTGAGAGAGAGAGATCACAAGTAGGGAGAGAGGCAGGCAGAGAGCCTGATGCAGGGCTCGATCCCAGGGCCCTGAGATCATGACCTGAGCTCATGACCTGACCTGAAGGCAGAGGCTTAACCCGCTGAGCCATGCAGGTGCCCCGATTTTTTACATTTTTGTTAAAGTATACCTAAAGCAAATTTTCTAGGACTTTTCTTCTTAACGTGATATTGCAATGGCAAGAGGATACACAGGTTTTAACAAATACTTTTGATTCTTGGAAGTACCCTCAGTATTGACTGCTTTCTCCTCATTGAGCCGTGCTTCCTTCCTATACTTGGTTAGTCGTCTTCCTTATTTGCCATTCATCATTCTAGCCTGTTTGGTCCTTCACTTTATGCTATTCACAACTGTTGCTTCAGTGATATTTATTAAGCTCTTCAGCTTATTCAAAATGCTCCTTTTCAACCTGGGGGATTCAAGTCAACAGACTATTACTTAAACTGATTTTACAGTTTTTTCTCAAAGACAGAATTTTATAATTTTTACTTTAAAAATCCACTTGGTGGTTTCTCAAATTACTCCAGTTGCCTAGTACTCAATAAATAAAAACTATCTCAATGATGTTCAGTCTTTTGAAGTGGTGGTTTGACTTTTTTTTTAATGATTTCTCTAAAGCTTTTTGGTGTTGACATGCCCCTCTTTAGAAAAGTATGAAGTATGGCATTTAAAACCAAAATACATACAATGAATCTTGGAACACTGAAAAAAATTAAATAAAAAAATACAATGGATAAACCAAATTAAACATAAAATAAAATAAAAATACATAAAAATTTTGATTTGTAAATTTCACAATACCTCCTTGACAAAACTGAAACTACCTAAGAGGACCATAACTAGAAATTGGGAACCTTATAAAGAAGTATATTCACGAGGACTATTCTCATTATCCTTTTTCTAGTAAAATACTCTATTCATACCTACACAGTTCTGAAGATAGTATCTGATTCACCTTTTGGACTTTCACTCACTTGTCTAATTTTACACCTTGTTATTTCCATTTCTCATTAGAACTTTCCAGCAACTTTGTGTAATACATAAAACCAAATTCCAAATGGAAGGAACGTCACCAAGTGGGATGCACGTGGTCTGAAGAGGACAGCCTCTTCTGGACCACCCAGAGAGCTGCTGCAGCCTATATCCTGTGAACACATTGGTGTTAGTTTTGCTCACCAGGTTCTTTTTTTCAACATTCCCAAAATAGTCCCTAGGACAGAAGATTTCCCCGTCAGGTGAGACTGGATATCCCTCAGTTGCTACTGGCTTGGATTGCCCCTCATTTCCAGCCGAAGTCTCCTCCCCTGTAAAAATCTCCTGAGCTAACCAGAAAATTCTTGACCTCCAATGTTCACAGCATAACTTCAGCAAAACCTCCTCACTTTCAGGAGGTCAGTATGGGGCTTCCTTCCATGTGAAATTTTAACCCCTTCAGTCCTCAGCAATAAGTGAAGCTGGATTTAAATCGAAGCTCAACAGGAAAGTCATAAAAAGACAAATTCTTCCATGATGCTGTGAAGTTGTGTTTGGAGGTCAGCTGAGGCTACCAGGCTAAAGGTTCGTTCATTTACTCATTCATTCAACAAATGTTCTGTGCCAAGTTCTGTGTTAGTCACCAGGAATGCAGTGGTAAATAAAACAATTACAATCCCCGCCCTCATAGAATACACAGGTTGCAGAAAAGGCAGTCTGGTAGAAGATGAGCAAACAACGACACTGCTGAACAGGCACTGTAAGAAGAAAGGTGGAGTAGGTTCCTGAACAAGGAGACCTACTGGGGTCTGGTCAGAAAAAGTGTTTCTTAATGAACAATGTTTAAACTGAGCCACGCAGATGGAATACCAGTTAACCAAAGGAACTGAGTCTGGGAACATTTCAGGCAGAAGGGAACAGCAAGGGTGTAGGCTCCTTTGGAGTAACGTAATCAGTCCTGACATAACTAAATACAACTGAACTTTTGATAAGGGCACCCTCTTCAACGTCCAAGTCAAATGTGTTGTTATACTTCTATCTTATTCACTCTTTTATCAGCTGAAGGGAATGGGTGGACACAGGAGAGGGAAGAGCAATTTCGAGAGTAGCTCCACTACATTTGTCGAGTTTAGAATACACTGAGTCGCAGCCTACAGCTCATCTCATCTTTACTACAAGTTAGAGCTATAACTGCCCAGTGTAATAGCCACAAACCACATGTGACTACTGAATCCTTGAATATGGTTGAGGAACTGAATTTTTCATGTTATTTAATTTCAATTAATTTAGGTTAAGCTTTAAAACTAATATTTGACTCATATATTATGAATCATATGCTTGATTTATTAGAAAAATTTTAAGTATTTTTGAAAAACTTGGACATATCAACCAACTTTTTCAATTGTAAATTTTATAAAATCTTGACACAGATCAAGTATTTCCTATGAAAACTTAATGTGCAAGTTGAGATGTGCTGTATATGTAAAATGCACTCTGGATATTGAAGAACTAATATGATTAATAGTTTACCTGTATCTTTTTACTTTTTTCAATGAGTCAATGAGGAAATTTACAATTACATATGTGGTTCATATTATATTTGTATTAGTGCTGAGCTAGACTAAAGAAAAGGAACTTAAAATGTAGAAGAAGGAATCTGGGCTACATATAAGAAAAACTTCTCTACTTGTAAGATGCTCTGGAATCCCTGTCTTTATGTACAACTTTTATTTCCTGATATGATAAAAAAAGGCAAGACTTTGGCAAAGGCAAAAGTGCCTGTCCATTACCAAACACTGCTGCACTCGATTGTAAAGGCATTCAAGGAGACATTATTAACCTTGAGATGAGGAAATGTATTTTTAAAGGAGAAACCTCCTTTCTCTACCTGTTCCATGATATCAACGCGCTGGATGCTCGAGGAGCTGGGCTCTCAAGGAACACCAGCTAACCAGCCCTCCAGGATGTACAGACACGGAATGAACCATAATCCTTTAGGACACTGTCACTTTAAACATATTATCTTAGATCCTTTTGGCAATCAGATTACCAGTACCTTACATTTCCAGGGAAAGGAACAACCAATTTTCTGTGGCTCACAGGTGGGAAACAAGCCAAAGCTGTATGCCATAGTAGATATGAAATAATTGGTTACTCAGATTGTTGTGTATTTGTTTATACACATTATATGTTTGTATATATATTCAGATGCGTATATTCCTTTTTCATCATCTCTATGATTAAGAGTTTTTCTAGTAACCAAAAAAATGAATTTTTTAATCTAAAAGTAGTCTTGTCATTGTCTTCATGTAGCAGGAGTTCTTTGCCTTTTTAAGATTAGGATCCCTGAAAATTGATAAAAAGCATGGATCCTCAAGCTCAGAGTACTCACACACATCCTGAAGCCCTCCATGAACTCCCTGGGGTCCAAGAACCCAATATTAGAAAACTCTACCCTAGAACAGGTACATGCAAAAGAATGAAACTGGATCACTTTCTTACGCCATACACAAAAATAAACTCACAATGGATTAAATACCTAAATGTAAGACCTGAAACCATCAAAATCCTTGAAAAGAGCACAAGCAGTAATTTCTCTGACATTGCCCATAGCAACATTTTTCTAGATATGTCTCCTGAGGCAAGGGAAATAAAAGCAAAAATAAATTATTGGGACTACCTCAAAATAAAAGGCTTCTGCACAGTGAAGGAAACAATCAACAAAACTAAAAACCTACTGGATGGGAGAAGATATTTGCAAGTGACATATCTAATTAAGGGTTAATATCCAAAACATAAAAAGCTGATACACCTCAACACCCAAAATATGAATAACCTAGTTAAAAATAGGCAGAAGACATGAACAGACATTTCTCCAAAGAAAACATACATATGGCCAACAGACACATGAAAAGATGCTCAACATCACTTATCAGAGACACACAGATCAAAACTACAATGAGATATCACCTCACACTTATCTGTGAGTGTGAATGGCTAACCGAGTGAGTGTGAATGGCTAAAATAAAAAACACAAGAAACAACAAATGTTGGCAAAGGACGGGAAAAAAGGAACCCTCATGCACTGTTAGTGGAAATGCAAACTAGTGCAGCCACTATGAAAAGCATATGGAGTTTCCTCAAAAAATTAAAAATAGAACTACTCTAAGATCCACTAATCTCACTACTGGGTATTTACCCAAAGAATAGAAAAACACTAATTCAAAAGGATATGTGCACCCCTATGTTTATTGCAGCATTATTTACAATAGCCAAATTATGAAAGCAGTCTAAGCATCCATCAATAGATGAATGGATAAAGAAGATGAAAAAGATATAGATATAGATAGATAGGTAGATAGATAGATGGATAGATAGATAGATGATAGATTATTCAGCCATAAAAGGAATTAAATCTTGCCATTTGCAACAACATGGATAGACCTAGAAAATAAAATGCTAAGCAAAATAAGTCAGTTAGAAGAAGACAAATACCATATAATCTCGCTCATGTGTGGAATTTAAGAATCAAAACAAATGAACGAAGGGGAAAAAACAGAGAGAGAGACAAACCAAGGAACAGACACCTAACTGTAGAGAACAAACTGATGGTTTCCAGACAGGAGGTGTGTGGGGGTATGGGTGAAATAGGTGATAGGGATTGAAGAGTACATTTATCATCATGAGCACAATATAGCAATGCATAAATTTGTTGAATCACTGTATTGCACACCTGAAATTAATATAACATTATATGTTTTAAATAACATTATATTTTTATAACAGTTATATTTATATAACATTATATAACATTAAAATATAACATTATATATTTTAATTAAAATTAAAAACCTAATAAAAAGGGCACCTAGGTGGCTCAGTGGATTAAGCCTTCGGCTCAGGTCATGATCTTAGGGTCCTGGGATCAAGCCCCACATCAAGCCCTGCATCGGGCTCTCTGCTCAGCGAGGAGCCTGCTTCCCCCTCTCCCTCTGCCTGCCTCTCTGCCTACTTGTGATCTCTTTCTTTCTGTCAAATAAATAAATAAAATCTTTAAAAAAAACTAATAAAAATAAATAAGAAAAAGGTTAATTCCCATTAAAAAACCTCTGCCCTAAAGCATTATCTTTTGTTTTACTTTAACACTTTACTGACCATCTATTTAACTATGTGACATTATGTAAATTTGCACATCTCTGGGTCTGTTTCTTCATCTACAAAAAAAAATGATCTCTAAATTATCTCTTTAAATACTGTTCTCTAATGATTTAATGTCCTATATTTTAATTTAAGATCTATAACTGTTCCCTTGATGTTAAAAAACTGTTGGCTGTTTATCAATTTCTATTTTTTAAGACAGGAAGTTCCCTAAAGGAACTTTAAAAAATAAATATTTTATTCCCTAAAGCAACTTTAAAAAAAGTATAAGTAGACATAATTAAAATGTCATGAGAGGAGATAAAATGTGATACTAAAAATGATTTTATTCACCCTCAAAAATGGAAAAAAATAGATGTAGCAAAGAACTGATGAGACAAATGGAAGTCAAATATCAATATGGTAGATTTTAACCCAAATATATCAATAATTATACTAAATGTAAATGAACCAAACAGCCAATTAAAAGACAGAAATCATCAGACTTCATAAAAAAGCAAAACCCTATATGTTGTTTATAAGAAACATACTTTAAATGTAAAGACAAAAACTGAATGAAAGTAAAGGGATGGATAGAGATGTACCATGCAAGCACTAAGCTTAAGAAAGCTGCCGTGGCTATACTGATTATCAGACAAAGTGAGCCCTAAGATGAAGAGTAGTACTATAGATTAATGAGGGTATTTTATAGTGATAAAAGGCAATATAATCAAGTATATAAATAACAATATAAATACAAAGCACCCAGATACATCAACTAAAAAGAACTATAGGCAAATCTACATAGTTGAAGACTGTAACACCTCTTTCTCAGTGACAGATAATATAAGCAGACACAAATATTTTAACTACACTATCAACCAAATTATGTACTTGACAGTTACAGACTACTCTACCAAACAAAAGCAGAATAAGTATGCTTCTCTAGTACACATGGCACATTCGCCATGATATACTCACTGGTGGGCCATAAAATAAGCCTAAATAAATGTCAAAAGACTGAAATTATATGGTATGTTCTTTGGCCACAATGATATTAAATTAGAAATTAGTAGAAATAATACCTAAACAATCCCCAAATACCTCAAAACTAAGCAACATACATTTTAAAAATACATGGGTCAGAGAAAACTAATAAGGGAAATTAGAAAATTTTTTTTGAAAATACTTTAAAATAATTTAAATATTTTAAATTTATGGAATACAACTAACATGGTCTTTAGAAGAAACTTATAGCTTTAAATGTCAGTATTATAAAACTATTAGTGGAATGATTTGAACACAATGACTTCTCCTTTCATCTTAAAAAGCTAGAAGTATAAGAGGAAGTTATACCTAAAATAAGTAAAAGAAGAAATAATAAAAATAATACTGGAAAGGTGTGAAATAGAAAATGGAAAAACAGAGAAAAATGAACAAAACTAGAAGCCAGTTCTTTAAAAAGATTGATAAATTTAATAAACCCTTAACAGGAGTGATCAAGAAAAAAAAATGTACCAATATCAGTGATATAAGAGGACATCACTACAGACCTTATAGACATTAAAGTGATAACATGGGACTATTATTAAATTTAATTTGACAACTCATTCGAAATGGATAAATTCTTTAACAGACATGAATTACCAAAATTGATTCAAGAGGAAATAAAAATTTAAATAACCCTATATTCTTAAAATATATTAAATTTATGCTCATGGAATTTTCCACAAAGAAAACTCCAGGTCCAGATGGATTTATTGGTGGATGCTATCAAAACTTAAGGAGGAATTAATATCAATGCAATGTTTCTGAGAAACACTATGAAATGCTTCCTAATTCATTTTAAAAGACTACTATAACCCTTACTAAAGCATTCTGCATGAAACCAGAATAGTGAATTTAGCAATGAATGAAGATACAAAGTCAAGGGGCGCCTGGGTGGCTCAGTGGGTTAAAGCCTCTGCCTTCGGCTCAGGACATGATCTCAGGGTCCTGGGATCGAGCCCCGCATCGGGCTCTGTGCTCAGCAGGGAGCCTGCTTCCCCCCCTCTCTCTGCCTACTTGTGATCTCTCTCTCTGTCAAATAAATAAATAAAATCTTTAAAAAAAAAAAAGATACAAAGTCAATATATAAAAATCAACTGAATTTCTTAAGAATTTAGAAAATGGAATTTTTGAAAATACCACTTATAAAGCACCAAAAAATTAGATACTTAAGGATTAATTAATGAAAGATGCACATTTCTACATTGAAAATTATAAAACACTGTTGAAAGAAATTAAAAAAAACCTTAATAAATGGTGAGAGACACCATTTTCATTGATTGGAAGACTCAATATTTATGATGTCCATTCTCCCTAAACTTATAAGAGATTTAAAATTCCAACCAGCTAGGGGCACCTGGGTGGCTCAGTTGGTTAAGTGACCGACTACTGTTGGTTTGGGCTTAGGTCATGATCTCAGGGTTTGAGATCAAGCCCCACATCAGGCCCTGCACTCAGCCCAGAGTCTGCTTAAGATTCACTCCCTCTCCTTCTGCCCCTCCCCCTGCTTGCAGGCACTCTAAATAAACAAATAAATAATAAAATCTTTTTTAAATATTCCAGCAGGCTTTATTCTAGAAAATAGTGAGATGATTTTTAAATTTGTTTCGAAAGGCAAAGGATGAAGAATAGCCAAAACAAAAATATTAAAAAAGAAAAACAAATTGAGGACTTAATATTACCTATCATTAAGTCTTTTTACAGATTTATAGTAATCAAGAAAATGCAGTATCCGCATGAGACTAGACAAATTATCAAAGGAACAGAATAGAGTCCAAAAATAGACCCAAATATGCTCGCTCAAATAATTTTGAACAAGGGCACCAAAACAATTAAATAATGAAAGGCAAATCCTTTCAACAAATGGTGCTGGAGGGGCACCTGGATAGCTCAGTTGGTTAAGCCTCTGACTCTTGATTTTGGCTCAGGTCATGATCTCAGGGGCGTGAGATGGAGCCCTGTGTCAGGTTCTGCACTGGGCATGGAGCTTGCTTAAGATTCTCTCTCTCTGGGGTACCTGCATGGCTCAGTCAGTTAAGTGTCTGCCTTCGGCTCAGGTTATGATCTCAGTGTCCTGGAATAGAGCCCTGAGTCAAGCTCCCTATTCAGCAAAGTCTGCTTTTATCTCTCCCTCTGCTCCTCCCCACCTCCACGCTTGTGTGCTCTCTCTCCCTCAAAGAATTTATATAAAGTCTTTAAAAAAAATTTCTCCCACTCCCTCTGCCCCTCCCCCCACTCTTGCTCTCCCTAACAAAGAAAAACGAATGGCACTACAACAATCGGATATTCATATAAAAAAGAAACATCTAAAAACCAGTATCTAAAAGTCATATCTAAAAAACAACTTTGGATGGATCATATATTTAAATATGGAAGCTAAAACAATTTAAAAAGCATCATAAAAAATCTTCACAACCTTGGGATAGACAAAGATTTCTTACAGAGGACACGGAAAACATAAACCATAAAGAAAATAATTGATAAATTGAGTAAGTCAAAATTAAAACTTCTGCTCACCAAAATACACTACCAACAAATACATAGGTAAGTCAAATACTGGGAGAAAATATTCACAACGCATATATTTAAAAAAGTACTTATATACAGAACACATAAAGATCTCCTGCATCTCAAAAATGAAAAGATATATACTCAATTAGTGAGAAAAATATTTGAATGCCCCATCATGAAACAAGACAGAGGATCATAGGGGAAGGGAGGGAAAAATGAAACAAGATGAAACCAGAGAGGGAGACAAACCATAATCTTAATCTCAGGAAACAAACTGAGGGTTGCTGGAGTGGAGGGGTGTGGGAGGGATAGGGTGGCTGGGTGACGGACATTGGGGAGGGTATGTGCTATGGTGAGTGCTACGAATTGTGTAAGACTGATGAATCACAGACCTGCACCCCTGAAACAAATAATACATTATATGTTAATAAAAAAAAGATGATATATAGTCAATAACAAATTAAAAAGTAGTCAAAACTGTTGTCATTGTCAAGTGTAAATTGAAAGCATAGTGATATACTGCTACCTACAACAGTGAATGGTGAAATTTAAAAGATTGTCAAAGCCAACTGTTGGGAGGATGTGGAAGAACCAGAACTCTCATACATCCCTGGAGGGGAATGCAAAATGGTATAAACCCTTTGAAAACCAGGAAATTACTTAAGAAGTTAAGCATACAGCTCCCCTATCACCCAGTAATTCTACTCATAGGTATTTATCCAAGAATATGCCCATGAAAAGCCTTGTATATAAGTATTTTTATAGTTTTATCCATTATAACCAAAACTGTCCATCAAGAGGAGAATAGGTATACAAACTATGGTATGTTCATGCAATGGAATTCTACTCAGCAATAAAAAGGGAAGATTAATACCCTGACAACATAGATGAGTCATAAAGATATTATGCCAAGTAAAAGAAGCCAGACACAAAAAGTACGTATTTCAGGGGCAGGGGATGGAGTTAGAGACTGATTGGGAAGGGACGCAGGAAAATTTCTGTGATGATGGATATGTCTGTGTCTTAAAATGTATTTGTCAAAACTGATATACTGGGATACTGAAGATCTGAAGATTTCATATTATGTATATTACACCTAATTTTAAAAAGCTAAAATGTTAAAAAAAAAAAAAAAAAAGATAGAAAAAAAAAAGCCCAACAGCGTTATTACAAAAATTGGCGACACCAACGAGAGAACCGGGGGCTTAGTTTAAGGACAGAGTGAGAGAATAATTCATGTGTTTCTTTCCCCTCCGGTTTTCATGTGTGCTATACAGGATGATTTCTGCCTAACTCCATCATATACACTCTGCCTTGTTAAGAAGAGGAAAAAACACATCCATCCATTTCTGGGCTCTCAAGAAGCATTCTTCTCAGTGTCTCCACTGTACTCTCTTTCTACCCCATCACAGGATTCACCATATTCCACTGTAAGTAGTTGTTTACAAACCTATGTTTCCCCACAAGCACAATGCCTGCAAAAACAGTGGATAATTCGTAAATGTTTATTGGAAGAATAAATGAATTCTCGTGCATTATTGCATAACTGAAGTTAAGTAAGTCATTCTCATTCTGAACCAATTGTTTTGAAGGAGATTACTTACCTCTGCCCCCGAAGAACAGCGGCGTACAGGTGAATACATTGACTATCTTGAACCAACCAATACAGGAGCCCATCGCTAAGGTCTAAAGTTAGAGCAATTACCTAAATAGAAAACAAGGTAAGAAAATGAATCAAATACATGTTTGGAGGACACCTTTGTGAATAAGTCACCCTTAAACTATAGATTTCTCTTTAACATCCTCTTTGGAATAACAAACTCAGTAATTTTTACCTTTTGCTGAATATAAAAATTATGTGAGTGTGCCTACTGCTATGCAGTTTGGATATAGACACTGGTTTCCTTAAAACCCTCAAAAGGCAGGGACTTCTATAAATTCAGCTCTGGTAGTTCTCGAAGTATGATTCTTGGACCTGCAGCATCAGCATCGCCTAGAAACTTACCACAAATTCTCAGCCACATTTCAGGTCCTACTGAATCAGGAACTTTGAGCCACTGTGTTAGGCCTTGCCTAAAGCTAGCCATAACTTTGGACTCCAGCCAAATAAGCCAATGAATTTCATTTCTGTTTAAATCTGCTGTTCTCAAACATGGATGCACATTAGAATCACCTGTTAAGTTCTTAAAACTCCCTCAATTCCCAGAGTGCCTCCTATTGAATTATAACCTCTGGAGATGGAACCCCATTTCCGGCGTGTTTTCAAATTCTCCAGATAATTCTAATATGTCACCAAGCTTGAGAACCAAAGTCTTAAACCATTTTAAATTATATTTTCCGTTAATTACAACCAAGACGTTCTGACACATTTAAAAAATATAATACACACAGGGTTTTTATGTGTTATAATTTAATAGAGTCATGTCCATATAAAGTTCTATTTCCAGCTAACATCTGAAAACCACTCCTTACTAATCTTCCCTCGTCTTCTTGTTACGGTGCCTGTCTTAATTTTACGTCCAGCTGTCTAGGTGAGGCCTGAGGAAAGACTGCTTATTCTAGGAAATAGACTGCAAGGATAGAAGTCACAACCCAAGGGAACTCTTTTTCTTTCTTTGGCATTAGCGGTATTTTTCAAACAAGCTGAGATTGCCAGGCGCCTGACCCCAGAGTGATGGACTGGTTCTAGAACAGACCTAGGGGCTAAGAGGGATCGAGGAATAAGTTGACCACTATGTCTTTAACAAGATGCTGCAGCAGAAAAACAAAGATGATGAGCCAGTGAGAAATGTAAAAAAAAACAAAAAACAAAAACAGCAAGGTGTCCAAGAACTAAAAATCCTTGCTGACAGGTTCCCCAAGGCCTGCTACCAAGGCACAGCCCTACAAGAAGTCCAGCTATCATAGACATCACAGCCTTCTGTCTTCAAGGAAACTCAACCTACTCCTTTCCCACAAGATAAAAATAAATAAGTAAACACTATTCTAGCAATTCCCAGCCCTTGGGGAGTTGTATCATGTCCTTGCCTCAGGCGAAAAGAAATGTATTGACTATTGTTTCGGTTAGAGTGAAATCAGGTTAATCTTGTTTGGTTATTTATAATGAGATGCTCTCGAGTTTTCCAAATTAGAGAGTCTCTTTTATCTCTTAAAAAGGAATATTCTACAGCGCCCTGTTCTGGAATACAATACAGGATTCGAGCTGTAAGTAAAATTCAGATGTTCGGTCATTACCCCATTCCTTGGCATCAGTCATTTGGGCCCATATTTAAACAGAGCCAGAGGATGTTCCCTAAGTCTTTGGTAACCATCGTTATGTTTAATCATGTCCATGCCTTGGAAATAATCCCTTTGATCAAAACTGAAAGCTGAAGGTTTAATCCTGTGGTACAATGTACCATGTACTAGGAGCCCGCCCGACCCATCAAATGTGGCAAAGGGTATCTGTCCACTTTAGATGAATCTCTCACAGCATTCTCCCTTTGAATCACACAAATACCAATTCTTTCTCTAAGTCATTGTCTGACTACTTTATTATACCTGTTGATTGCAGAGTATCTCATGACTCCATGATAAATCTATGAGTAGCGTATGAAGGAATGACAGTGAAATGGAGAGTTTTGCTCAGTGTAAATGTGTTACCTTCAAAAACCCACTAGCATTAATGGAAGCAGATGGGTAAGACATCAAACCATGGAACAGAACACAGATTTGTACTAGCAGTAACACTCACCTGCCCATGAGAGGATCTGGAGTGGGGATTTAAGGAATGGTGTATTTCCCCAAACATGCGAGTAATCTAATTTTTCATCATTTTCAGAAAAGTCCCCAGGACCACTGTAGAACTTTCCTGCATGAATATGTCTCGAATGACCAGATAGGAGCAATGGGGGAGATTAATGACAAAGTCCCAGGAATAGACAGAAAGTTACTCCTGAGATAATATTATCTTTCATATGCCTTTACAAAAATAAGTGCTTTGTCCTAGCACTTATTATTGAGACATAAAAAATATACTCTCCTGTATTCAGACTCAAGTGACTCCAAAATAGAATTAAGGAATGTTTTCATGATTTGACAGGAATGATTAATCTCTGGATATGTGTATAAATCTTTATTTATTTTAAATATCTGTGCTATAATCTGTATATGCAAATAAGGTCTTCTAAATACTCTAGGAATTTCAGCCCACGTATCCTGGAATTGGAGAGCAAGTAACTCACAATGTGTTTACAAATGATCCAGTATATCTATATTACATGTATTTTATCTCTCCTGGCAGGAAAAAAGATTAAAAAATAAGAAAAATTTTAAGGAATATCCTAGGTTGAAATAGTATGAATGCTTTATTTCTTTTTCATGCTTTTCTGTGATTTCTAAATTCCTACATCAAACTTATATTACCGTTATGATCAGGAAACACAAAAGTCAGATATTTAAATGAATAGCTACAGGGACTCGAGAAAATAGGTATTGCTTCTAGACTGAGGATCAAGAAAAATAGGTATTGCTTCTAGAAGTTGAGGATCAAGAAAATGAAAGTAACATGTGTTAGATATATTCCTATATTAGGTATATTTTTCAGATTTAGTTATGGTAATAAGAACTTAACTATCGAGTGGTTACCTTGTGCCTGTAGGTAACTATGTGCCTATAGGTAAACTATTCTCAGTACCTCCCTTTAATTATCTTATTTAATCTTTGCAACAACCTTAAGAGGTAAGACAATTGCTAATATTCCCATCTTTCAGATAAGGAAACAGACAAGGAGAAGTCAAATAATTTGCCTAGGAGCCACACAGTTTTTAGAACAGTCAGTACCCAAAAGTGACTGACTACAATAAAACATCAAAGCAATCTGTCCCCAAAGTTGATGAAGAATAATAAAACATCTAACTATTACCCAACAAGAAGCTCTAAAATATCCAATACGATTCCTGAGGACTCTAAAAACAGTCAGAAATTAAAATGCTTTTAAGTGCGGTTCCATTCAAGATAAAGCAAATTACAAAATTCTCCGTACTATATTTTAACTTATTTAATCCATTATGACAATTAAATGAGACTTAGAGAAATTTTGGCTATACCAACATATTGACCGTATTTCCTTTCAGATTCTACCTGAACTATTCACAAAAGGCAGAAACAGTATTGTCATAACTCTACAGTAGCACTACTTAATATTAGTAAATGGTCAGATCTTATTTTTAATTCATCACCTTTTTCCCAGAAATCCAAGGCTGTGCCTGTAGTACAAGGGAACTCTCTCCATTTAGCCTGGTGCTTTCCACTGAGTATAGTGTGGTCCAATAGAGATAACCTCCAACCGAATCCACCACCATGTCATTCACCAACAACTTCACATGAGTCACAATGTCTGTGTGCCCTGTCAACAGAGACTGCCTTTGTATCTATAAAACATAATTAGATGGTTGGTTAATAATTTTCACATGACATGGTTATTTCTGAGTAGTTTATTGCAATCATTAGTAAATTGCTACATTCATCCAATCACGAATATTTACTAGCACTATGTGCTGAGTAGTGTGCAAACCCTTGGGAATATACTAGTCACGGGGAACACCCTCATGGAGCTCATCTCTTTTCATGATGCTAGAAAAAAGGGAGGCAAATTGATTTTGAGTTAAAATCTTCATTCTTCCTAATCATACAACCAGACAATTGAAACACTGCTAGATAAGAATGCAGTTGATTGGAGTCTTGAGAAGATGTATATATCCTGATAAATGATGACCTCTCTACTTTCATCTCTCTCAGTGCATTTCCCTGGTATTAATTACTGCCATTTCTCGTACCTACTATGTGTCAGGCAGTGTATATTTTTTTTTTGGCAGTGTATATTTTTATCTCTGAAATATTAGCTTTTGTAACCCTAACATTGTAAAGGATTTCTATCACAAGTTAACTGGGTCCAAAGAAGTAATTTTTCCTGGAGTTAAGCAATTTTGTAAGAGAGCAAATACTCGAAAGCTGTTTTTACATCCACTCTTCCACTTCCTCCTTCAAAACTATTTTTAAATTAATCCATTTCAGGAGTATTCTCAGATTTACTCCACTCAACTCCATTCCACCCGTATAACATTGGCGCTTACAGACTGTATCACATTGCTTTGTCTCTAAACACATTGCTTTGTATGCTTCTTCTATTATTGTATATATGTATTTTATCTCATCAAAAGAACAAGGAGAAGTAGCAATGGTTTTCACAACACTGAACGTATTAAAAAACAGTGTATTTTGTACAATAAAAGGTGACTATTATTGTATGGGAATTGTATCTCATCAGGTTGAATTTTTTAAAGCAGGTACATGTCTATTTACTTTATATTCCCTACCGTGCCTATCCTCATGGCTCTCAACACATTGGTAATAGATAAATGATTGTTGAATGAATAAATAAATGGATTAGAAAGTGATTAGAAAATGGTTCCAGCACCATATTTCTTGATCGGTCAGACCAGTATTCTCATCATTAACCATCTTTCTCTTCAAAGTGTACCACTACACCGATGTGCAGGATGTCTTCATTTTGCATCCAGCTACACTCCGCCCTACTCTGCGCCCCCGGAGGCTGGTGCTGTAGACTGCATCAGCCGGACTCATTCTCTGGCTTCCAAGGACATTCAGCCACTGGCAGAAGATCGGAGGGCAGAAAGAAAGAAGGATTGGGGTCCTTCTATGCCCAGGTCGCTCTTTGGCAGACCATACCCTCTGACAGTGGCTGGCTTTCATGTAGCTACAGCCCTCACCAGATTCTTCCCCTCCAGCCCCCATATGCCTGAAGGTGCTCATATCTTCCCATACTTACTAGCCCGGGGCATGCTTCACCATCCTTTGCTCATCTTCCTTAGCCCTCTCCACACTTTTGAAAACAGTCCCTTCATTGGGTTTCCTTTAATCATGCCTTTGGAGTGTGTCATCTTCCTCCAGGACACTGACCCACGCGTGAACATTTTCATATATTTAAGATATTATTGAAAATACATAACTAGTGTACCAAATAGTAATATAAAACTTCCTTTACATCTAAATCCCTTTTAATTAAAAAATGAGTAAGTTCGAGTGAGTAAGACAAATATTAAATAAATAATAGCACAGGTGGTATACAAATACGGAACAAAAATCATGAAGATGACATGTAAGTCACTGGAGGGTGGGTATTGTGCTAGAGCATCCAGAATGCTGAGCTTTAACTTACCACATAGGTTTTTCCAGCCCAGTAGAGAAATTGACCCAGCCAATCAAAAGCTAAAGCCCCTGCTCCTGCAATGTTGGATATGTGATAATTTTCTGAGATATCCGTCCCATTCAGCAGCCACACGTAAACATCACCTTTCATGTCGCTGTAGTAGAGGCTGTTGTTATACCAATCCATGTCTCAAAACAAAGTGAATTGGTAGCAGTTATTTCTCATGCATGCCAGCATAAACGTGGTGAGTCAACAATCACATATACACCTCCATATAATGTTAAAGCTCATACTAACATGATATTCATTAGAACTTCAGGGATCTGTCTGCAATGTTTCAATAATGTTCTCTCAAAATCTCAACCCCTGGGACTAGGGAGAGGGGCTGATATTCACTGAGCCCCTTCTCTTTGCCAAACACGTCCCCGGGCACTTAAAATATCTCACTTAAATCTGAAAACAAAGATATGAAGTAAGAATTATCCCCATTTTCGACTTGGTAAACCTGAGACTCAGTGAGATTGTCTATTCTGCCCAAGGCCTCACAGGTGAAAACAGGTGGAGCCCAGATTCAAGACAACTCCAAAGCATCATTCTTCCTGCTATGATCGCAATACCTCCTAAGTCCAAGTCCTCTATTGGTCAGAAATGCTGTACTTTGGGTGGCCCAGCAAATAGGACAAATAATTCCCATGATTAGAGAAGATGTCATCTGCAGGCAAGCTCTCAATGGTCACCATCTCACAATGAAAACTTTCCTTCATCCTAAGTTCCTCCAGGCAAAATTACCCACTTATTACTTAATAAACCTCTTGGTCAAGAAATTATTTCTTCCACTTTACTGAGAACTTCATGCAACCATTCCTTGCTTCAGTCTTATAGCAAACATAGTAAATTACTTAAGTAAGCTGTTTTAGTGAAACCAGATAGGCTGTTACCTTGAGATAACATTGAGAGGTTCAAATACAGGAGAACTATATCAAAGCCTTACTGAAATGGGCATAAATCAATAAACAGCCTCACATTTTGTGAAATGTGAGATAAATAACATCCATACTGGAGAACTGACATTTTCTTAATGGCATCCCTGACTGTGTGGTTCAGTCCATGTTTTTTCCTTTTGTTATTGACCTAATACCAAAACACTCAATACTTTGGATGTATTGAAGAGCTTAGGAGGTCTTATATATAGAAACCTGACATCCAAGTGAACAATGATTTGGTGTTTACCTGACACATTTCCTATATCAGAGGATAAGAATTTTCCCGGGCCAAAGCTATTCAATGGCTTACTCCAAAGACCATCTTCTTTCACAGCCATGATAAATGGTGGTTCTGAAGCTGTTTGGTGAAAAAGAAATTAAAAGAAATATCACAGAAAACACATATTTTAAGGTACACATCTTACACCCTGAGATTTTCTTTATAAAGTAAGAGACTATCTATCGACTTTGAAAAATACTGTGGAAGGATATGAGTGATTACATCTGCTTAACAGAAGTATCTATCATGTTAAACATATTTTCTCATTTTTACATAAATAACTGTAGTTATGTAGTTATTGTAGAAGAGAAATGTGTGGTGATGCTGCCTCTATAGCAATGTCATGGTCATGGCACAATTTCCCCTCCCCCTTTGGCTATTGGTTGCCATGGTTCCATGCAGAACACCCAGAAATCACCGTGATAACAACAGCAGTATAAATGGTATAACTCTCTTTCCATGTTCTTTCAGCCAAGAGGGTGGTGTTCAGCATATTTCACTGTCTCTCAACTTCTCTCCCCATGACCTTCAGAGTTCAAGGGGTATTATTTCTTCATAAACCATGAGAAAGAAGAAAGCCATAAAGAAAAAGAAAATTACATCGTTTCCTCAAAAATATCTTACAAAGGTTAAGATAACAATTTAGAAATGTAAACTAAATATCACACAATGCTTTATTTGCTTTCCTCATCCAGATAATAAACACATAATCAAGAGATCCATGCATCCTCCTTCTAGTTTCTTTACCCCAATGGAGTTGAGGAACTCTTAAGGACACAGGGAATAAACCTATGTTGCCAGAATTACTCCCTAAATCCAGAATGTGTTCTCACCTGGCACCAGGGTCGTACCCACCGAGGGTTCTGACCAAGGGCCTGGCCCCTTGGGAGAACGGGCTCTCACAGAAACCTCGTATTTCGTAGCACTCTGCAGCTCGGGCACATGAAGCGTGGTCCCACTGATGTTCGAGAAAACACGAGTGATTTCAGGGAAGTCTGGGGTCGATACTTTCACCTCATAAATCCAGTTCTGCCAGGCAGAGGGGCCTAATCAGAAGAGTTAAACAATAACACTCAGCAGGATGCAACAGGCAAGGGCAAACAAAAGGTTACCTGCGACTTCATCTACAGCTTCATCTTGAGCGGAAGGGTAGCTGGGCAGTTAAACACACTACCCCGCTAGTCGTCAGGGTTGGTCTGATGGTACGACTTGGACACTGTCCATTCCAGCCACACCATAGTGTGGGCTCCCTCGAAGGGGACATCATTTCCAACAAATCAGAGTCAAAGCTCAGTTGAAGCCAGATGTGTGGCTGCATAAAATTATCAGAGGGGGGGTCAAATAGCACCCCCAGGTATAACCACGCTCCTAATAAACAAACGTTTAATGACGAATCTCTAAGATAACTCTCAGTGTTTGTACAGCATCTTCCTCCTAGAAACCCAAACTGTACAAAACCAAATGACAACAACAACAAAAACTGTCTCTGGAGCCATGGAAATAATACAGCAAACGGGCGTAATTAGCTTTGTCTTCAAGTCAAAAATGGCCCATGTTTGCTAAATGGTCTAGGACCAGGAGTTGGCAAACGACAGCCCACAGACCAAACCTGGCCCACTGCTTGTTTTGTCTATAAAATTGTACTGGAACAGCCACAGTTCCTCATTTACACATTCTCTAGGGCTGTTTACACACTGTAACAACAGACTTGAGTCACTATGACAGAGACCATATGGCCCACGGAACTGAGCATATGTACTATCTAGTCCTTCCTTCATAGGAAAAGTTTGCCGACCTCTATGCTAGATACTATGCTAAGTGTTCTACTGATGCACCTTAATTTAATCTGACAATCCCAATAAAAGATCGAATTAATGCTCTCGTTTTCTAGGAGTGAAAACCAAAGCCTGGAGCGGTTAGGTAATGTGCCCATGGATTATTCTACTAATAAATGACAAGACTGGCCGTTGAATCCATGCAGGCTGGCTCCAAAGCCCCGCTGCCTACCCTCCACACGCACACCGCCTGTCCGGAGATGGAAGTTCAAGTTCAGAGAGTTTCAGGAAGTTGTTCCAATTCATGCAAGGTTTGGATGGATATAAATCTTAACCCGCCTGCTCTATCCCTCTGGCTAACATATTCACTCAGACCAGAATGTCAGTACCTGGCTCCTGGAAGACATTAGATAAATGTTCCAACTATTATGTTGGGATGTACACGAGAAATATAGACATCCCCCTAGTGCAAAACCAATAAACGCAGAACAAATGTATAAGCACTTTTTCTGGAGCTAAATAGCACTTCTGGTTGATGACTGAATAATCAATCACATACAGGTTCTCAAAATTGAGTCGCGATGTCAAGCAATTCAAACTTTCCTCCTTCCAGCAACACTGGGGAGGGGGCACTCACTGGCTCCGACGGCGAGGGCAGGGGGCTTCCACTGAACCAGGGCCTGGTGGGAGCCAAAGAGCACGGAGAGCTGCTGCGGGCGGCCCGGCAGGGGGTGCGGCTGGGCGAAGGAGCCGAAGATGACCAGGTTACCAAATCCAAACTCTTCTATGTGGCTCAGGTCACATCCCACGATGAACTCATTAAAAGACAGAGAGTCCTGCTGGAAAACGGCCTTGCCATCTGTGACAAGGAAGTCATTGTTTTCACAAGCAAAGCTCTTCACATCAGCAAAGGAGACATGAGCTAGGACGAGGTGGGAAGCAGAGCCGTCCAGAAATGTTGACGTGAAGACGTGAGCGGTGTCATTGAAGTAAATGATTCGTTTGGACTGTGGCTTCACTGCAAAGTCCTTTAATGTGCAACTCTCCACAATACGTAGGGCTTCTGAGTCCTGACCAGATGGCACGGGGAGGTCTACTCTATAAATGCCGTCTTTCAGGAGATAAAACACATACCTGACATGGAATCAAAAGAAGCCTGTTGTGATCCAATGCAAGTGTGGACGAGTAACCTCAGCCCCCTGCTTTGTCCTGTGATGCAATCAGAATCCTTTATCTCACTAGTCGCTAAGCGTAGGGTGTCCCAAGGTACACAAGGGTAAAGGTACTTACTAAAGATATGCACTGTTCATTTAAGTTAGAAGCTGGAACATTGGAAAATTTCAGCCTCGGGGCGCCTGGGTTGCTCAGCGGGTTAAAGCCTCTGCCTTCGGCTCAGGTCATGATCTCAGGGTCCTGGGATCAAGCCCTGCATCGGGCTCTCTGCTCAGCGGGGAGCCTGCTTCCCCCTCTCTCTCTGCCTGCCTCTCTGCCTACTTGTGATCTCTCTCTCTGTGTCAAATAAATAAATAAAATCTTAAAAAAAAAAATTTCAGCCTCACTTACAGTGCTTTGTCTTCCAATTATATATGTGACTTTATCAGGAATCAGTATTTAAGAGCAGAAAGTCTTTAAGATTTTCTAATGAAGCCTACTTTTATTTATTTTTTTAAGATTTTATTTATTTATTTGAGAGAAAGAGAGATCACAAGTAGGCAAAGAGGCAGGCAGAGAGAGAGGGGGAAGCAGGCTCCCCGCTGAGCAGAGAGCCCGATGCAGGGCTTGATCCCAGGACCCTGAGATCATGCCCTGAGTCAAAGGCAGAGGTTTAACCCACTGAGCCACCCAGGCACCCCGCGAAGCCTACTTTTAAAGGAAAGTATAGTATATTAAAATGACATGGCTAAACATGTTATTTATTGTAAAACACTTTTCTCTAAAATGCACGTATTCTTAAATCTAATTCTTTCTGTACATTTTCCCCATGCATTGTGAAGGATAAAATAGGAGAAAGCAAAAACGTTTAACCCCTTTTTTAAAACCAGTTATTATTTCGCTATAAATATCTAGCAAAACTACCTTGCATTTTGTAGTGGACTACATTCTCTGTTTAATATTTACAATTAAATGGGGCAATAGAACTACCATTTTACGAATCATGAAGAAATATCCCACAAGACAGTGAAACAGCTGGGATGGACCACCCGGCTGCTAGAAGAAGCCAGTGGAAGAATTTTTTAAAAAAAAAAACTACCTAATTTGGAGCTGAATCTCATGATAATGGTGCAGGTGCATTATTAATAATGAAACAGAAAACACCACCAAAGTACTTCAGTGATAAACCAAATCTGTAAATAGAATTAAAAAAAAACCCACAAAACTATTAATTTAGATGAAGCTAATTTAGAATTTGTGATCATGGAAACAGACGCTAACAAAAGTAACTTCTGCTGGGGCACCTGGGTGGCTCAGTCAGTGAAGCGGCTTAGGTCATGATCTCAAGGTCATGAGATCAAGCCCCATGTTGGGCTCTGCATTGGGCGTGGAGACTGCTTAAGATTCTCTCTCTCCCTGTCCCATTGCCCCGTCCCATCCTTCTCTCCCTTTCTTAAAAAAAAAAAAAAAAAGGTATACTTCTGCTTAGTAAATTTCTCTTAACACAACCCCGTGGATTGACAGGATTCCAACCTCTCATCACAACTGTCAAATTATTTTCCTTGTCCTATTCAGTCTCACCCTTGTTCTCCTTGATCTTTATCAATATGCTTCAAATCTTTATCAATATGCTCCACCCCTGTGCCAAAATAATATCCTGAAATATAAACTCCATGTTGAGATGTGAAGCTATGTTCTTTTTCTTAAGAGAGGGTTGCAGTAGGCAAAAAGCAGAAACAACTTGGCTCTTAACTGTCTGCTTTAGTTTCCCAAGTTTAAAGCTATTAAGGAAACATAGATGGACTTCAGAGTAGACAAGAGGAAGAAGATTTGGGGTGACGATTACAATCCTCCTACCAAAGCAGAGAAAGGGCAGGCCTTCAACCCTCGTTGCCACTTTTGAGGGGAAAGAAAGGAGAGGGAAGGTGTGGGGGTAAGAGGGCAGGGGTGAGAAGGAGAAGAAGCAGGGTGGGGGAAGAAGGAAAGAGGTTTAGAGTAAGTACAAACTCAATGAGTGAATAATTCAATGGTGTTAATAACAGCATAGAGGAAACCATTTCTAATGCCAGGAGAATAAGTGATTTCACACATGTGGAATTCCTTAGGGACACCACACACAAAGTGTTGGCTAAAAGTTATACACTAAATGTTAACAGAAACTCTATTAGTGTATAAGGAGATGATCAGAAGAGGCCCTGGAAGTCAAATACTGGCTCCATTGCAAAAGAGCTATGTGATCTTGGACAATTACTAAGCTATAAATTATTACTAGCCATATTACTAGCCAATTACTAGCCATAAAACTGAGATAACAAAAGTACCTACTTCATAGGGTTGAACAAGAATTAAATGAATTTTTGGAAGTAATACACTTAGAATTACCAATTAATATTATCATTATCATTTCTAGTCACATTTCAAAATCTAAGCACAAATCAATTTTATCTAATGGAAAAAAGAGCCACCAAAGACCTCACTGAGATGCATTTTGAGGGACTGATTTAGTGGGTAAAGTTTATTACCCTTATTTTATTTATTATATATAATATCATATTTATTATTATTTATTTAGTGGGTGAAATTTATTTACACAAGGCATCATTTTGGGTAAATGCCAGCAGCAAAGTTCCATCTCATAGGATCTTACACTTTTACAAATGAGAAAAATAAGATCCAAGGAGTCCAAAGGACTCACCCTACAATACAGTGTTCGTAAAGCATATTCTTGAATCAGTGATTCATTCAAACTTAAGTATCAAGACAAAATAAGACAAAGTAAGACAAAATAAGTACCTAGTAAATTATGAGTGAATAGTAAACTTGATTACAGATCAAAAATAAGCAACCTTTTTTTTTTTTTTTAAGATCAATTCATTGGGGCGCCTGGGGGGCTCAGTCAGTTAAGCGGTTACCTTTGGCTCAGGTCATGATCCCAGGGTATTGGATTGAGCCCGGTGTCAGGCTCCCTGCTCAGAGGGAGTCTGCTTCTCCCTCTGCCTCCGCCTCTCCCCCCCAGCTTCTGAATTCTCTCTCTCAAATGCAAATTTTGCCTAGATTTAATTACATTTGAAATAAGATACAAAGATTGCCTCCTCTGGTTCTGTGATGTTTCTTTATCAAGCAAGTTTCCCAAAGATTCTTGCCAAGGAAGAGAACTCATAAGACTAACACTTACCCATTGTACGAATCAGCCACAATTTTCTGAGGTGCGGTAATTGAGGGAGGAGTAATTTCCTCAATGTTCGAGCAGTTTCCTAAATCACAGACGTACACCTAGAGAATCAAGCATGCGTCTGTAGATCAGTATCTATATTCAGTTTGGCCAACACTAACTTCTTTTTTTATTTTTTAATGTGTCCCCCACCCCCATCCCCTCTCTAATAATAAGTATTTCCTAAGCACCTGTTCTGTGCTAAGAAATGTGCTAGTCACTGGGGTGCCTGGGTGGCTCAGTGGGTTAAAGCCTCTGCCTTCAGCTCAGGTCATGATCTCAGAGTCCTGAGATCGAGCCCCGCATCGGGCTCTCTGATCAGTGGGGAGCCTGCTTCCCCCTCTCTCTCTGCCTACTTGTGATCTCTCTCTCTGTCAAATAAATAAATAAAATCTTAAAAAAAAAAAAAAAGAAATGTGCTAGTCACTGATCACTTTTCAAAGTAAAAAAAAAAACTCATAAAGGTCAGTTTTATATCTTATATCCTAATGAATATGCATCCAGTTTACATCAATTAAATACAAATATCTATTTTCTTGGCTTGCAGAACCAATGAAAAAATTTTTTTAAGATTTTTTTTTTTTTTTAATAATTTCTACACCCAACATGGGGCCCAAACTTAAAACCCTGAGATCAAGAGTCACAAGCTCTACCGACTGAGCTGGCCAGACACTCCTCAATTATTTTTAAAATTTAAGCTCTATCCAAGTTTATAGACTTCCAGCCATGGTGATTGTAATAAGCCTGTGCATTTGAAAGAAGGAACACTGAAACACATCAGGACTGTCTTCTCAAAGATTTCAATAATACTGTACTTTCCAAGACTACTAAAGTTACCCTTGGTTATTATATAATTTAAAATGCCTATAGCTGATTTTACTCATGATTGGTAGTCTTACCCAGTAATAGCAGAGGCACCACCACTCTCTTATGAAAAATGAATTATCATTAATACAATGAACCCATGGCTTTGAAAAATCGCAAATAAAGATGATTTAACGGTAGGTCAGGACTCGTAGACAAATCCTTAGGCAAGACTTAGGCGATGTCCAGACCTTCCTATAGACCAGATCTATGACTCAGCGCCAATCTAGCGTCTAAAACTTAGTAAATACTGAGTATTTACTGAGTGAAAGAACTATGTTTCCCTGTAGATATATCAAGATATGCACGCGAGTGTCGATAGCTAATTATTCACGTTAAATCCTCAGACTGACCAGTTCATCCATGATGAAAAACATTCTCTGATAAAGCCAGTCTGTGGAGATGGAAGAAATTAATCCTGAACCTCTGTAAAAAATTCTCAGGTCAGACACATCAGACATGTTGGCAGCCCCTTTCATCCATATGAGAGTCCCTTCCGAGAAATATACAACTTGCTGGTGGCCATTAACGGATATTCCTAGAAGAGCCATGCAAATACATGTGTGTTATGATATCACAACCAAAAAGAACCTTACGTGGCAGAAAATTTCTTTAATTTTCAACAAGGAGATTAAAATAGAAGTCAGTCTAGCTCTTTTTTTTTTTTTCTCATGAAGGAAACATTTCTTTCAATCATACTGACCTGTAATATTATGGTGTATAGCCTCTGACTGAAGGCAATGGGCTTCATCTACTAAATGTTTTAAAGATCTCTTTCTTAGAGAAGCTTTTCTGGATAAAAAGAGCCACTGTTCCTCTTCTTGAACTAAAACAATAACATGATTTATAGGCAGACCAACCACAGGCACATCGACACACAAAAAAAGCATTACCACCCTTCGAAGCAAGGCAACTAATGCTCGAAAGAGGCTGGTCAGATTTTTCTCTGAAGGCACCGGGGGCATTTCAACTGCAGCATAAATCACATTATTCCATGATGGGGGGCGGGCAATACAGTGTCAGTCAAGTAGGCTTTATATGTATGTGCCCCTAAACGCCCGCAAAACAACACCACCTAAGGGATCATCATTCTCAATAGCCTTGCGCCAGCCAGAGCTCAGCTCATTATCCGCAGCCCTGAAAATGTGACTGCTCGGTGGAGGTGGTCCAGCCCCGGCCAGACTGGGCTGTTGCGTAACACCAGACAGACACTGGTTGTCTCTGTTTGGTCTTCAATTATCTCTCTCTTTGAGGCCAGAGAAAGTCCTTAGAGCAATGAAATCTGAGGACTGCAGAACTCTGCTTGACGTCCCACTCAGTTGGAAACTGAGGCAGGGTGCGTCCATGAAGGGCAATTAATTAAAGTTATGCAATAATTGCAGGAACAACAACCTTAAACCTGCTCTATATTTAACTCGTCCTTCAGATGCTTCTTGCATAACAAAAATGCCTCTCCTTTCCTAGAGTCCAGGAACAGCCAAAAAACCAAAGGCTGTCGAGAGCCGACACTCAGTACACATAGACACGTGCAGATTAGGGGACGGGGCCGTCCATTTGGCAAATGGGATTCTGGCGAAAACAGAAAACAGATTCCTAGAATTCTGTATTGTTCGAGACTCCTGCTCGTGTCCCCGGAATATTTCCAGTGCTTCTTAGAAAGCATTTTCATTTATTATTTTTCCCACACAGGCATCATACAGTACGTATTCAATCTCTCAGGCACTTGTTCAACTGCCAAAGTGAAAAAAAATAGTACTTGCAAAATAATAACAAAAGCTAACTTGGTAGATTGACTATTGAAATGGTAAAATGTAAATCGTTAAGTCCAGATATATTTAAAAACCTGAAGGAGAATGGAAGAAAAAGATATCTCGTATGTATTAAATGATGATACATAGTACAAAATAGGGGTGAGGGCAAAAAGATGACATGTATCCCTAAGCGTTTAATGTGAGTCACAATCACTAGTGATTTCATCTGAAACTAAGGATGCGTATGAGGTCATTTTTTAATCCCTAAATTTTTCATTCTAACTTTGAAATTCCTAAATGCTAATTTAAAACCTTTGGGTCAGGGGCGCCTGGGTGGCTCAATGGGTTAAAGCCTCTGCCTTCGGCTCAGGTCATGATCTCAGGGTCCTGGGATCGAGCCCCGCATTGGGCTCTCTGCTCAGTGGGGAGCCTGCTTCCCCCTCTCTCTCTGCCTGCCTCTCTGCCTACTTATGATCTCTCTCTGGAAAATAAATAAATTAAATTTTTAAAAATAATAATAATAAAATAAAATAAAACCTTTGGGTCCAATAACTTCTATTTGGTCAAATACTTGATGGGATTCATTTAAAATCGGAGCTTACCAAGTCCCAAAAGACAGCGTTGATTTGGACAGAAGAGGTGGGCTTCTTGGGACCCACCAGATGAGCCAGGACCCTGAGATCGGAACCCACCCTTGCCACCCCCTCAGCCCCCGAATAACAGAAGGGGCACTCCAAGGCTGTACCTGCTGAGGATAGAGTGGAAATACTGGATTCTGCTTCCGGCCCCTCACCAACTTCATTTACGGCTGCAATGGAAAACCTATTCCAAAAACAATTTAGAGAGATGTGTTTCACATGGCATGGTGTGAACATGAGATAAAAAGAGAAGGAGCAATAATATTTCTATTTAAAGAACAATGTGGCAATGCATGTATCTAGTTACCCAGTCCACGGCTCAGCCCTGGGAGGACCATCAATCACAGCCTTGTTTGCATTCCGCATGGAACAGCTCAGGGTCACAGGGGTCAAAAACTGAACTCTGCTATCTGCATGACCCCCATTCCTACCCTAATTTAAAGAAGCCTTAGTAAATGCGGGAAAAGCTAACAATAATAAAATAATCTCCCCAATGGTTAATGAAAAAACACCACTAACAGAATTTCACCTCCTTACTTTTTTCTTGTTGGGTTAAATAAAGAAATGGTATTTATGGTGTTTATGATGTCTTTACAGGTGCCTATTTATAAGGATCCTCTCAATACAACAGAAATACTTCAGAATGTCTTTGCTTAGGACACTGTAGTCTAATAAACATACAAACTTGAGGAAAAATACAATAACATCAACCCAACAGCACAAAGTCAATGGGAGTTTTCCAAATACATTTAAACGACTTTGGGGCCATATTTCTTAAATAATGATTATGCGTACAGCCATGCTGGCCACATCTTCCTTGCCCTGCTTAATTCTTACCTGTAGGTGGTATTTGGTAGAGTGGAGTAAAACTGAAAACTGGTTCTCTGTGTCCCTGAATCTAATTGTTGATTTTTGCTGATCAGCCTTAAGTTATAACCCAAAATAGGTCCTCCTGGGAATTGGGGGGGAGCCCAACTGACTTCCACGGTGTCGGGACTCGAGCTCTCAATATTTCTAATGGAAGGCGCAGTCTCAGGAACTAGAAGAGGTAATGGTAATGGTGACATGGTGAGCAGGAAACTATACAAGCAAAAAATGTAAATAGCATGGGAAAAAAAAGTCTTGTCTTTTGAAGTGTAAATTAAATATTTTTCTTAATATTCAAAATAAGTGATATAAGGTGGTATGACAGCTAGGAGCTGCAACTCTGGATTCCTAAATGAGATCAGTTGGCTACCTTCCTAAGGGCCTCTACCAAATGCTATTTCCCTTGCATGTAATTTATGAAGATGCAGGTATTCAGAGAGGATAAATGGTCTAGAACAGAGTTATCCAAAATCTCCAGAGATCTATGTGAGTTGAGACTGCAGGGTGGAACCCGGTTCCGAAGGAGAAGAGAATCTGTAACAAAACAGGAGTCAATGATTAACAGGAGTTGAAGGAAGCAAATCGTGGGCCTTTTCACTCACTCGAGTGCTTGCTAAAGCCTGACCAGTTGGAGCTGAAGATACCGGCTCAGACAAGCCTGAATTAGAACAGTGTGCTTCCCTCTTGCCGACATCAGGCCTGCCGACCCGGACTGCATGTTCCTTCCCACAGCTCCCAAGGTCCCTTAGAATCCAAGTTCACTGTGCTTTAGCAGTATCCTCTCCCTTGCAAAGGATTAAAGGAGCATGCATTAATTAATTAAGCATTCACTCATAGGCTTGAGAAGCTACCAAAGTAGCAAAGAACAGAAAGCAAGACAAAAGATCTAACAGCCTGTCTGCCATTCCTGCCTCCACCTACTTTTCATACCTCTCACCCCCCGAAACCACACCCTTTCATTTCCTCTTCCTGTAGAAGGCACACTCTGATGTCACTTCATTCTTGCGTAGACTTCCCTCCCTCTGAACACTTTTGGCAAACATTCTGCAACACTCCTGACTCGGGAGAGTTGGTAGAAATAAGACAGTGAAGCCTTCACATTGGATGAGTTTTTAAAAGGCCTGTTTAGGGGCGCCTGGGGGGCTCAGTCATTAGTTAAGCGTCTGTCTTCGGGTTAGGTCAACATCTCGGGGTCCTGGAGTCGAGCCCCACATCAGGCTCCCTGCTCATGGGGAGCCTGCTTCTCCCTCTCCCACTCCCCCTGTTTGTGTTCCCTCTCTTGCTGTCCCTGCCAAATAAATAAATAAAATCTTAAAATAAAAAAAAAGAAATTATCTTCATAAGGGCCCTGATTAAGAGGTAATAATACCATCTAAATCATACATTTCACATCATGAAAGGAGAAGAGGGCCATGAGGCATGGAACACAAAACAGGTAACTGTGGGTTTTAACGTGGCTAGAAAAGTGAGAAGGAATTGAGGAATGAGGTGTATCCATGCAAAGGTTACCCAGTGTAGGTCTAGAATACCTGGAGGGCATGAGGGCTTGCAAATCCAGGAGAAAGGCTCAGAACTAGAGAGCAAATTTGCCTTCTTCATTATTTTGATTTGACTAGCCATGGGCCCTGGATCATATTATCTCTCCAGCATCAGAAAATGTCCCAGCATTGTTGGAATACATGAGGCATTGCTTTGAACAAAGAAGGATCCACGTATTCCACTCCGATGTGGAACATTTCAAACATTCCCCTAGCCAGTGTCTGACTCGAGCTTCAGAGGATGGTTGGGGGGCAATCAGCAGAGGTGGCCACACACAGCCTAAAATCTGATAAGCGGTAAGTAAGGAGCGCGAACGAGGGAAAGGGGAAAATGCCGTCACCAGCTTCATCGGCTCTGTGCCCACTGCCGCATCTCCAGAGCCGAGGGGCCAGGACATCCAGCTCCTGGCTTGGAATACATCCCCGCAGGTCCAGTCGGCTAACCCTGAGGGGAAGGACACCACAGAACTCTCCCTCGGTGTCTGCCCCAGACCCACACTCCCCTAAAATCCTCTAGGTTTGACCCCTTTACCCGGTGCAGAAGTCACATCTTCAAAAGAAGAAATCAGAAAAAGCTCCAAGATAGATGCAATTTTTTTTTTTAATCATGTCTGATAAAATGTCCAAGTATTTTCATAATTACCAGGTTGGCCACTGTACCCCCGTGCTTCCCAGTCTGATTCTCTCACAACTATCTTTTTCCGAAGCATGTGAAACAATTACTTCTCTGCTTTCAAATTGTCCTTAACTGCTAACTGCTTATTGAGGCTTATTGTGCTACCTTATTTAATACTGCGATCTGACCATCCCTCACCCTCGCGCCCCATTTGCAAGTCCCTCATGGACAGACCCTGTTCAAAATGCCCTTCTTACCACCGTACACAGCAGCACTTTCCCACTTACCACGTACTTTCCTTATTATATTATGTTTACTGCTTTGAGTATGTCTCCTCCACCACAAAGTGAGTTTTACAAGACCGGGGAGTTTGGTATTGATCACAGAGGCTTGCTGAGCCCCTAGAACACTACAGGCATATGGTTAGGTACTCAGTTACTGAATGGATCAAGGGATGAAGGAATCATTTATTTCATTATTTAAAACAGAAACAAACGAAAGTAAAGCTTTAGAATCATCTCCTTATTTCATGAGCAACAGGGACACACCATACCTCCGTAAGCATGAGTCCTGTAACTGGGACTTGGCAGAGAATACAGCTGTAGCTGGGCTGTGAAGATCCAGACCACTCGGAAAATATACTCAGTGAAGGGGTGCAGGGGCTCCACCACGTATGAGAGCTTGGACACGGCCTACGTCAGGGAGAGATTAATAATCAGCATTTACAGAATCACCACCCTACCGCGCAGCTCAAGAACACAGATTAGTTCATCTAATCCAACCACTCACCTGATATTGAATCTTCTCTGGAATGTCTTTATGCCTATAATAATCTGTAGCATTGGGCACCTTTAATAATTTGGAAAAAATATGTGCGTATGTACATAGGCAGCTTTTCATACCTCAGTGTAAGTCCAGCTTCCAGGAAGTTGTGCGTATTTCCACTGAATGATGTATTTTACTCCAGAGATGTTGGCCGATTTCCATCGTAAGGTCACACTATGGCTTCCGATGGAAGAAGCAAAGGGTGCAGTGGGGAAATCGGCATTTTCTGGGGAGAAAACAGGACTTCATTCACCAAGCACCTCTGTCTGTCAAGTCAGGAGAAAGGGTGTCTGTTTCATGTCGTGCTCTCAGGAGTTTCTGGTCACAACTACATCTTGCCACAATAACTTACCAGAACAATAAATGATGCACGTATTCAAATGGTGTATTTTTAAAAAATCGGCTAGACAGTCTCGCATCTTGTTTTCCCCGTAGAATTCACTATTATCATTTTTTACAGGTAAGCAACATGGAGTATTGTACCATTTTCTCTTACAATACCACTTCCTCACAGGTGAGGGGCTGGGTGCCTGGGGCACGGATGGTACCTAACAGAACCATCCACTGTCCCAGAACATGTATCCCAAGACATTTTTTAAATCTTACACTACAATCCTGTTGCTGTTGCTCATCTTGTCAATAAATTATTTTTTTTAAGATGTTATTTATTTATTTGACAGACAAGAGAGACAGAGAACAAGCAGAGGGAATGGGAGAGGGAGAAGCAGTCTCCGGGCTGAGCGGGGAGCCCGATGTGGGATATAGGGCTCAATCCCAGGACCCTGGGATCCGACCTGAGCCGAAAGCAAAGGTGTAAGCAACTGAGCCACCCGGATGCTCCCCCCGAATACATTATTTTTATATATACAAGTAATTCTACTTCAAAGGATTCTATCTTCAGTTGTTCTATATTGTAAAATATTTTGTGATTTCTAAACATTAGTAATGTCGATATGGGAAACAAAGACAGAAGAAAAATTATTAAATTTCCTTAATACTTACAGCCCATTGGCAAGTCCTTGAAAGAGCCAGAGTGACATTCCTCTAGGGACTCAACTGCCTCAATGCTAACACTTTGCTAAGAGCAAAAGGCAATCTTAGCCTGACCCCCAGGAACCTGAAGGTCTTTAACATATAAAAATTCCTTTAGAAACTTCCTTTATCTCTACTCTCCAAGATACATGTTGGCAATTATCCTCCAAGCACATGACCCACTGATCTCCATCTGGAGGGTCTCATGACTAAGGTTTTAGTAGACAGTAATAAATGACCTTTTCCCAACAGTTGTCAACCCCCCTCAAGGTCCTGGAAATCTTGCTTCCAAAATTCGCAAGAGTCTCACGCTATCCCTAGTCCCCTCCCCACTTTAAAGTATATAAGTCGCCACCCCTCAGCTCTTTCTACCCACAGGTCTTGTCCCTGTGTTTTAATAAAACCATCTTTTTGCACCAAAGATGCCTCAAGAATTCTTTCTTGGCTATCGGCTTCAAACCTTAATGTTTTTCCTACATCAATGTTACAACTGGCAACACACATTTATTGTTGCTACTTCTGGGCCCTGGACAAAAGGCTAGAATTTGGAATGTATATTCCACTGAGATGAAGTTATTTTACCCTACCTTTTCTATCTTCCCAAACTGTGACTGATATCATGCTTCAGCTTGCTTTTCCCCCCAATTTTTAATTGTGGTAAAATACACATGACATGAAATTTACTAT
Organism: Potos flavus; assembly: GCA_028534135.1. NCBI lineage: Eukaryota > Metazoa > Chordata > Mammalia > Carnivora > Procyonidae > Potos > Potos flavus. Next base: position 39,948,502 of record CM052886.1, on the reverse strand, counting down.
CTTAACCATTTTTAAGTGTGTTCAGTGGTACTGAGTACATTTACATTGTTGTGCAACCATCACCACCATTCATCTCCAGAATCCTTCTCATCTTGCAAAACCGAAACTCTACGCATTAAACATTAACTCCCCATTCTGCCTCCCCACAGCCCCTGGCAAACACCATTTTACTTTCTGTCTCTATGCCTTTGACTACTCTAATACATCATGTAAGTGGCATTAAACAATATTTGTCTTTTTGTGACAGGCTGATTTCACTTAACATAATGTTCTGTCAATGTCATAGCATGTGTCGATTTTCTTTCTTTTTAATGCTGAATAACATTCCATTTTATGTATATATCAAATTTTGCTTATCCATTCATCTGTCAATGGACGCTCGGATTGCTTTCATGTGTTAGCTATTGTGAATTCAAGGAGAAACATATAACATCAGTGTATAAATATCACTTCAAGATCTTGTCTTTTGTCAGTGGGTTAAAGCCTCTGCCTTCGGCTCGGGTCATGATCTCAGGGTCCTGGGATCGAGCCCCTCATCAGGCTCTCTGCTCAGCAGGGAGCCTGCTTCCCTCTCTGTCTCTGCCTGCCTCTCTGCCTACTTGTGATCTCTCTCTCTCTCTCTCTCTCTCTCTCTGTGTCAAATAAATAAATAAAATCTTTAAAAAAAAAAAAAAGATCTTGTCTTTTTCCCATTGAATAGTCTTGGCACCCTTGTCAGAAGTCATTTGACCATCTATACAGAATTTATTTCTGGACTCTTTGTTCTAGTCCATTTGTCGATATGTCTGTATTACTGTAACAAGTTTAAAATCAGGAAGTGTGGGTCATCCAGCTTTGTTCTTCTTTTTAAGATTTGGGATCTCTTGAGATTCTATATGAATTTTCAAATGGATCTATTTCCGTAAAAGATACTGGGATTTTGATAGAGATTACATTAAATCTGTAGGTTGCTTTGCTTTAAGCATTGACATATTAACTGTATTATCTTTCAAACCATGAATATGGGATGTCTATGTCTTCTTTAATTTGTTTCAGAAATGTTTAATGGTTTTTATTTTATAAGTTTTTCACTTGTTAAAAAGTCCTTAACTTTTAAGTTAGTTCCTAAGTATTTTATGTTTATTGATGCTATTGTAAATGGAATTGCTTTGTTAATTTCCTTTACAGATTGTTCATTATTAGCAAACAGAAATGTAACTGATTTTCATGTGTTGACTTTGGATACTGCTACTTTGCTGAATTTATTAGTTCTAGCAGTTTTTTGTGCTGTCTTTAGCATTTTTTACTTGTAAGATCATATTATCTGCAAACAAAGATAATCTTCCTTCCTCCTTTCCATTTTGGATGGCTATTTCTTTTTCCTGCCTCATTGCTCTGGCTAGGACTTCCTGTACTACGCTGAATAGAAGTGACAAAAGCAAGCATCCTTGCCTTGTTCCTGACCTTAGGGTATAAGCTTTCTTTTTTTAAAACAACGACTACTCTGGCCAAGAAAACATAATAAGTTTTTATAAGAAGTTTAAAATGGCTAAATGCAAACTTCCATGATCTCTCTCTTTCTGATTAAAAGTTGACACTATTTTGATCACTATAGATACTGAACCTGGACTAATTAAAGTGCATACTACCAGAATACTCTGTGAGCCAGAAAAAAGAAAACCATTGTCATCTGAGGTTCTAGCCCACAGAGAGACCCTTCTCTGCTGATTCTTCTATTTATGGTTCATTTTTAGCTGTTATAACTATACAAGCAAAGCACAGTTCCATCCCCCCACCCCCCACCCCCGTTTTATGGTGTGAGACGCTTAATAGCAGTGATTGGAATATTCTGTAGGAAACCTTTGTCAAAAAATAAAGGACACCTGCTTTAAAATGGAGTCAGGAAGTCCTGAAGGGGGCGCTCTCACACACACATCACTGGTTGCAGTGTGCACAACCAGCACAAAGAAGTTAAGAATTATTTTGCCAAGGAGGACATTTTCCACATGGGAATTTCATCTTTTTGTTGTTGTTGTTGTTGTTGTTGTTGTTTAAGAAAAAGAAGGAAGATCCCTCTGTGCTCCAGCAACAATGCACTAACCATCACTCACAATGAGAAACCGTCACAACCTCAAACTCTTGTTCTTCTCCCGTGAACTTTTGTTCAAAACAACCCTCCCCAATTTCCTCCTTTCTTCTATAAAAGCTGACCTTCCGTTTGTTCTCCAGACTTGCCTATGGTTTGCTGTAGTTTGCTTGTCCTGAATTACAATTCCTTTGCTATTCCCAAATAAACTCATTTTGCCAGTAAGATAACTGGTTCTTTTATTTTTAAGGTTAACACTTCTTTTTTTAAGATTTATTTATTTATTTATTTGAAAAAGAGAGAGAGAGAGAATGACAGTGAGAGAGCATGAGAGGGGAGAGGTCAGAGGGAGAAGCGGACTCCCCACAGAGCAGGGAGCCCCATGTGGGACTGGATCCTGGGACTCCAGGATCATGACCTGAGCTGAAGGCAGTTGCTCAACCAACTGAGCCACCCAGGCGCCCAGGATTAATACTTTAAAGAGGGGTCCAGTGTGGAGTTGTCATCGGAGTAAGGAAGAAGATCCAAAAGAATCAGAAAGAATGCTGAGTTGAGAACTTGGTAAAAGGGACCAGAATTATATAAGTACAAGTAAATATAAACTTCACAGCTAACTGGAGACATGTGTTTCAAAGCCAGGGCAATATGTACTGAAAGTTAGAGGTCAGGTAGGTTTGTTCTAAAATATCAGGACAAGAATTACCTAAGTGAGAAAGAGAAGCTGAACTGAGCTGTGTATTACTTTCTTTTTTTTTTTTTTTTTTTTTTGTGTGTGTGTGTGTGTGTGTGTATTACTTTCAACGCACTGCTGAATGGGCTCTGGAATCAGATCAGAGGGTTAAAATCAAGTTACTCCCTTTCTAGCTCATCTTCAAGTTCATCCCTTTCTATGTGGCCCCAAGCAAATATATATATTTTGTGCCTCATTTTTCTCATCTGTAAAATGGGGATAATAGTATTTATCCTTCTGAGCTCAAAAAGAGCTAACACCTATAAGTTACTTTTACCAGTGCCTGACTCATAAATGCCTAATAAATAACAGTTCTTTTTATTTTAATATATTCTTAACTATTACCATTTCCACTGTGGAAAAGAGACATGGATGGTATCTAAAATAGAATAATGTAGCAGACTCACAGATAAATGGACCAGGTACCAGATGTGTTAGAGACAAACACGATCTTAGCTGTGTGGGCAAAAAGATTCAGTCTAACAAACTAAAGATATGGTCTATAAGCACAACTGCCTTTATTTAGACTTGGTACATCTCATTTGTTAATGGTCTATAGACACTGATCTGTAGTCAATGAGAAATTTTTAAAAAAGCATTGATTACACTTGTATTCTAGCAGAATATATAATTAAGTTGGTAATGTAACTTTGGAATGTAAGAAAAGAATGTAAATCAAAGTTTCCTAAACTTTCTCAGTTCTAGCATCTTCAGTTTCTCAGTAATTTTTTCATAACTCCTTGGACCAAAAGAATTACCTAACAGCTCCGTTAATTAAGTATTATAACTCAAGTATGCACGTCCTTTCAACTTAGTAGATGTTTGAAAGAAACAACACACATAAATTAAATGACAATATATGTATTTAATCCTTAAATAAAAATAATTGCACGCTAATGGGATCTGTGTGCCTATTGGGGACGGCACAATTTCTCAATATTATAATCAGATTGGGCACCACCATCCCCATTTCCTGTTCCACAATGAGTTTTTTATGGTCCTCGTTTTTTATCACAGCAATCACCAAAAAACTCAGCATGGCAAAGATATGCTACAGAAAGGAGTGTAGTGCATTTCATTGTTTATACCATGAACTACCACCACCTAGTAGTTCCAATGATGTCCAGAAGATGTCAACTACCCTGTGTTTCCCTTGAATGTTCAAAATGCCCCTTGCCTTCCTACGAGGTAGATGTAATGCACTGGGGTACCTCGGTGCACAGTTTGGAAACCACAGAATATAAATTTTATCCATAGCTAACTCCCACTACGCAGTAGGAAAAGAATGTAATATCACTGTCTCTCCACAGGTTCTGTCTAAAGGACAGAAGCAAATCAGGACAGCAAGGCAAGATCCTCCCAATTTCCATCAGCCACTGAGAGCAAGGAGTAAGCCATTGAAACAAAGACTACAATTTATGGAAGAATCGATCATTTCCCAGTCTAGAAGGAACTATCTATCTCCTAGTGGGAGGAAGACCCTGGAAATTCTGGAAGAGAAAACTACTAATATCGAGGATGTGACATATCTAAGAGTTGGTCCTTCAGAAACCACTAGAGAATTAACACACTAGGACAAAGCCATTTAGACACACCCAACCTGCTCTGAAATCAGACAGAGGGAGCTGGACACATACAGCTTAGTACCCTACTTACTCAAAATCTAAAAGCAAGAAGCATGGCTTCTATACATTCAGTAAATTTCCCAGAGCCTCGTGGGAAGCCATGCATATCGTTGACTAGTTAGTAGCCGAATAATTAAATGCACATTAAATAAAATATTCCTGTGCTTTCGGTTCATTAAAATAGTGGCATTTCCTGACCTCAAGTCTGCTTAGGATCCATAGTCATCTCTTTCATTAAGATAGAAGTGATTTAAAAAAAAAAAAAAAAAAAGATAGAAGTGATTTCACTTACTGAACTAAGAGCAAAACCTCAAATTCTAAACCTCAGCCAGGTGCTCTGTTCCCCCTATTTTGCTCTGGAAGGAGAGTCTTGCTGAGTTTCTATCACAATGGCTTCCACGTTTGAAATCATATTATATTATATTATATTATATTATATTATATTATATTATATTATTATATTAATAGTTTTTTAATAATGCTGAGATACAGAAGTCTAAATATTTTAAGAGATGGCTCATTCTCCTTACATACACACAGGTCCCTAGAACGGTGTCGGACATTTTGAATAATCGTTGCATATATCTGCTTACCCAGCACTTCCTCCTCGAATGCGCCTTCAGCACTGCTGCAGCCAACTTCACAGGATTCTCGCTGTGGAGACAGGTACCATCCTGGTCAGTGCAGCCTTGCTCCTGCTTTTGCTGATACATTTCAACTACATTGTGACATTCAAGTGCCTCCTATATAAGTATACCTGTATATCAATTCTTTCAACTGCAATCCTTTAAGTTTCCATTTGCTAGTGGGATTAGAAGACCACCTTTCAAACTTTTTGACCATGTCCCAGATTCCAAAAGACATTTAACAAAGAACACAGTACACACATACATGTTCGGGGGAAAAAAATCCCGAAACAGTACTTACTTTTTCCCGTTTTTAACAGTTTTATCGAGGTATATTTCCTATGCTATAAAATTCACCCATTTAAAGTACACAATTCAGTGCTTTTTAATATAGTCACGGAACATGCTATCATCACTACTATCTAATTTTAGAACAAGTTCGTCCCATTAAGAAATATTGCACCTGTGATGCAATCATACCTGCTCTGTTCTAGTCTATTCTTTCATTTTGTCTGTTGTGACTCTTTATTCACTAAATTGATTTCCTGATCATCTAATGAGTGACATCCCACAGTGTGAAAAAGCACCGAGTTCAATAATGCAATTATATGTTTGCCATCTTGGTCAAAGGTTTAGTGAGTTAATAACCTAAAACTCTAGCCTAAAATGATGTCTATTTATTTTATATATCCATGTGTTCCTTCAGAAATTAAAAACTGACTAAATTTTATAGTAACTTGAACATTTTAATGAATATCTTAATACTAAT
>CM052886.1:39902764-39942587 GCA_028534135.1 Potos flavus | reverse complement strand
GAAAGAAAGAAAGAAAGAAAGAAAGAAAGAAAGAAAGAAAGAAAGAAAGAAAGAAAGAAAGAAAGAAAGAAAGAAAAAGAAAGGAGAGGGAGGGAGGGAAGGAAGGAGGGAAGGAAGAAAGAAAGAGAGGGAGGGAGGAAGGGCAGGAGGAAGGTGAGGTAAGGAAAGGTAAGGAAAGGGGAAAAAATTGAAAAGAAAAAAGAAAAGATAAAACTTTTGGAGAAAAGGCACAAATTGTAAGACTATAACCCAATCATGATCCCTCTTCTTGCTTTCATTCAATTTGTAATTATAATACCTAGGACAACATGCTATTGTTTCTCATGGTGATAGTGGAAACCATGACACAATATATTTGCCCTAAACATCCCAGGTAATTTGCAAATACTAGCTGCACAATGTTTGACCTATTCACTCAAGGGAAGTGCAGACTGATAAGCTCGGGTTTGCTTAGTTAAGGATTAATTTAAATACCTCAGTCTGGGCTCAGGATTATTTAACTTAAGGGCTTAGTATGCTTTTCACATTTTTGCAGGTTGCAGTAAAATACATTCAACATGTTTATTAACTGCAGAGAATAAATATACCAAGTGGCAACAAAATTATCATATAACATAGAATTTTTTTCCAAGAAGTAAAACCAAGGAAGAAGAAAGGAAATAGAATAGTGTTTATTTGGAAATATTGTTAATCCTGACTATAGAGTAAATTGTGGGTTTATTTTTTCCTGCATCTTTTCAGAGAAAAATATATAATAAAATTCCGATCTATCTGGGAGTTTAAATATTTTGTTACTTTGCGAGCTTGTATTTTTTTCAATTTTATTGAGATATAATTGACACATAAATTGTATAAGTTTAAGGTATACAACATGTTGATTTGATACATTTATATATTGCAAAATGATTACAACTATAGCATCAGCTAACATCTCCATCTCATCACATAATTACCATTTCTTTTTTGTGGTGAGGACATTTAAGATCTACTTTCTTGGCAACATTCAGGTATAGAATGCAGTATTATTAGCTATGATCTGTACATTAGATCACCAGAACTTGTTAACATTAAAACCGAAAGTTTGTATTCTAAGGAGTTTAAATGTTATATCAAGTGGGGGCAACACTATAAATTAGATTCTCTCCCTCTCTCCCTCTCTCTCATCTAACATTGGGCTTAGAATGACATTACCCAGGGCTCAAATGGCTTCGAGAGGATCTAAAGGTGGTCAGATTTAAGGAAATCAGAGTCGGAGCCCGGAGCCCCTGGATGAGGCATGTATACAGCGTACCCTAGGCCACTGAGCTACCATTCCCATTGCAGAAGCCAAGTTCATGCTTCCCAGGGGCTACGTCAGTCTGTCTCTGTTCTAGTCCACACTCGTATTTCTCCCATAGTAGTAAAACCCCCTTTCTCATCATTCCTCTGCCTCCACCCCTGTATTTATCAGACATGCTGGCAATGCCTTTTCTTACTCCTGTAACACAAGGAGGACGTACCTACCCCCACGCTTCTCCTGGGATGCCCCTGGTATGGCCTCTCTGTATGAGTTGTGGCTTCCTTTCCTTAAAAACTATTCATTCATTCATTCAAAAAATGCTTATTGAATACATACTTTGTGTGTGTGCCAAGCACTGGCGTAGGCTTTAAGGATCTGGCAGTGAGCAAGACTGGTAAGTTCCCCACCCTCATGGAATTTACATTCTCTTAGAAGAGGACAGATAACAACTGAGTAAAAAAAATTTTAAATAAAATACATTCAGAAAATGAGAAGTGCTATGACGAAAATAAAGCAAGTTAAAGACGTAAGGCACGACTAGGCAGGAAGGAGACTTTGTCTTCTCGGGGTGCTCAGGAAGAACCATGCCGACAGGATTCTGGAGTAGGACCTAAGTGATTGCAAGAATCTGGGCTCACAAAGGTCTTAAGGACAAAAGCTAGGAGGCAGGAATGTTCCCCCTATACTCTGAAGAGGGAAAGGGCGGTGTGGCAGGCACAGAGAACAAGATGAGGCAGGCAAGCCAGTAAAGGGTAGCTCGTAAGCTTTCTCAAACGGCAACACAAAGCCATAGAAAGGTTTTTAGGAGCAATATGACCTATTTTTAATTATCAGGGATAAGCCATCTCACTGGCTGACATCATTTTCCAAGTTCTAGTTTGCTAAGCTAACTCTTCCAACACTATTTCCTCCAAGGAACATGTGCAGAAACCCCCAGCTTCCTAGCTTGAAGCATTAATGATTGACGAGTTTGATTTCCTGCAGGTGTGGGTAGCTGCGTTCAAACATCTATGCGTCCATAGATCTATCTTGATCTCTGTATCTCTATACCATGTATTATGGTTCAGTTCCACTTATCTAAAGTATAAAACAGCCAAGCATACAAAGAAAAGAACAGAATAATTACGTAAGTTGTAACACAGAGAGAAAAGCTTTATGTCATATAGACACGGCGGGCAGCGCGCTGATCGTCAGGGAGCTACCGCACTAGCAATCCAATCTCAGGCTGCTCCTGGGCTCCAGAGGCTTGAACTGTCCTTCCCAGGAATGGTTTTGGCAGGGGGAGGGTGGTAATGTTACTTCAACCACATAAAAATGTTCTCAGGCAGTTTTTGATTCTTTTAAATCTCAATCAGGAAAGACCTATAATTGTTTTTTACATATGGAGTAAATTCCGCACCCCTCCACCTCCCCACCCCCACCCGCCTTCTTAGCCAGCCCTGACCCCTCCATCTACTCTCAGGGGAAAATCACTCAGGTGCAGAGTAAGCACAGACTATTGAGGAAATGTTCCAATGTAACATTTTTTGTTGTTTATTTTTATGCTCTAGTAAAAAGAAACTTTTCTGTTTTACTAATGGATGGTAAATTATACTGCTTTCCCTAGCAGAATAAAATAGTTCTGTTCTTTGGTTTTGAGGACATTTAAATAGAACACAATATAGGCTTTAAACTGAGAAATAATGTATTTTCTCCATAAACCTCTATGGTTGACCTAAAACTAATTCTGAGGGCCACAGAATCCAGAACAGTTGAAGAAGATCAAGCGAGAAAAAAATCAAAATCCCTAAGATCTTTCTGAGAAAGAGGAGAAAACCCAGTACAGGGGAGGGGGCAGCATAGGGAGGGAAAGCTGAAAAAAGAGACCTGAGCAGCCAAAGTCAGCATGAACACACTTATTATCATAGTAAGGAAAAAATAATAATAATAAAATATCTTAAAAGCTGTACTTTCAAATATTGTCAAAGGAGTTTGTTGAATAAGGAAGAAAATTGCAACTAGAGTGTTCTTTTTTAATATACATATTTAATGATGGATAGACTAGAGTGATTTATGGCAGAGAAGATGAAATCAGCAGAGGTAAGTGTATTCCTAGATACCCCCTCCGCTTTCCCCACACCACCCTCTCCCCACCAGGCTCCCAGAATTAGAACCTGTCCAAGCAGATTAGAGTAGTATATATGTATCTATATGAATAAGTGTGTACACATATACACATATATATGCACATAGGTACTTAAAACAGGAATATTTGTGTCAAAAATGGAATTTTACAGTCATTCTTATACCCAGATTAATAGCACTCACACGAGGAAGATTTTTGTGCACTGAGACTTAGGCAGGCTTCTTCATTTTTTTTTTAATAGCTTTTTAAATCTAAGCGATAAAGACATGGGGTTTGATGACATCTTTTTTGGGCTTGCCAACTCACCTCACAAACAGGGGCATAGGTGTCGTTCTGCGTAGGAAAAAAGAAAAGTGAAATTACTTAAAATCCTTAAAGTTGTAAATAATTTTAATGACACTTAGCCTTATATTTCCTTCAAATTAATTTCTTGCCCCACCATTGACAAATAGCCAATAAAAACAATCAAAATCAAGAAGCCCAGAGCTGGGCCTTCGGTCCAGGGAGGCCACTGTATGAACAGCTATAAAAATTATGTTTGCAGGGAGCCTGGCTGGCTCAGTGGGTTAAGCGACAGACTCTTGATCTCAGTTCAGGTCATGATCTCAGGTCGAGATGGAGCCCGTGTTGGGCTTAAATATTCCCTCTCCCCTTCTCTCTCCATCCCTCCCCGCTCACGTGTTCTTTCTCTCTCTTTAAAAAAAAAAAAAAAAAAAAAGGGCACGCCTGGGTGGCTCAGTCGGTTAAAGCCTCTGCCTTTGGCTCAGGTCATGATCTCAGGGTCCTGGGATAGAGCCCCACATCGGGCTCTCTGCTCAGCAGGGAGCCTGCTTCCCCCTCTCTCTGCCTGCCTCTCTGCCTACTTGTGATCTCTCTCTCTCTCTGTCAAATAAATAAATAAAATCTTTAAAAAAAAAAAGTTTGCATCACTGGAAAAATGGTGCAGTTTGATGTCTACTAAAAAATCCCAGTTGACCAAGAGGTGATCTGTGGTGGGCCGGGTTAGAGAATGAAGAGGTGTTGGCAGATGCCCACTCTACTGCCTGGACTGTGGCCAGCATCGGACGGTACTTCCCACTCATTCACTCTGCAAGTGCGGTCTGAGCACCTCCCGTATGCCTCTCACGGTTTTCTGAGAAGCAGACGGTGGGAATAAGAAAGAGAGACCCGCTCTGATGGGCCAACAGGTCAGAGCAACAGACAGCAAACACAGACCAAAGGACGACTTCCACTGGAATTTGTAAAAAGTGGCACCAAAGAAAGGCAAAAGAATCTTTAGAATGTGTTATAGTTCCCAAATTCAGATAGCATCCTCTCCACTTTTTGGTGACTCCCATTTTATGGGGCACATAGTCACGAACGTGAGAGTAAGCCTAATAAGCCTTCTAGAGACCTGAGCACGGACCATACAAGAAAAGCTATGAGCACCATTTGGAAGGAGAAGTTAATGTCCTTATTCAAATCTCAGTGATAGAGTTTCACTCATTAATAGAAAACAATATTAGGATTACCCCAAATCACCATGATTCAACCTCGGACCTGAACAACCTGAACAAAGAGACCCACTTTTAAATGACGAAATTCTTATTCACTAGATCAGAGTAATTACAGTGTGTCAGGCATTATCCTTAAGAGGGAGATTCTGTTATTATCCTAATTTATTGAGGAGGAAAGTAAAGTACCAAGAGGTGAAGTTCCTTAACCAGTTACACACTAAGTGGCAAAGCTGGGATTAATTAAAAATTAAAAACAAAGCACCTGGGGATGTATTTTCTACATAGCGTGGAGTAAGCATAGGAGTTTGTGACCTCTGGGTTAGATTGTTGCCATGTCTCTGCAGAGAAACTTCGAACGCGATCTAGGGCCTTGCTGCCCAAAGTGTCGTTCAGGGACTACGAGCATCACCACGTCACCTGGGAGCTTGTTACAAGTACAGAATCTCAGAATCGGAATCTGCATTTTCTCAAGATCCTTAGATAACTGAACTTTAACATTTGAGAAGCACAAGACTAGGGAATTTGACAAATGCCTGACATCCTCCTAAAAGGCCATTAGAGTTTGGAGCATTTGGGCATCCCTGGGTTCCACAGTTTGCATTCACCTCCCTGGGTCTCCAGTCGCATTAATAGCATTTATCTCAATTTTTTCCCTATTATTACATATCACTCAGGCTATCATACTTTACCTTTGGAGTCAAGCTAACTCCTTGAAAGCCAATGGAAATTCAAAAGGGAATCCTCTTAGATGACTTTTCTCTTGAAAGCGATATTAGTACCAAAACAGAAACATAATTAATACTTACACACTTTAAAGCACAGTTTTCCTGCTCTACAGAGTTCCAGAAATGGCATCCTTGGATGCACTGCAAGAGACATATTAAGAGACAAAGGTGACTAGAGAAGGGTGACTTTTTCTTGCTACCTGATTGGTGCCACATAGTAACGAAATGTATCTACCCAGGAACCTGTGGCCTCAAAAGGATCGGGACCTTGGGAATCCTAAGCAGAGCTCTCCTATCTCCAGGCAGAGCAGGGCTTGGGGGGACTCACTGCAAGGCAGCGGGGTCGCTGAGCGGAGGTGGCACGGGCAGGCCTAGAACCTAGAGATCACCCAACCTTCAGGGAGCACTCCATCACCTGGGTAGGTGGCAGCAGGGAAAGTCCCGGACGCCATGGCATCGAGCATATCATGGCTCCTGGCCATGTCCTTGCACAACAAGCGAAACTCAAAACTGGGGACTCAACCGGAAGGCAGTATACCAAAACTGAAAGAAGTCCGTAGTTGGGGACGTGTGTTCATGGTTATATTTTGAGTCACTACACACTTGTTGAATAAATGGATACAGGTGCAGAAAAGTAATAAAACCATAAATGTACTTGCTAGAAGAAACACTGGAGACCATCTCATCCAACCCTCTCAGATAACACATAATAAAACCAAGTCCCAGAAATATTAAGTAATTTGCCCCAAGCCACACAGCCAAGTAGAATTAAAATCATGGAGTTGGATTAGTCCTGTGTCCCTTCCTCTTCGACACACTGTGCCTGAGTTCATTTTCGAATATTCTGTAATTCAGACTTCTCGCTATTTTCAATTGAACTTCCTCCGTCAAGGACAAAGAAATGAGACTCTACTTAGGAATTATTCTTCTAGTAATAAAACCTGACCATGGTCCCATTTTTATCAACACAAACATGATAAACTTCCAGACTGTGGAAGTGATTACTCACCGGTTCACTCAGATTGTATGGCGTGCCAATGTCAAGCTGTCGGCCCTGAAGTGAGGAAGGAGATCAGAAACACCAACTATCAATATTCCATCCAGTACGACTGCCACACGTTTTTTTAAAAAAAGCTTTCTGGAATAGTGTCGCCTCCTCCGTGTTTTCTGACTATAAGTTACCATGTTTTAAAGTCATTAAATCAGTCATGAAGTCTGGTAAGATGCCAATGCACATTATAAGATGGAATGCCTAAGAATTTTGCAGAAATGATCAAGGCAGGGCAGGGGGGCTGTAAGGAGTGGTTAAGGACCATGGACATATTCTCATACGGTATGAAATAAGCCTGTGACTTTAGTCAATTCATCGAGTCAAAGGATTCGGGGGTTAAAGATGAATTATGGTCAGGTTTTTTTTTTCTTTTTAAGCAGCCTTACTATGAATAGTGAAAAAAATACAAATTCAGAATTTTACATATAGTAAAACATCAGATAACTTTTTTTCTCATGTTTTCATAAATTTTAACATTTTGTGCTAGGAGAAAATAAAAGAAATAAGAACTAAGGGGGTAAAATCTATAAACTGTTCATCCTCTCCCTGGTTGTTACATGCTCTCCCTGGTTGTTACATGAGTAGAGTCCTTGATAAACTGAAAGGCTTACAAAGGATGACGATATTGGGCCTGTGATGATCAGACATGTGCCAATAGTGTTACATGGATAGGATCTAATTGTCAGCATCCCTCACTGACTGACTTAGAATTATGAGTAGAGGATAACTAAGTGAATACTCCTAGTACCTCTAATTGGTACTGCTCAGAACCTCCCCTGAAAAGTCACTGGAATTGAAACATTGACTTGAAGAGATGATTAAACCAGCCGGGAACATGCCATCTGACCTTGGCTGACCAGCCAAGGACCAGCCTTGGCTGACCTTGGCTGGTCAGCCATGTGACCAGCACTATAAGCAAGATGTGTTTCCAGGAGATGATAGAAAATCGAAAGGAGCTCCGGAGGTGTTTTGTTTTGCTTTTGTTTTTTAAGATTCATTCATTTATTTGAGAGAGAAAGCACGTGCGCAAGCAAGCAGAGGAAGGCGTAGAGGGAAAGAATCTTGGAGCACAGTCCTCACCCAGGGGGGAGCCCAGCACAGGGTGTGGGGCTGGATCCCATGACCCATGAGATCATGATCCTTGAGATCAGGACCCAAGCCGAAACCAAGAGACAGATGTTTAACTGACTGAGCCACCCAGGCACACCCCACTCCAGGTGGTTGAAGCATCTCTTGAGGGCTTCTGAATGGCCCTTGCTTTTCAGAGGGAAGAGAAGATCCGTTTAACACTAAGTTCACTGAGCGTTCTCTCCTCTTCTAGGTAAGAGCCATTCATTTTGCCCTTCACTCTATCCTTAGTACCTAGAACAGTCCAGAAGGATAAGAGGTCTTCAGTAAGTACATATGGAAGGAATAAACCCATGAACTCAAGATGGCCTATTACATAGGAATGCTCCAGAAGTCCTGTCTCTTGAAAGCCTCATCCAATGCCTTGCACTGTGGGGTTTCACTTAAGAAGTAATCAGACACAGGAATCAAAGAACCAAAGTTGCCTTTTCCCCTCCCATATGATGTGTGAATGAAGATTGCTCTGACCTCTGACCTCTAACCACTTATATTTATAGAGAAAGAAGGATGCTTTGTATGTTTTGTTTTTAGATAAGAAGTACTTAGAGGGGCGCCTGGGTGGCTCAGTGGGTTAAAGCCTCTGCCTTCAGCTCAGGTCATGATCTCAGGGTCCTGGGCTCGAGCCTGGCATCTGGCTCTCTGCTCAGCAGGAAGCCTGCTTTCCCCTCTCCCTCTGCCTGCCTCTCTGCCTACTTGTGATCTCTCTCTGTCAAATAAATAAATAAAATCTTAAAAAAAAAAAAAGTACTTAGTAAGAACTGAATCTTTTAGATTAATTTTGCAGCCAGGGGCATAATAGTGCTTTGTTTCCATGATTTCGTTCAAAAAGAAGCTTTTGATTCCCCTTTATGTGATTGAATCACAATCATATACAATCAAGTCTAAGAGGGAATTTGCAATTAAATTTTTTCAGATCCCTTCAAAACTCTGTTAGCTCACAAAAACGAAAGGGTGGCTTCTGGGTAGTTTCTGCATCCCATTTTAAACAGTAGGCCAACAGAGACGTTTCTGGCTGACCATAAAGTCACATTGAAACAGTCCTGAGTCCTTTCATTGGCAGCTCTCAAGACTAAATGCAACGGGCTGAAGGGAGAGCCACCACGTGGCCTTGGGCAAGGTAGCTTCAGGAGTCAGGTCAATGGGGTGATGAAGATGTTGTCAATCCCCGTCCTCAACATGATTAGAGCTACCATTCAGCGAGTGGTTCCTATATTCCGACACGCTACCAGGTTTTTTACACTAAATCTTATTCAACCTCTCAACAGCCCTGGTAGGTATGTATTATTACTAACTCCCTTGTACAGTTGAGACCCAGGGAGATTTAGTGAATGGCTCAAGAGTTAAAATGTAAAGAAGGCTGAGAGGCGTCTCCAGACCCTGCCCTCTTAACCAAAGCACGATGCCGCCGGTGATCCGCACGAAATTCACAGTCCTCCCTTTGCAACGAGGCTCCTCTCCAATATACCTTAGCACCACCTCCTCCAGTGAGCGGCTTAAAACACACAATCCCAGCCCTGGATCCTGTATCTTCTTAACCCATTTCTACCACTGGGCGCAAGTTTGTCTCTCCCGCCCCCCTCAGCCGAAACTACTTTCATTCCTTTAGTTCCTACCCTAATAAAGGAAACAGAGCAGAATGGTCCTCATTTTAGTCCCATATAGGACACTTGCTCCTGATGTGACATTGAAATATTCTCTCATCTGACACATAAGTAATATAGTATTTACTGCATAAAGTTCTGGGAGGATTCAATTACATAATGTATTATTAAAGTACAATGCCTGGCACTGGGAAATCTCTTAGTAATATTATGTATAAACCGCTTTTTCCAGACATATCTCTGGTGAGTGATGCAATAATCTCTTCAGATATATTTCTTGATGTGTGTGAGAGCACTGGTTTATCCCACCTTTGCCAACTATAAATGTTTTTCTTTGCCAATTTGATGAAAGGAAAGTTGGTCATTCTACAATTCTGGGCTTGCTTTGAGGCTGCGTACTTATCACATACATGTTAGCCATTTCTGCTTTTTCTTTTTTGAAGTAGGTGTTCGTGTTCTAAACTTATTTTATTTTTCTTTAAGATTTTATTTATTCGACACAGAGAGAGCGAGAGAGCACAAGCAGGGGGAGCAGCAGAGGGAGAAGCAGGATCCCCGCTGAGCAGGGAGCCCAATGAGGGGCCAGAAGGCAGACCCTTAACCAACTGAGCCACCCAGGTGCCCCTAAACTTATTTTAAGTACTTTTTTATATATAAGGGTTGGTAAAATTATGTTCATCCTATGTAATATATTTTTTCCATTTTTTGGCTTTGTTTTTCTTGTGTTCTGTTTATTGTCCAATACTTTAAGTTTCTAAGTAGTTAAATTATTAATAATTTCTTGTAGGGATTCTATATTTTTGAAGCAGCCTTCTTAAGGCATTGTCACTCCAAGACTGTAGAAATACTCAGTCCTAATTTATTCTAATGTGTCTATGGGGTGAAGTCTTGTTTTGTTTTGTTTCTGTTTGTTTTATTTAAATCACAGTATTTTTAATAACTCCTAGAATCTATGTGAATCTGGTAGTATTGTAAGGAGTTAGGTTTTTAAAAATCTGCTTAAACTCTTTTTTAAAGACTTTATTTTTGGGTTGCCTGGGTGGCTTAGTCGGTGAAGCGTTCGACTCTTAGTTTTGGTTCAGGTCATGATCTCAGGGGACTGAGATCGAGCTCTGTATTGGGCTCTGTGCTCAGCAGGGAGTGTGCTTCTCTTCTCTCTCTCTCTCTCTCCCCCTCTGCCCCCCCCCTGCTCTCCCTCTCTCTCTCTCAAATAAATAAATAAAATCTTCAAAAAAAAACCACAGACTTCATTTTCAGCTCCCACACATGCATAGCTGCCCACATTATCCACATCACTCACCAGAATAGTAGTTTTTACTGAGGATAAATCTATGTGGACACCATTATGTGTTAATAATAAATAAATAAATAAACAAACAAACAAATAAATAAATAAATAAAATCTACGTGAACACAATAATAATCCCCTAAAGTCCTTAGTTTACCTTAGAGCTCATTCTCAGAGTTGTATATTCCGTGGGTTTGGACAAATGTATAGTGACATGTATCCATTATGATATCGTACGGAGTATTTTCACTGTTTCTAACAATCCACTATACTCTCCCTATTCATCTCCCCACCACATACAAACCCACTCCTGGCAACCACTGATCTTTTCCTTGTCTCCATAGTTTTGCCTTTCCTAAAATGTCATGTGATTGGAATCACCTGGTATGTAGTCTTTTCAGATCGGCTTTTTCACTTAGCATATGCCTTTAAGGTTTACTCCCCGTCTTTTCGTGGCTTGAAAGCTCATTTCTTTTCAGCTCTGAATAATATTTCACTGTCTGGATGTGCCACAGTTTACTTATCCATTCACCTACTGAAGGAAGGTGTGTTTTTGTTGTTGTTTTTTTTTTTAAGATTTTATTTATTTATTTGACAGAGAGAGAGAGATCACAAGCAGGCAGAGAGGCAGGCAGAGAGAGAGGGAGAAGCAGGCTCCCCGCTGAGCAGAGAGCCCGATGCGGGGCTCGATCCCAGGACCCTAAGACCATGACCTGAGCCGAAGGCAGAGGCTTTAGCCCACCGAGCCACCCAGGCGCCCTGGAAGGTGTTATTTTTTATTGTAAATGAACAGCCCCACGTTGGTTTGAACTGCCCTCTTTATCATACTCCACACTCCCTTATGTGTCCGGCTTCACTCCCAGACTGTATTCCATCTTACTGGTCTGCCCATTCCTACACCAATACAAACTGTGCTAATTTCTGGATATTTTATGGCATTTTAGGATTCTGGATTTGTTCTATCATCTTGCTATAAAGTTATATATGGATATACAAGAAAGGTATTGATGTTTATACTTTTTTTTTACAGGATAACCTCTGAACTTTTGTTTCTAATAGCCTTGCATTGAATTGAACTGATGCTTCTAACAGAGCATTTCTCAACGCTAGTTCCTCAGTCCTTGGGACTTGTTACTCAAAAAAAAAAAGTTTTGTTGCCAAAGAAGATCAGAAAATTATGATTAAACAAAGCCATGAATATGCTGTTGTGCCCTGTGAATCTACACAAAGCTGGCAAGAAGTATTTCCATAAACTATTTGACCATGAATGTCTTTTGTTTCTTTTTCATGAAGGCTGCCACAATACTAGTGCTCTGAAGAACATTCATTCATTCATATATTGTTCTCTGCAGCACAGGCACTTATAACTCAAAAGTATTAAGTCAGTTACTACATTCAACTAATACCTACAGATCCCTCCACTGATATAAACTACTCATGTTCAGCTTAGAACTACGGTCTGTGCACATTTGGACAGCAGTTCTAAACATTCCTTTGTATAAGACTCTGTGTTTCTTTTTAAAAAGCAAAGATGCCTCAGGGTCGAGAACCACCCAGTGAAATCAAAGATGACCTTCCCAGCAAATGTCTGGGCTGCAAAGAATGGCACACACAAAAAATGCAAACTATCATAAACTCGAGCACTTTACATATGCTTTCCCTTGATCCACGGCTATATTCACTGTTCGTTCACCTAGCTTTCGTCCCTCCAGGTCCTGTGTGGGAGGCCCAGATGGAGAACATTGATGACAGGCGCTGGGCAAATTGGCAGACCATGTCTCTCCCAGTGGCCACCATGGCGTCTGTGCCCGTGTCTGTGGGTGGTGAGCGGAAGGCAGTGCAACAAAGGAACAAATTGTCTACTCCTACTGCCTGAAACCCAGGAGCCCACATAAGGATAAGACAAAACTAAATGTAACTAAAAAAAACGAAACAAAATAAAACAAATAAAATGGAGCCTACAGTAATAGAAACAACCAACATCAGCTTTGACAGTAAGGAGAAATTAACAAATTATGGTGGACATTTATAAGATGGGAATATTCTAAATATACTGAAGATCCTGTTTCCATAAAAACGTCAGGGTGTAGGAAAAACTTATAACGTCATGTTAAGTAAAAAAGACAAGTGCACAACTGTATGTAAATTATATACATATTTGAAGAGAAAATGCGTTTTTCTTTATTCTCCCTACTTCTCTACCTCATAAATATTTTATAATGAATATACGTTCTAATCAGGGGAAATTTTTAAATTATTCACTAAAGAATACATATAATAGTCTTATTTTTCCGTGTTTAAGTTTGGATGATGACTGTCAAAGCTTAACGCATACAATTCCACATTAATGGCAATGAGGTCTTCAACAGTGATTTATATAAAATACCAAACTTTTTAAAAAAGCGCTACTATCCATAGAAAGCTTAAGTAGTGTTTTAATCTATAGTATAAATTAAGCCAGAAGAGTGTAATACAGATAATTAATTACCTTTTTTATCCACCCTGGACTTGTCCTTCCAACACTTTAGCATAACAGTAAGTACCATATTGGGTACTTTTATTGTTCTAAAAAGTAGGACTATACGTAGTTTGTAAACTGTGTAATCTATCGAGCTATTTCCTTTGTCTCTAGATAAGAAGAGCGCATCTCTCCCTGGCTAGAAGGCATTTGGGTTTTTTACAGTTGATTCAGGGGCTATGTGAAGCACAAACACGTCCCAATAACTGAAAGATATGGAATAATTTATAGGGGAAGGATACCGAAAAAACTTATCACTGAAAAAAATTACAAATGCACAGGTAGAAGTAAAGGAACTTAAAAACAATTCTTGCTTTTCAAATAAAACGTTATTCTCTATGGCATCTGGGGCCGCTTCCTTGGGCATCCACCTCCCAATACAACCCTCCATCCACAATATAAAAGGCTACTGCTGTCGGCAACTAGGAGGCATGGCCCGGTGGCCAAACCTATTTCTTGCTTCAAGACAAATGGTTTGGAAATAGACGAGTTAAAATTGATATTTTAAAAACATGCACAATTTACCACATGTAAGCCTCTTTAACCCAATTCCTATGCCCCCTCACACAGAGAGAAAAAAAAATCTATGAACAGATAACTTAAAGAAAACAGCCCTCCCCTACCCTCTGTAATTAAAAACGTTCCTAACTTATTTTGGAAAAAAAAAATCTTTCTTGCCTTGCTGCCACGTCTCATGAGAAAATCATTCACTCATTTTTAACAAGCTGAATCCTACACGGTCCAGTTCCTGCAAAGAGAAATATTAGAGCAGCCAAACTTACCAGGTTAGTTACACACGACTTCAGGCAGTTGTTCAAGGCTGTACACTGTACCACAGAAATCCATATGCCGCCGAGAGTCGCAACATTGACAAGCTTCAGAATAAGCCAGCAAATGTTCTTCATCATTTCATCAATGGCGATTTTTAGATGACCGTTCTTCTCATTTTCTCCATCCCACTATATCAATTCTTTAAGTTGCCGTTGAAAGAATGGCTGGTGGAGATTGGGATTTTTGGTTTTTGGGTTTTTTTTTTTGACATGTGAGAATATCTTTACCTTTTAAAATAATATTTAGACCATTTCCTTGAGACCTTTGAATCCTAGATAGCGTGTAATAGTCACGTAAGAGCTATTTCATAACTGAGTTTCCTTTTACTCTAAAAGGATCTAAAGGTTAGATCCTTTCAGTGAGCTTCGCATGGGAAGTAAACAACGTAGAAAAGGCAAACTGCATTTCAGCGAGCGTGTGACACTTGCACCGTCTGAAACTGGAGTATTTCGGACCATCCACAGCTTCACTTCTCTGGGCTTGATTCAGCTCGGCAGGCAACTGGGTTTTGGACCATCTCTGCTTTAGCAAACAGTGGCACCATTATAATGAAGAACCATCAGAAAAACAGAGTCAAACGATGCTGTAGAGGAGAAAAACAGAACCCTTTGAAACCCAATACATATTTCAAAATTAAAAAGCAAACAAAGCCGAAACTAATAGACAAATACTCTGAGGGTGCGTTAAAGACAAGGAAGTTTGTTAGAGTACTTTGAGAACTTCACTACATATTAACCAAAATACTGCCTTATCAAGTCTATTGAGACAGAGAGCTGAAACTAGCCACCACAGACTTGAGATATGAACAAGTGTAGCTGTCTTGAAAAGGAAATATTGTACAAATTTCAATTAGCCTCGCATCAAGATAAAGTGAAGAATTTGAAATCTGCGAGGTACAGAAGTGAGTCATTCTGGAGAGCTACTTTTTAGGTGGCTGAAGATTAGCTCTTTCAGACCAGACAGTTTTGTGTTGGCGTCCTTTTTTTATGATTTAAGTATCAAATAAACTTCCATGTCTTCTTAAATAAATTCTACTAGTGTAACTTCAGCTTTCCTTATTGGCATGAGGTTCTCATGTGAGCAATACAGGCATGGGTTTTTCGTGTGTTTTGTTTTGTTTTGTTTTGTTTTCTGAGCTGAACATCTTTGAGCAAATGTTGACGAAACTGGTGTACAACATAAAGACAAATGGTACTGACCCCAGAATTGACCCCTAAAACTTGGTTTTGTGAAAAACTTCCCCATTGTCCACCTAATCTTTGTTCATTTTCTGTATTTTTAAGATCATAGATTAAAGAATAGACAACTCTCCGATTTCTCAGTCAGAGGAATATGGCCATCTTTCTACAAAATATACATTTAAATCAGAGAATAAAAGACCTTGCCTACGGGATGAAATTTATCTCCTTCGTTGTGCTATCAATACCTTTTGCCTTGTTAGCAGAAATAATGTTTATAACTTCGCTAACAAAATGGACCACTAAGTACTTCCTTGATATAGCTTTATTGGTAGAATGTGAAAAAGAAATATCCTTCCAATTTCAAGATTTTGTGCTGCTTCTGTCTTTTGGAATTTAACTGGCACGTAGTTGCACTCATGAAAATACACTGTGTTCAAAGATATTTGTTACGCAATTACTTACATCAAAAGATTGGAAACAGGGGCACCTGGGTGGCTGAGTGGGTTAACGCCTCTGCCTTCGGCTCAGGTCATGATCTCAGGGTCCTGGGATCGAGCCCCGCATCGAGCTCTCTGCTCAGCAGGGAGCCTGCTTCCCCCTCTCTCTCTGCCTGCCTCTCTGCCTACTTGTGATCTCTGTGTGTATGTCAAATAAATAAACAAAACCTTAAAAAAAAAAAAGATTGGAAACAGCCTAACAGTCCAATAATATAATACTGGGTCAATGAATTCATGTATGTCCTCCAGGTGGTTTCTCCACATGGGCTTGTTTGGACTTCTTCCCAGCATGACGGTCTCCAGGTGATTGGAGAACTTACATGGTGGCTTCCAGTTTTGGGGGAAGTGTTCCAGTGTTATGCTGCATTGTCCTCAAAGACTCAGCTTGAGAAATCGTAGTTACTTTTGTTGCATTTTATTGGTTGCCAGAGTCACAAAACTGCCCAGACTCGAGGAGAGGGAAACGGCCCCACCTCTTGATGTGAAAATAGCAAGGTCTGAGAAGAACAGGTAGGATGGAAGAGATTGTTGCACTACCTTTGGAAATTTATAATCTCTACCAAAGAGGCAGTCATCATTTGCATGTTTCTAAAAGGCAGAAATTTTATTATTATTTTTTTAAGTAACCTCTACCCCCAACATGGGGCTCGAACTCACAACCCCAAGATCAAAAGTCACATGTTCTACCCACAAAGCCAGCCAGGCGCCCCTGAAAGGCAGAAATCTTAAGTTACCATAGTTTAGTTAAATAACACCAGACCTCAAACAATGCAATCCAAACTTTAGTTACCACGATATATTAACTGTGAGGAATTTCATTAAGAACAAACTTCTCTGCTATTTCTTTATCAGAATGAGTTTTACATTTCATTAGCAACAGTATAGATTTGACACGATCAAATATATCTGAGTTCTAAGATTAGAGTTACTGAAAGTAGAGAATGTACATCCTCAGACTCAGTTGTACTCCATCAGTATCATATAACTCCAGGGAAATGAAACTTTATAGTCATCAAAAGGAGCCCCAAACAATGGCCTTTTGTACTATCAGACTGGAGAGGGGCCCTGCCAACCTCAAGGCCTGAAGAATTTGCCAGACAAGCAAATTCTTCCTCACGCACGTATCTCTGCCATCATCCCTTACTGCTTATCGGGCCCACAGATCATGGTCTACCACAGCACATAAACTGAACCTTGAACTTGCCCAAAAGATATATATTGGTCATCACCAGGGTAATAACTATTTTGCTGGTGGGACATTTGGTGGTATCAAGGGGGCGGCAGAAGCGGGGGGATTGCCTCTCGTTGTCTTTCATTTGTCTCATTGTCTCTTGCACTCAGTGCTTCTCATCCTTATGTCTCAGGGAAGGGATGATGCCACAGTAGGCAAAGAAGGAAAATATTAAATAATTAGCTTTTGAGTTTCAAGGGCCAAGGTCCCAGCCTAGAAGAATGGACGCTAAAAACACAAAGTTCAGTTTCTGGTCTGCAATTTGGTCTCACTACGCTATTATTAAATTAAAATTTTATTTCAGCCTGGAACCTTGGTGGTTGGGGAAATGCAAAAGTGGGCTGTTTGACATTCTTGTGCTCTGCATTCCTCCCCTGAGGCTTGAAGATGGAAATGGGATCTATCAGTGTGCGCCTTCTGCTTGGTATAATGAAAGATAAAAAGCACAATGTAAAGGTATAATTCAGGGTCTTTTTTTGGACTCTTCTCAAATATTTATTTACCTCTAAGTGCTCAGGGGATTTCATGACTGTTGTTACTGTTACTATTGTGGTTCAGAGCCTTTCCCCTGCGGCTTCCACGTCTGAAGTTTTTTCAGAAGCCGGAAGTTCTAGAAGGCTGGTTTTAAGTGGTTGCTCTTTCTTTGTATGAGCTATTTAACAGTCATTAAATATCAGCCCAGGGGCGCCTGGGTGGCTCAGTCAGTTAAGTGTCTGCCTTCGGCTCAGGTCATGACCCCAGAGTCCTGGGATCCAGCTCCGGGTCAGGCTCCCTGCTCAGCGGGGGGCCTGCTTCTCCCTCTGCCTCTGCCTGCAGCTCCCCCTGCTTGTGCTCCCTCGCTCTCTCTTAAATAAATAAACAATCAGCCTAGATTTCTGCAAGGAGAGTTGACCCTTGAACAGCATGAGAGTTAGGGGCACCCCAACCCTTCTGCAGTCAAAAATCTGCATATAACTTTTAACTCTACAAAAGTGTAATTCCTAATAGCCTACTGTTGACCAGAAGCCTTACTGATAACACGCAGTCAATTAGCACATATTTTGTATGTTGTATGTATTATATACTGTTTTCTTACCATAAAGTAACCTAGAGAGAAGAACATTTTAAAAATCAGCCCAATGAAGAGTTTTTATGGTTTGAGGGAATTTACACCAAAATATTAAGCAGAAAGAAGTACATAAAACTGTATTATATGTTTGGAGACTGGCTCAACTAAGAAAAATAAAACAGAAAAAAAAAATGGATAGAAATAACCAAAGTATTTTCCTCTGAGTGGTGTTTTGGTTTTTTGGTTTTTTATTTGTTTGTTTAAAGATTTTATTTATTTATTTGACAGAGAGAGAGACACACAGCAAAAGAGGGAACGCAAGCAGGGTCGAGTGGGAGAGGGAGAAGGAGGCTTCCCGCCAAGCAAGGAGTTTGATGCAGGGGCTCTATCCCAGGACTCTGGGACCATGACCTGAGCTGAAGGCAGATGCTTAATGACTGAGCCACCCAGGCGCCCCTTGTTTGTTTGTTTTTTAAGAAAAACTTCTGTTTCTTGACACTTTCTCTTGCATATCGCCTATGAGCCATCCACTACAATAGGAGTGTGTTACTTCCCCTGTAGTCATTAGAGGTTTCTTCCTAAGCATTTCACAGCACCCTCCCTTGTCTGCTCCCCTGACTCCCTGCATCCATGGCCCCTAACTTCTCCCAAGTGAACTCTCAACAGCTGACTCACCTGTGTCACCAGATGAGTCCTACCTGGCTCTTAGTCCTACCATTGGCTAGAATTTAGGGCACCCTCATTCCATAGATGGGGACCGCATGGGGTCAACTTTTGCTGGATTTCTCCTTACACTTGTGACTCACTTCCCATTTATTGAGTTTCTGCCCAGAGTCTGGGGTTCCATAAACTTCAGATAGACATCTCTAAATTTGTATCTTCACAAATAATGTATTCCTGGACTCCTGGTTCCCACCAGGCACTAGCTGCTGGCTGAACGTCCTCCAGTCCCAGCCACTGGGCTCCAAGGCTCACATATGTGTTCAGAGTGCTGACACCCCTAAGGTTTGTCCTCCCCCTGCTGTCTAGCCTACCACCACTCCTTCCAGGCACCCAGTGCCTTAACCCTTGTTCTTAATAAAAGCATTGCTTTTTATTTAATTCTCTCAAATGTTTGCATTTTTGAGACTTTTAATCTGATCATAGTTAAAAGACATTGGGTCTTCCTGGATGATACTTTCAGTGATTGAGACCAGATATTGGATGACCACTTAGACATTTTACCTAAAACCAACCCTGGAGTGAAACCGCTTTAGAAATGGAGTGCAAAAAAATAAATAAATAAATAAATAAAAATAAAAATAAAAAAAGAAATGGAGTGCAGAGGTTTTCAAACCAAAGTCAGGATCCTAAAATGTTCCCCTTCTCCCAGCCTCCAAATGTCAAGGAGCCAGAGTCAACAGATTTTCAGTTCTCCTCCCTCAGGAGTGCTGCAACTTTTGTCCTAACGGCAGTTTCTCTATCCCCTGGGGCGCTGAGGCCCAGGAGTCCCTTATCTCAGGCATCACCAAAGATCCTGCAGATCAAGCCCCCCCCCCCCCCACTCCACCAACAGCCACACCCTCTGGGGCTAGAATTGCTGCTGGTTCAAACCCTTACCCCAGGCAAGAAATTTGGGACAGAAAAAAGAAAGCAACTGCCCAAGGACAGATGATGGGAAGAGGTCAGAGGAAACACCCAAGCAGAGCACAAAGGCTGGGAACTGATGGGAAATGGGGACAGGGGAGGGAGGCAAAGGTGGGAGGCAGGGACTTTGACCCAGGAGAGCCAAATCCCACGACTTTCTTCTTCTAATGAAGTCACATATTTTAAAAAATGTGTGATCATAGTTGTAATTACTAAGTGACATGAGAAAAACTCCAACATTGGCCTTATTCCAGATATTGAGAAAACAATAAATGGGGGAGGAAAAAAAAACGCTAATTACATCACTTATATCATTGACCGTTTATAACTAAGTAGTCTGAGCACAAAACCAGTTAACTTTGAAGACCAACTTCAGACTTAAAAACGTCCTCCCAAGAATACATCAGAGTTCACCCAGGAAAGAGAAGAATGGAAATCTTTAAGATTTCTTTGCTTCAAAAATTATTGCAGTGGTAAAGAGAGGTTCCTGGGATAGCAGGAAATGGTTCTTGACCCTTAATGCACATGGTGGGTTTATGAGGGGGTAGCCTTGGTAATAGGTTCCAGCACACTTTATTTCTCTTTTCCTCACAACACGTCGCTAAAGCCAAAGCTCTCACCCTTTCTGTCTTCTGGAAAGAGTACAGTAGTTAGAACCCGTACTCCCAGCTATGCCAATGTCCAATCCCGGCTCCACCTGTGAGCTAAGTGACCTTGGGAGGTCCTGCGGTTCTGCCTATCTCAATGATCTCATCTGTAAATGCAGATAACGGATTCAATCTCAAAATTCTAGTATCTGCCTGGTAGTAAATTCTTAATCAATTTCTCCATGTTTGAGAATCTTGCCACTTGATATACTCAGGTTGTTTCAGTTCAGTTAGCCATAATGATTTGTCGAATGAATACTCAACAGTTATTGAGTACATACTAGCTGCCAAAGATCCCGTAAGACACTATGAACACAACTGTGAACCAGACAGATAAAAATCCCTGTCCTTATTTGGGGGGGGGACCAGAGGAGGACAAAACAGATGCTCACAGGTAAAACACGTGCCAAGTTATTACATGGTAATAAATTCTAAAGAGAAAAAAGGGCAGGTTGGCAGGGATTAAGGGCTAAGTTTGCAAGTTGCTATTTTAGATACTACAGCATTACGTAAACTCTATATGATTTTGTTTATTACGTGAGATATAAAAATTGTAATTTTAATTGGAACAGTGAATGAGTCTTTGCTAATATAAAAAAGGTTATCTGATCACAAATTACAAACATTTGTACAAACGTTTTCTTTAACTATATATAATAAAAAACGTTTCTCAATCTCTTCACCTACTTTCAATGAGAGTACTTTGATCACTTACAGTGAAGATTACAGCTGAGAGCAAGTGCTTTCTTGAAGAAGTTCTTAAGGGCTATTCTGATGATAGACACACTATTGAAACTCAGGGAGGATGAAGAACTAGCAAACCATGACTTCAGATGTAGCAAGGATCTGCAGTTCCTCCTTAAATCACCTGACCTGCATTTGCAAATATTGTAACACATATGTCAGACAAAGGTTCCAATTGTGCCCTTTGCTACAAAGAAAGAAATCTGACAATGCAAAATGATTGCAAAGCCCCACTAAAATGGGGGTTTAAAATAATATAATTTTACATTTAGAATAATTAATATTTATTTAAATTATTATTCTTAAGCTGTTATGTTTAAATTCTTAATTATTGAATTTAAAAAATATTTTAATTACTATTAAAACAATTTATTGTGTATTACTAATTGTAACACAACAATATATGATATACTTAAATATTAAATGTGTTAAATAGTATAATTTAGTATTAGTGAAAATATATTTAACAACGTAACTTAAAATAATATAATATTTACTTTCCTCTTTCAAAGACTGGCTTTGGAGAAGGAGGTTAGTTCAAACCACGGGCCTCAGAACATTAGTAGCTGACGGACCGCGGAGAGCCTGGGCGCGGTGCCCAGCCGCAACTCAACCAGGCAAGCGTGGGTGCCGTTCCCTGCCTAAGAAGAGGGAGGTGAACTGCTTTGGGAGCCTAAGTCGGGGTCCCTGCTTCAAAGCTAATCATTAAGGAAAAGAGAGTCTGCAATTAGAGTTTTAAAGACATGCTATTTAAATTTTATATTTATATATCTCAGTTTAATTTCCCTCTCTTGAAATACACGTGTGATTCAGAAGGGTCCTGTTTTCTTCCACTGTGCATTTTGGATGGACACAATCATAGCTGTTGTAAAACAGTCATGAGGCACGTCCTCTCAACCCACGCTTAATGAGTAGTGTTCATGTACTACACACTGAGAAATGGTTCATGCATATTAATTATCTCATTCTATTCTCCTAAGACCCAATAAAATAATTATTAGCATATCCATTTTATAGTTGAGAAAACTGAGGCCTGAAAAGTTTAAAAAAATTTCTTGGGTTTGCACAGATAGGATGTAGCAGAATTGGGATGAAAAGCCATATTTATCTGAACTTAAAGTCCATAACCTTGACCTTGACCTTAACATTAACATTAAACTGCCTTTAGCTAGGTAATGTTTTCAGTGGACCATAAACATTCCTCCCTTTGGACTGGAATATCTAACTCGAATGGTTCTAGGAGGAGATATATTTTACTTAGCACTCTCAATTTGTGTTAAGTAGCCCCCACCCCCTGCCAAAAACAAACAAACAAACAATAATCAAACATAAGAGAGAAAAAAATCCCTGAACTACAGGAGACTGCTTTCCAGTTGTTGCTATAACTAATCATTTCTCAATTTTTTTATTTTAATGAAGTTCTTGGGGGTAGTGGCAATATTTTAAGTACATTATTATCTATTGTAATAAAAATATTCCTTAAATAAGTATTTACACTGTACTAGGTATTTCTCAGAATATATGAAATATGCTACCTATTTTTCAAAGGAGTTACCAACAGCCCTCTAAGACTGAATAAGGTTTGGGCAGTATAGTAAGCTTTGGTTTAGAAACTAAAATTGTCCTTATGAACTTGAGCTTGGGTTTTCTTTTTTTTATTTTTTAAAGATTTATTTATTTATTTGTTTGACTGAGAGAGATCACAAGTAGGCAGAGAGGCAGGCAGAGAGAGAGAGGAGGAAGCAGGCTCCCCACTGAGCAGAGAGCCCAATGCGGGGCTTGATCCCAGGACCCTCGGATCATGACCTGAGCGGAAGGCAGAGGCTTTAACCCACTGAGCCACCCAGGCACCCCGAGCTTGGGTTTTCTTATTTAACTAAGGATATGTCATTAGGTAAATCAGTTTATCAGATTGTTCTTCCCTGATCTCTAGAACTGTGAAAAATTGATCCAATTAAATGCTTTAACATGTGTGAAATGACTAGATCTCACGAGTCTATTCTAATCATGAAGACCACTACATTCACAAGATCTCCCTGCCCTGTGGTTTTGAAGCTTCTCCCTGGGAGAACCCCCACATCAAAGCAGAATTAATGGGTTAGATGGGGATGATGGCCCTCGCCGGACTTAAGGCTTCGAGTTTTGAGCTGTGAGCTTCTCATGAGCTCAAATTTTCTTTGTATCTCCAATTTTGGCTTTAAAATTCATGCCAGTTTAGTATTTTACTCCATTACACACATTTTAACATAAAAAGCAATGAAAAATTGAATGAACACTGGGCCCACCTCCTTCCAGACTTCTTTGAGATCATGTTTGTGTTTAAGACATTTTCAGTTTCTTAGTCTGATTCTTAGTCAAGACCTTCTAAATGGATACACCATAATGAATGTAAAAAGAATATAAAATGGTAACATAAAAATGAAGCCTTTGCTTCACCAGGACCTTGCATGTGATACAAAAATGTTTGTGGGTGGTGACTATGGGTATCATATGGGAAAAGTTTTAATGTCAAAAATTCAAGCTAAGAACTCTATATTTTCACTGGTTTTTATTCTACCCACATGGGAAGGATGGGTTCTAATTAAGCCTCGGGAACACAGGGCTGTTATTCACTAGTAAGATTTGTCCCAGATATTAAGCAGTCTTACCCAACCACAGTGCGCTGTCTTCAGCCAACACGGTTGTGTGTTTTAATATTGCATGTAGCGTGATAGCACAAAGCATATCAGCTCCTGTAGTCATTACTGTGCTTTTCCAGTTGAATTTTTCCAGAATTCTCACTGAAATATTCACTCCAAACCCTGGCCCAATTTTTTTCAAGATTCTTCTGAAGAGCCAAGCAATCCACTGCAAGCGATTTATTTCGAGTGCATTACAAGAGAACTGTGATGTCTTCCTTATGAAATCTCCATTCTGAGTCTCTACTTCCATCTGTTGTTCCTCTGGAAACGCAATAGTCAGGGTTTCTCAGAAGAACAAAAGGGCTTGTAAACGAATGTCAAGTGACCCAGCTGGGAGGACTATGGTAAGGGAGCTGTCTCCCCGGTCACCAGGACGAGAGGGACATGTGCAGTTTCGGCACTCCCAGGGCTTGAGACCTGCAGTCCCAGTTCAGACTTTAGACATTTCATCCTGTTCAGATGTTACTGCAGCACTCGGAAATGTCAACAAGACAGTCTACTGAAACTAATTCTATACCTATATACAGTGTGAAACTCAGTTGCTCCCCCGCTTACCCCGCTTTGGTGCCTTGGCATTTCCCTTAGGATCGTTAGATGAATTAAACAAGGAGTCCGTTAGACTGAAGCGGCTCCAATGCTTTAGGTGCCTAAGTAAGCAAACCCAAACCTAAGCCTGTAAATTCTTCAAGGCTAAGAAATCAAAACCTAAGGACAACCAATCACAAACAGCCAATTGGGCTTTTCCCAAATAAGGCAACTGCTTAATCAAATAATTCCCTTGCTTTGCTTGTATACCTTCTCTCTGTGAGTCTTTTCCCTAAGTGTGTTGGCAGAGTGCTCCTAACCACTTCCGGTATGGCACTGCCTGATTAGAATCCATAGTTACTCAAATAAACTCTTAAAAGTGTTAATATGCCTCACTTTACCTTTTAACAGTTCAATATCTAAAATCCCTAAAATGTATGTGTTTACAAAGATCTCCTCAGCCTACCTGTTCAGCTTTTCTCCCTCTGCTATCCTTCTCCCACACCACCCTCCAATCAGCCGCAAGTCCTTCTGGTTTCTTCTCTTCCCGATGGGCCTTCCCTCATGAATCCTCACTGCCTGGAAGACCCACCCCTTTCTCCCTCTGACTTATCCTACTCATTCCTCATCTCGCTTTCCCAGAGGCAACTTCACTGACCCCTGAAACTAGGTTTGGTATTTTCATCTCATGATCTTGTGGCTCCTTGCAGATTTTGTTTTCTTTGTTTGTTTTTGGTTATAGTTGGCACACTTGTAATTATTTGTTGATTGATTACTCTTTAATTATTTGTATAAAGGCTGTACTCCATAGTAGATTACAAATCTCTTAGAACAGGCGAGTTTTTCACTGCTGACTCCTTGAACACTTTGGCCATAGGTTCAACCATGTGGAATGGATGATATTTGAACACCTCGGCCTTAAAAAATGTCAGTTTCATATGCTTCAATCTAATAACCTATTCAATAAATATTTTAAAATATGTTTAAAAATAATAAAATAAAAAAATAAAAATAATAAAATAAATAAAAAATTAAAACACATTTAAAAGCCATGCATGTGGTTTCAGGCTTTCTGTGTGTGTGTGTGTGTGTGTGTGTGTGTGTGTGTGTGTGTGAGAGAGAGAGAGAGAGAGAGAGAGAGCGAGAGAGAGACAGCGAGAGACAGCGAGAGACAGAGACAGAGAGACCAGCTATTAGTGTAACTATTACTAAAAGAATCTTTTAAGTTACACTAACTTTTAAAAATTTCATTGGGTTTCAGAGAGATTTTGCAAAGTTAGAAACAATAATAAATTCCAAAATTGGAATGTTTGAAATACAACGTCAGCAGTTTCCTCTGCTGCTTTGATCTTGGGTCAATTTTCTACTCATCTGAGTTTTCTTCCTTCTGTGAGATTGAGCTCAAATAGGCATCTCTTGTGCTCCCTAGAGCCTTGTAGGCGAGTTCTGCATGATTTCCTTCTGCCCTGTGGAAGGACCAGGATCTAGATTTTGCACTGCCCTACCCAATTCCCATTTTGAGCATCAGGATACATAGTGGTGGCCAAAAGCCCTTCTTTGAACTTGTCCCTCCCTGATATTGATTTAACTGTTTAAACTCATGTAGGCGCTCCTCTCCAGAAATGCCTTGCAAATTCCCCTAACATTTATAACTCTAGAGAATGCCTCTGATTCAAGCACAACACAAACATTAGTGGTACAATGACGCTGAGTCTGAGACATCTGAGATAGGGTCATTCTAACGCATTTTTAAAAATATTCAGTTTTAGTCCTCTCAGAGATTCATCACCTCAGAGACTTTGGATGAGGGAAATATTGAGAGAAGAGATCATTGAGGAGAATGGAAAAAGGCAGTTAACAGGGGACATGACAAATACTGCATGAAAGTCTGTCGCCCACCCCAAAGGTCCATTGTCATAAATTAAATGGTTGGCTCCCCTCAAGTAAGCCTTCAAGAGCACATCCTGCGGACCAGCTCTGTGCCAGGTGGTGCCCCACACGTACTGGCTTCCTACCTCACGAAGCCCAAGTCTAGCAAAGCCAGGTAGAGAAAGACGATTTAATGATACTGAGAAAAATAGGAACGGGCACAAAAAAAGGCAACCAAAACATGTTGGTACTAACACTTAAAATTAAACCTTTGTTGGGGCGTCTGGTTGGCTCCATCAGTGAAGCGTCTGCCTTTGGCTCAGGTTATGATCCAGGGATCCTGGGATCGAGTCCCACATTGGGCTCCCTGCTCGACGGGAAGTCTGCTTCTCTCTCTGCCTGTCGTTCCCCTTGCTCGTGCTCTCTCTGTCAAATAAATGAATAAAATCTTTAACAATAAATAAATAAACAAACAAACAAACCTTTGCTAATTGCCCAAACTTCGGAGTACTGGAGAAAAATCACATTTTAAATATAAGGCAAAAGATAGTGGTATGAATCATCAAATAACACCTCGCAGCTGGCCACAAGAAAACAAAGGTGAAGGAAGAACAAATTCATGCAAGCGGAAAGGAGCAGGTCCTCCCGGAGGAAGAGTCATGAGAACATCACACCCTGCCCATCATCAGGTCTCAGGAGCTGCTCCTCCAGGTCCGGGGCACTCGGGAGCCCCCACTCCCCCACAGAGCTTGGGGTGAAAAGCTCTCCCATGGACAATCTACTGATTTGATTTCTGATGAATGGCATCTCTGAGGAGCTCATCAGCAGCGTACTCCGACCGCAGCCACCCCCCAAAGGACAGAAGCGCTGTGTGGCTTTCCCTCCTTCCCTAAGACGCAGCAGTTGGTCATACCTGCGCTGACAACAATACGAAAGGTAGAATGGACACGAACAACAGTCGTGAGAATCCCGCCTCAGGAGCCCAAACTACATCACTCGACGAGACTCACACTTCTTTACCCCTTAC
This sequence comes from Potos flavus, assembly GCA_028534135.1. Taxonomy (NCBI): domain Eukaryota; kingdom Metazoa; phylum Chordata; class Mammalia; order Carnivora; family Procyonidae; genus Potos; species Potos flavus. The sequence continues at coordinate 39,915,469 of CM052886.1, read as the reverse complement.
AACTCAACTCAGCAAACATGTGGTCAAACCCATTTTACAGGTGAGCAAACTGAGGCTCGATCAGGGAGGTGACGGAGCTGGGAGTCAAACCCAGATGTATCTGATGCTAAATCTCCATACAGGCAAAAGCTGTATGTGAAACTGATGGCTTCTTTACTCTATTAAATCATTTACAAGTTAACCGATTCCATAGTTTATAGACCTGAAAGGAGCTAATCATGGAAATTTTTACATATAATTGGTTTTTCATATATTTCCATACAACTCATCTTCCTTTCTGCTGCTAGTCCCCTGCAGTAGAAGCCTGACAGCAAGGATCTATTTACTTTTAAGAAAAGCAACAACAAAACAGCTTTATTGCGGAACACCTGGGTGGGTCAGTTGGTTGAGCATCCCATTCTTGATTTGGGCTCAGGTCATGGTCTCAGGGTTGTGAGGTTGAGCCCTGCATCGGGCTCCACGCCAGCAAGGAGTCTGCCTAGATTCTCTCTCTCCCTCGCCCTCTGCCCCTCCCCCTGCACTCACTCTCTCTCTCTCTCTCTCTCTCGAAATTAAATAAATAAGCCTTTAAAAAAAACATTTAAAGTGTGCCTTTGAGTGACTTTTAGTATATTTACAGAGTTGTGTGTAATCTGTAAAAGTGGGAATGCGAATCATTACCACTATCCAATCTGAGAACATTTTCATCATCCAACAAAGAAACTCCTATCCCTTTATCCCTTCATTCTCCTTCCCTCGAGACCCTTTGGCAACCACTAATCTATCTCTGTGGATTTGCCTGTTCTGAATATTTCATATAAGTGGAATTATACATGTGGCTTTTTGTGACTTTTTTTTTCACTTAGAATACTGTCTTCAACGTTCATCCATTTTGTAGCATGTGTCACTAGTTCATTCCTTTTTATTGCTGAATAATATTCCATTGTATGAATATACCACATTCACTTATCCACTCAATAGTTGAGACTTGGGATTGCTTCCACTTTGGGGCAATTATGAATAATGCTGCTCAAGACATTGGCTCCATTGACTTTTAATTCATCAGACTCTCCTTTTACCCTAAAGAAGTTACTGTGAACTCCCAGAAGTCTGTGACAAATTACTAGAAACAAAGAAAGCTAAAATCCCTAGGCAAGACAGCAAATTGTGTGTCATACTTAGGGTGAGCCCTTCTTCCTGGTCTCCCTGGAGCTTCCCCAGTTTAAGGCTAAATGTTCTGTGTCCTGGGAAAACTATTGGTTCCAGGCAAAGCTGGACAGCTGGCCTTCCTAGACTGGGACTTAGTTCAGAAGGCAATTCTCTGTCTCCTGAGATGAGTTTTATGGTTTCTGGTGAAGTTATATTTTTTAAAACTGGCTTATGCAGTAGCTATCACTTTACATAGTTTTGTTTTAGTGGAAAACAATTATTCTTTTAATTTCTACATAATGAACAATGTCTGCAAATTTTACAAGTACTAATTTTAAGGGTAAAGCGTATATATAAAATGCAGGATTATATATATACATATATATACATACACACACACACACACACATATATATACATGTATATATATTTGCATATGATTTTTTAAGACTATTTTTTAGAGCCATTTTAGATTCAGAGCAAAATTAAGAGAAAGGTATAGCTTTTTCCCATTTATACCAGCTGCTCCCACACATGCAGTCTCCTCCATTATCACCATCCCCCACTAGAGTGGTACATTGTTACAAATGAAAAGCCCTGCTTATTTTTTAAAAGACCTCCCTAAAAGCTGAAAAGCCTCGTGTCCACAGGGTGGCAGTGTAACACCCATAAACCCAAATAGAATTGAGAAGAGGCTGTATTAATAAAACCTAATCTTTGCTTGTCACCTTGTGGTTTTATAAGAAAATGAATAAGGCCAACCAACTACTTGTGAAATCCATGGCTTTGTTTTATTCTGGCAAATGACCTCCTATGGTTAACCACTGAAGTCTCCAAACCCCAAGTTTAAGACAAAAAATACAAATTTAATCAAATAGTTCAAAGGCTATTGATTCAAGTTGTTTGATTCAAGTATTGATTTTAGTTGTTTTTTTTTTAATTACAGCTGATAGAATTACAGAATTAGGAGCCTTAGAAATCACAAAATTCAATGTTTTCTGCCTTTTTCCACCAAAAAAAAACCCCAAAACATTGAATAGGTCACATTTTCAGATACTAGACATGTCCATGGTATTTCATGGAATGAAACTTTACCCCTTTTCCTCCTCTTAAGCAAGGATTTTAAATTTCAGGTGACAGGAATATTATAAGGATAATATCAAATCTTCTTTATTTTTAAGGTAGTCATTCACTAGTTTCAATACTTGATTTTTAGAAATAAATTACTCAAAAGAAAGAAAGAAAGAAAGAAAGAAAGAAAGAAAGAAAGAAAGAAAGAAAGAAAGAGAGGAAGAAAGAAAGAAAAAGAAATTACTTTAACATGCTCTATACCCAGTCTGGACATAAGTATGTTACCATTCTTAAACTGAGCAAACGTGATTCTAGTACAACCTTCCACTGAAACCTGAACTCCCCTTTAGAATGTTCTCAATAGTTACCTATCTGGGAAATAGGCCCCAAAACAATTACCTTTAATTTGCCTTGGCTTCAGTAGCATAAACCCAGTGTTTATAGGCCTGATATTTATAAATTATATATATTTCTGTATTCACATTAAAAAAGAAATATAGAGCCACCTGGGTGGCTCAGTCAGTCAAGCATCCAAATCTCGATTGTGACTTGATTCAAGTCATAATTTCAGGGTCATAAGATCGAGGAGCACCTAAAGCTCTGCCCTCAGCGGGTGGTCTGCCTGAGATTCTCTCTCCCCCTCCTTCTGTCCCTCCTCTCCCCTCAAATAAATAAATAAATCTTTTTTTTGTTAAAGGAATATAGAAGAAAATGTCTTCTTTTTCCTACAAATAGCAACAGCCTTGAAATTTGGAAACTGTTCTATTATTTGCTCACATCATTAAAGGTAAGGGTAAAGAGAAGTGTGGGCTAGTTTCTTTTGCATGAAAGAAAAAGACACTTTCTTTTTCATAAAAACACTGAAATTGCTGAGAAAATCAGTTTTCCTATAGCAGTTTCTAACTGGCACTCTGGGCCAGCATTCACTTTCGGTTAATAAGGAGGCAGTATAGACTGGAGAGCTGAGTAAAGATAAATTAGCAAAGGAGGAAAAAAGAAAATCCAGTTGAAATATGAGTCTAGTGACATAGATTCACAGTCTCTTCCCTTTTGATGTCAGATCACAATGTCAATGGAATATAAAGCAGGCTGATCTCTAGGGGCTCTTCAAGCTGGAATCTGTCTCTTTCTAGGAGTCTTTGGTCCTAATCTTAGTTTTTGGTCTTCCGTTTGCCCACGCTGACTCAGCCATTCATCCCTGCGTTGCTGAAGTTCAGACACATAGACAGTGAGAATCTAATCTGAGAGAATAAAATAGCATATGTTTAAATACTTGTCCTGCTCTAGAACTTTTGTTTTGAGGGGCGCCTGGGTGGCTCAGTGGGTTAAAGCCTCTGCCTTCCGCTCGGGTCATGATCTCAGGGTCCTGGGATCGAGCCCCGCATCCGGCTCTCTGCTCAGCAGGGAGCCTGCTTCTCCCTCTCCCTCTGCCTGCCTCTCTGCCTACTTGTGATCTCTCTCTCTCTCTGTCAAATAAATAAATAAAATCTTAAAAAAAAAAAAAATAGAACTTTTGTTTTGAGATTCTAAATGCCCACTTCTATGACTTTTCTAAACACAACCACCAAATAATTGTAATTAAATAGAACAGAGTCATTTTTGTTTTTAATACTGTTTTAATACTAACAAGTGCCCTCCAGGACTGCAATCTGCTTGATTGTGGGGGATATTTGAGGCATAACATGTAGAGCTAGGACTATGAAAGCTGTTTTCCTGAAAAAATAAAAGTCTTGTCTGTGCTAAATGATACATTGTCTACATCATATCACCTGACACACGTGAAGTGATGGGTTGCTCTTTAGTTGACCCAATTACTCTCTCTTCTACAAGAGGCCAGGGACTTCCTTCTTCCAGTTTCTCAATAGATCCTGAAGTTTATAGAGTAACTTCCTGTTTGATAGAATAGGCAGGACAAGCACTCTTCTGATATGAGTGACGCTGTTGAGAGCTGCGTCTTTGAAGTTTCTTACAGGGATGGTTGCTCACCTTTATAATAGATTTCAAAGGCCCATTGAGGTCACTTGCTGGCTGTCCACTGCTCTGGAATGCAAAGCCAGCCTTCTGAACTCATCAAGGTTTGTTCCTGGCATCAAGGAATAAACCATTAAGAGTCTGTGTTGCGGGAGCCTGGGTAGCTCAGTTGGTTAAGCGACTGCCTTCGGCTCAGGTCATGATCCTGGATTCCCGGAATCAAGTCCCGCATGGGGCTCCCAGCTCCGCGGGGAGTCTGCTTCTCCCTCTGACCTTCTCCCTTCTTATCCTCTCTCCACTCTGTCTCTAAAAAAAAAAAAATTTTAACAAACAAACAAAATAAGAGTCTGTGTTGCATTCAGAGAGACCCTGGATGTCAAACTAGAATGGCCCGAAGGAGTCAGTCCTGAGAGCTGTCACTTACTGAATGCTTGACTAACAAGGCCAGTCTCCTAATCCGCCCAACACTGCAAAGCAGACTTTCTCCACTGGTGCAGATGAAGAAGCCGAGGCTGGGACACTCAGGGACCGACCCGGTGCAGAGGGTGCACTGAACCCCAGCCTGACTCCCCTGTAGCACTCGGCCATCCTGGGGCTCCTCGCACAAGGGATGAAGGCGGCTCGTCTGGGAAGCACCTGCATCTCTACCCCAAGAGGCAGAGTGGCAGAGGGACACAGGTCCTGCCCTTCAAGTTAGACAGCTGGACAACGGCAGCCCCAGCCCTAGAACTACGAAGACAGACACTTACCCTCCATGAAAATAAAATCACTGGGGTTTGGCTGTGGTTGTAAGGTATCTGGGTTTCCCTTATTTACCTTGTTATGGTGGTTTAAAAAAAAAAGCACATAACATAAAATCTACCATCTTCAGTGCTTGTAAGGGAAGAGTTCAGTAGTGTGGTCTGTTGTACAACAGACCTCTCGAATCTTTTCATCTGGCAGGACTGAAACTCTGTACCCATTAAGCAACAACTCCCCCTTTCCTTTCTGCCCCAACCCCTGGCAACCACCATTCTACTTTCTATTTTCTAAGAGTTTGACAACTTTAGATACCTCATACAGTGGAATCATGCTGTATTTGTCTTTTTGTAGCTGGCTTACTTCACTTAGCATAATGTCCTCTATGTTGTAACATGATAGGATTTCCTTCTTTTTAAAAGCTGAATAATAGTCCATTGTATTATACCACATTTTTAAAAAATTGAGATACAATTGACATATAACATGGTATATAATTGACATATAACAAGGTATACAGTATGCTGATTTGATACATTTCTACATTGTGGTAGGATTTCCACCGTCCTGTTAGCTAGCGCCTCTATAATGCACATTTTCTTTCTCTAGTCATCTGTCCATGGACACTTCGGTTGCTTCTACCTCTTGGCTATTGTGAATAATGCTGCCATGAACATGGGTGTGCAAATATCTCTTCAAGATCCCATTCTCAATTCTTTTGAATACAGACTCAGCAGCGGGATTGCTGGATCATATGGCAATTCTGTGTTTTTATTTTCTGAAGAAACTCCATACTGCTTTTTATAGCAGCTGCACCATTTTGTATTTCTTCTTTTTTTTTTTAAGATTTTATTTATTTATTTGACAGAGAGGAGAGAGATCACAAGTAGGCAGAGAGGCAGACAGAGAGAGGAGGGGGAAGCAGGCTCCCCGCTGAGCAGAGAGCCCGATGCAGGGCTCGATCCCAGGACCCTGAGATCATGACCTGAGCTGAAGGCAGCATCCTAACCCACTGAGCCACCCAGGCGCCCCCCATTTTGTATTTCTATCAACAGGGCACAAGGTCTCCAATTTCTCCCCATGCTCACCCAAACTTGTTATTTTCTGGGGTTTTTTTTTTTTTTTATAGTAGCCACATTATTCTTTATTATAGATATCCCTGACTCTTATCTTTCTCTAGCCCTGCCCTATTTCAAGGTTCTTTCTACTTTATTCATTTCTATGTTGCTTGTATTTTTATAAATCTATTGCTTTTATAATTTTTAAGGCAGTAAATATACTTTTTAAAAAAACCTGTTGCAAAAAGCTTGGCCAAAACCAACATTGAAGAGGTGTTTGATAGTTGTAAGTATAAATGATGACGTCGAATGGTAGATTTTCTGAACAGTCTGGTACTGAGACTAAGAGATGAGACTGTGATCCAGGTATCCCTCCTGCCGTCATCGATCTTACCTACAGCCAATCAAGTCAGGCTAGCATTGTCAGGAAGTCTACAGTCATTTAAGTCACACATTAGAATGCCAAGTGAAAGTCGGAACGGCTTCCTCCGTTAAATAGACAAATACGTTCTAACTGGTATAAGGTGGTATCTAAATGTGGTTTTGATTTGAGTTTCCCTGATGGCTAGTGATGATGAACATTTTTTCATGTGTCTGTTAGCCATTTGTATGTGTTCTTTGGAGAAGTGTCTGTTCATGTCTTCTGCCCATTTTTTGACATTATATCTGTTTTTTGGGTGTTGAATTTGAGGAGTTCTTTTTTTTTTTTTTAAGATTTTATTTATTTATTTGACACAGAGAGAAAGATCACAAGTAGGCAGAGAGGCAGGCAGAGAGACAGGTGGAAGCAGGCCCCACTGAGCAGGGAGCCTGATGTGGGGCTCGATCCCAGGACCCTGAGATCATGACCTGAGCTGAAGGCAGAAGTAACCCACTGAGCCACCCAGGTGCCCCCCCCTTTTTTTTAAGAAGGAGTTCTTTATAGATCTTGGATATCAACCCTTTGTCTGTAGTGTCATTTGCAAATATCTTCTCCCATTCTGTGGGTTGCCTCTTTGTTTTGTTGACTGTTTCCTTTGCTGTACAGAAGCTTTTTATCTTGATGAAGTCCCAAAAGTTCATTTCACTTTTGTTTCTTTTGTCTTTGGAGACATGTCTTGAAAGAAGTTACTGTGGCCGATGTCAAAGAGGTTACTGCCTATGTTCTCCTCTAGGATTTTGATAGATTCCTGCCTCACGTTGAGGTCTTTCATCCATTTCGAGTTTATCTTTGTGTACGGTGTGAGAGAATGGGGGAGACGAAGTATGAGAAACTGTGGACTTTGAGAAACAAACTGGGTGAGCCTGGTGGTGGGTATTAAGGAGGGCACGGATCGCATGGAGCACTGGGTTTGGTGCATAAACAATGAATCTTGGAACACTGAAAAAAATAAAATTAAATTAAGATGTTAAAAAATAGATAAATACATTCATTAATTGAAAGTAAATAAAAATAAATATCATAACATAAAAAGTGAAATTGTAGAGTGTGAACTGTAACCTACTGGAAAGATAAGCGAGCTCTCACAGAACGAGGGCCATTTTTGGAGAAGCAAGTGTGGTCAACGTTCTGGTGCTGCCCATGTTCTGGCAGCATGTACCGGAGCCCCACCCATGCCAGCTCCTCACTGATCCCGACACCAGGGTGATTTGGCCATTGGATGAGCCCCAAGTCTGTTGTACACATTATTTTAAAATAAGAAAGGATAGGGGCGCCTGGGTGGCTCAGTGGGTTAAAGCCTCTGCCTTCGGCTCAGGTCATGATCTCAGGGTCCTGGGATGAAGCCCCTGCATCAGGCTCTCTGCTCAGCACAGGAGCCTGCTTCCCCCTCTCTCTCTGCCTGCCTCTCTGCCTACTGGTGATCTCTCTCTGTCAAATAAATAAATAAAATCTTTAAAAAAAAAAAAGAAGAAGAAGAAGAAAAAAGGATAAAAGTTGAGTAATTTATTTTTTAGAATTCTAAAATGGCCCCATGTCAAACCAACTTATGTCAAATTGTTATATGTCCCTGCCACCAACAGGCTATGTGACTTTGACTAAGTCACTTTAACCTCTAGAAACTACTTCCTCTTCCAAAAATGGGAAGATTAGAATAGATAACTGTGCTACCACTCTGCCCTCTCTCACTCCCCACTCCTGGTTTCTCACCCTACATCCCAGCACCTCCTCTGCCCATCCTTCCCTACTCCCAGACCTCCCCCCCCCATCCTACACTTGAATCAAATAGAATAGTTAGGTACAGATTTATCTCGACTCATAGAAATGGACTGATTACCTTGGAACTGAATGCCATTAGAACTGAATGCCATTAGTAACAGTGTTTTTGAAAACTAAGAAAAGGGCTCCATGCATCTGAAAATATTTTTACCTTATTGTGTTACATTAAAAGTTACTAATACCTTGGAACTGTATTATACTTTGGAACTGCAGAGGCTCTCCTGTGTAGTATCTCACTAAATATTCCTGATAAGCTTGAGAGGTGGGTTTCATCATATCTCTATTATAGATGAGGAATCCAGCACTGAAAAATAGAACGATCTGATCAAGAACTCATAATAACTGGCAGATCCTCCAGAGTAATCAAGATCCTCCACAGCAGGATATATAGATTTTTACCTCTAAATTTAATTTCTGAAGCAATTCTCATCAGGCCCATATAAATCCATTTTTTTACTTCGTGTGTGTGTGTGTGTGTGTGTGTGTGTGTGTGTGTGTGTGTGTGTGTGAAGCATTACCCAAAAAAAATCCTCTCTAAGATTTTAAGTAGAATGTTGGTGTTTAGCTTCCTGGAGATGCCATTGATGTTCTATGGGTTGTTGTTGTTGTTGTTGTTGTTTGTCTGTTTTTTTAATTCTCTCACAATATCATCTCCAGAGAAGGTGTTCAACAAAGTATTTTTGGAGAAGACGGTGGGTGGAAAGATGGCTAGATGGATGGATGGTTGGGTGCACTAACCAAACAACAAATGAGTGGCCGAATTAATGAATGAACTTAGAACCATTTGTCTTTTCTTTTTTTTTTTTTTATTTGTCTTTTCAATTGTTGAGAAAATATTATAACCTCATTAGGACCGTTTACCCATTTATTTAATGAGCACTTTTATCCACTTATTTAGTATTTTCTCATTTCAATTGAGCATTGATAATTGGAAATATAAAATTGAAAATTACTGTCCTACTTACACTCGCCCATCCCCACTTGATATGCCAAGAATTTTGGTTACAAATCAACAGAGGTTGATTATCTACCTCTTTAATCTACTGGAAAGTATAATATGACAAACTGTAAGCATTTGTATCTATCCAGGACTAAAAGAACTAACCATCCCAAAAGCTTTTCTTATTTTGACAATGGCAGCTATTGTTTTCATCAAAGGGTAAGTAACTGGAGCTTATACTAGCTGACATTTTCCCTACACATTAGAGAAGTTGAAAAGTAACTTATCCTAAAATTTTTATTTTTCTTATCTGAGAATTTTTAAAAATAAAAATATAAAGGTAGTCCAAAGTAAGTTCTAACTGGATGTATAACATTTTTTGTACAAAGCTGGATTGAGCCAGTAAAAGATTGTGGGAACTGAGAAAAACAGGCCTAACCAGCTCTTCCTGTACAAAAGAATGGGATCTAAAATGAGTCAAATCTAACACCCTAAAGTGATTTCTCAAAGTCTTGATCGCAATTTTACATATGTTAAACCTGATTTTATCTACATTTGGAAATTTTTCTCTATGTGATGGTCAATATAGACATGATTTAATAACTATGCTTCAATGACAACATTCCTGTGGCAAAATCAAGGCTCAGTTTTGGAAGTTCTGAAGAAAGACACAAGAAAATGTAACCATAGTTATCTCGTGAGGAAAAGAAATTAAGAAGACAGAAGACATTCTGTGCTATGCTTCTGAAATGTTGCATTTTCAGCAGAAAAAATAATCTAAAATTTTGTTTACGTTGGCTTCTGGAGTTTATGTGATAAATCATTCCCAGAAGATTTCTAGTCTATATTATAAAGATGTCTACTCATATTCATAACAATTCCTTCTCGTTCAGTGTGCATAAAGACATAGCCATCTCAATGAATACAAGACTGCAGAGATCAGACCACAGACCCTAGGAGATATTTGTTATCGCCATAATGGAAACATTGTTGCAAGCCAAAGTTTTCACGAGGTCTCGGTTTCCTTAAACTGGGACTGAAGAAATTAAAAGTCATTATCATTCTGAGTTGGAAAGCAATTCCGCAAACCTAGCTATCTATGTAATACAAACTTATTACCGATTACTATTTAACCGTGTGTCTCTGATCAAAGTTTACAATTACATACTATACAACACACATATTGCAAATTCACAACATTCTGTAAAGCAATAGAGCATTCAAAATAATGGCTTGAATTGGAGACACTTCTTTGTTTAAAACACTTACTTGTTTAACTAGTTTCGGAAAAGACTATGGAACCCATAATAATAACTTGAGTTTATTGCTTAGATAACTGCAGAGAGGAATAAGGTGCACGTTTTTAAAGAGTACAAGAACTAGAATTTTATAAATCTACTAATTATTTTAAAATAATGATATCAAATTATAACTTATTTATCAAACACTGGAGAATTAGATGTGGCACATTAGTGATTTTTCAAATAGCTGAAGTTAACCATTTCAAATGTTTTTTTTTTATTTTTTATTTTTTTTCAAATGTCTTTATTTTTAAGGACAATCTATGAAAATTGCGTCGGATATTTTCTCACCTAATTGAACAGAATATATGGAGCAGAAATTTCCTTTGTCCCGGGGGTCAGGGACATCAGTCATCACGCTGCCTGAGACACTTCACAATTACTAAGGTTTTTGTAGGTGGTTTGGCTCCCTTGCTATCTACCTCCTCTGCGGTCTATTTTTCCTAGCATGCCTGCTGCCCCCCTTTTCATTTTTTTTCTAATATACCACACCCTAGGAACTTAGTAATAAGTGAAAGTAACCAGTGAAACCTGATAAGCAAGCTTGCCTAATCTGTACACTTAATTTTACACACAAGCCTGAGTTGAAAAGCCACTGATAGGAAACTGATAAGGACTTCATTCCACTCAAGGGGTTTACCTTTACCCCTCAACTCAGTACGCTGCTCTTTGCCAAGTCCAGGCTGTCCCTTGATCTAGGTGGGTGAGATGGTAGGAATATTAGTCACCACATAATAAAAACAACCCAGTTCAGATTATTTGTGTGCCTGTGACAGCCGCAGTCACCGAGAGTGATCTCGATAAATAGTACCCCTCTCCCCCATCCAGCTCTAAACAATTTGAGTAATAAAGAGAAAATAGAACCATTGCTAATAGGCATTGGTTGGCAGTGGGAGACCCAACCAGATCTACTGACAAAACTATAGTGGTAGGAAGATTTTCCCACTCGATCCGCAACAGCCGGGAACCTAAGCAGACCTGTGGGATAAGGGCTCCCTCCTAAGAAAAGAAGGAAAGAGCTGAGTTGTGCATTCCTAGCGTGTCTTTTCTAATTTACCGCCCCACGGAGCTGATGTTTACAGCTTCAATTTCATGTACCGCCAGCCTTCCATTACTTCATCTTGTCCTCCTTCAGTCACCACAGGTGCAGAGGACTGAACTAACCTACTCATCCCGACACAGAGTCTCGTCAGTGTCAAGAGTCCATAAAAAGCCCCTTTTTGCTTATTTATTTATATACTATCCCTGTTTTCTTTCCTGCCACAGGCAACAACACTAATATAGGTTAAATGTTTTCTTGAGTTTGTATGCAACCATGTGAAAAGTATTGTTATTGGAGTATGTATTTTAAAACTTAACATAAATATATGTGTACATACTCATGTACTCCCATTCTGGGACTTACTCATCTTATTTACCATGTTTTTAAGGTCCGTCTGTGCTATTATATGTACATCAGTTTCATTGCTTCTAAATGTTATGCAGTTCTCCGAGATGGGCAACCACGATGCTTCACTCCTTATTCCCAGAAGTGATGAATGTCCTGATTCCCCTACAACCTCATGCTTGTCCCATTATGGTCCTGACCGCGTCACTGAGCTGTGGGTACCTAATTTCATCGCACACTGCCAAATCACTGCCTGGAGTAGCTGCACCAATCTCCATTCCCTCCCGCAGTGCAAGAAGGTTCCTATTACCCAAAATCCCCACCAAATTTTATATTATCTTTCTATTTTTTCCATTCTCATGGGTGTAAGTTGGTATCTCATCGATTTAAAATTCACATTTCTCTCTGATTACTGACAGTGTGGTTAGCTCTTTATAAACGTGTTAGCCACTTGGGTTCCTGTAAGTAGTATGTCATATCCTTTGCCCGTTTTCTGTATGTTCCCTGCAATTTTCTGAATGATTAGTAGATGCAAATGTATTCCAAATGTTGGTTCCTTATCTCTTGAGGAGTTGCAAATATCTTCCTTTAGTCTTTCATCTACTTTTAACTTTTGTTCAGTGTGTCCTTTGCAAAATAGAAATTCTTCACTTTTTTAAATTAAATTCCTAAATTATTTTGCTTTATGTTTGTACTTTTGTTCTCTCTGACATCTAAATGAGTCCATACTTCTTCTTATGACAGTTTAGGGTAAGCCACTCATGGATACTGTTTCCCACACAACCAAGTTGGGAAGATTCATATGACCTATTTTATCTATATAAAAATAGCACCTTTTTGCTTCCAGTTGAAGTTGTTTTGTTTTAGTATTGGGGTGGTATGGGCAGACAGATTTATTAATGACAGAATATAAA
>CM052886.1:39885575-39902264 GCA_028534135.1 Potos flavus | reverse complement strand
TAGCAACTGTAGCAACTGTAGCAAAAAGGATGAAAAAGGGAAAAGAAGAAAGAAGATGAAAAATAGAAAGAAAAAAGGATTTCCTACCCATGGGGCAAGAGGATTTCAAAGATTTTTAGACCCTCTGGAGCTCACAGCAACAGCCGGTACTGGCCCACTTTTTTCTCTGTAGACTCTCTTCAATTTCAGTATGTTGGCAAAGCAGGGGCTTTTTGAGGGGGAAAAAAAGGCAAGTCATGGTCCATGTAATTCTCAGAATAAGGAGCTTCTGTTCTAAACTCCTCCGAGTGGGAGCAATTCAATAAACAGATTTCATGTCTCAGTGGTCCTATGGACTAGCAAGTCTCAAAAGTTTCCTGGTTTAGACTTTAGACAACTACATTTCAATATGAGAGAAACTTGTTTTTTTGAAAAGCCGTAAAAAGGCTGAATTAAATCCACTTAGCCATTTAAAAAAATTAAGTGAGACCCACAGAGATGTTTACCTATATTCCCTGTAAGAAGTTTTATGCACTGGTCATTCAAATGTACTGGGCTTCTTAACTTTTAATATCCAGTGGTCTTGTTCTTTGTCAGAAATAATAGTGAAATAAAGTTTTAGGGTTGTTTTCCCTTTTTTCAAGAATAGAGTGGGTGGCTCAGACAGTCGAGTGTCCAATTCTTGATTTCAGTTCAGGTGATGATCTCAGGGTTGTGAGATCGAGTCCCAAGTCGGACTCTGTGCCTGGGGGGGAGCCTGCTAGAGACTGTCTCTCTCCCCCTCTGCCCCTCCCCCTCCTCCCTCCCTCTCTTAAAAAAAAAAAGAAGAAGAAAAATCATTTATATACAACTTTTAGGTACATCCATCAAACACAATCATGAAATGGAGCCAGATTAGTTCTAATTTCCAAGGATTTTAATTTTCTAATGAAAGAGAGGCTGTTTCTTTCCCTTCCAGTAAAATGTAAATATGTTGGACATTAAATTAAAAGGCTACAATAGTGGTTGTGATTTGAGTTGGAAAATGATGACTATAAAACCAGATAAATTAAATGCGGTTATCAATAAAGATAAACTCCAAGTAGTCTAATCATGTATAAATTAAGAATCTCATCCAAGAAAGACCAAGAAATACATTTTACCTTTGTAAGATGTATTTACCATCTTTGTAAAATGCTATTACCTTTCCATTTGACACTTAGTACATTTAAAGTAATACTTTTTTCAAATACGGTATGGACAAGCAACTTACTTCTGACTCCAAAAGCAAGGAAGGGTTATTGGAATCGCACAAAAGACAAAAATCTCAACAAGACCCATAGCTGATTGGCCAAGACAAAATTCCATTTTCCCATTAGATATTCCTTAGTAGCAATAAATGACTTGAAAATGCGTTTTCAGTTTAAAAACTGCAGGCTGCGGCGCCTGGGTGTCTCAGTCATTAAGTATCTGCCTTGAGTTCTGGTCATGATCCCGGGGTCCTGGGATCGAGCCCTGCATCCGGCTCCCTGCTCAGCGGGAAGCCTGCTTCTCCCTCTCCCACTCCCCCTGCATGTGTTCCCTCTCTCACTATGTCTTTCTCTGTCAAATAAATAAATAAAATCTTTAATAAATAAATAAATAAAACCTGAAGGCTAATCCTAAAAAATAAACTTAGAATTTTTTTCCAATTAGTATGGTGAAAGCTTTTAATACAACATTAAGTTGAAAAAAAGCAGAATATCAAAGCATGTAGAGATTAGGTAGTAGAGGGAGTATCCAGGTATTAGTTTTATTGTTGTTCTTTACACCTTACGCATATTTTATATATGTAATTTTGTCTACTTAATATTTAGTAAAAGCGAATAGCAGACAGTATATGAGTTGTAGGGATATATATTTGTATTTGTGTGTGCGTGTGAGTGCCAAAAGCTTGTCCTTAGTTGTTTTCCGTGTAACATCTTCCTTGCAGGATTATGCTATGTCAGCTCAACATTATTTATCAATATTCTCCTTTGTTCCACAACTGTTCTGCCTTGTAAGTGTTAGGAAATATGTTTGTGAAAGCAGTGAGAAAAAAAAGCCCTATCCTAAGAGAAATTGAGCTTTAAAAAAAAAAAAAAAAACCTCCAGTGTAGCTTTATAAAAATTAGGGAAAAATGGATAAAACAAAATCACTTAGCTATTACCTAGTTTCAATGTCATTCTTTGCAGCTTTTCCACCAAAAAAAAAAAAAAATTTCTCCTAAGGTAAAATTACCACACAGAAAACACAAGACATTTCTGTAAGTATTGGGTATAATTTCACAAAGCATAAAACTCCCAGAAGGACGGTTCATAAAAAACAGACTAACAGATCAAATTGAAATGTCAGTAAACAGTCAAGGCATAGATGACAATATGGCTTAATACAGTGTTAATGTCACAAATGTCTAAACACTGTCGCCAGCGATTTTTGGGGTAAAACAGGCCCCTGACGCCCTCAATGTATTAGCAGCTGGAGATCCTGGGGGACACTGACTCCCCTGGTCCGAGTCAGTATACCACTTGCTCCACTATTCCCCAGCCTGCCAGCTCCTGACTCCTGGCAGCCCTCCTGGTGTTGCCCGCAAAGGAGTCTCAGAGATTCCCAAACTTCTCCGAGCTGAATTTTGCTATTTCCTTGAATACATGGAGAGGGTTGCTAAGTCATCATGGTAGTCATGTACGCAATTCTGTTTAAAACGACTTAGTGAACACTAACCTTCACCTCATTCTCTCAAACCTCAGCCACACCATTTATGTGCGGACACAGGAAATAGTTATCTGGAGCCCTTTCTCTACCAGGCACTGTACCAGGTGCTGCTGGAGACTATAAAAGGCTTCACTGCATCTCTACTCTCCCCTATTTTCCTCCCTTTCCCCTGCAAAAAAACAAAACAAGAATGAAAACAAAACAAAACCCTCTCTTCTTTCATTGCCACTGGAAGGCAAGTTTGACAGTCGGTCTGCATTCAGCATGCAAGGGCTCGCAGTGAGAACTTATTTCTACACGGCTAGAAATCGCCACGTGAGTTTTTTTCCATCAGTTAAGTCTCTCCCACTCCCCCACCCTCCAGGCAAGCAACTATATACAAAGCAAAGAACAAACATCTGGAAAATGACATCAACATGACTCTCCAGTTGCAAAAAGGCAAAATTACACCATAGTCTAATGAAAAATAAAATCTGAAAGTCTGAAAAAAAAAAAATCTGAAAGTCTGACAATATTTTTGCATTTATCCTCAAAGCCAAGCTTCGAATATACCAGAATGAATCACTCTAGTTTAAATCTATCTTTTCAGACTTTTTGTCTATAAATAACAGTCAGACTAGACATATTATTTTAATACTTTGTCTTGTTCTGGTTTTGATTCTCCGCTCGAGTCAGATCTGAGTCTCCAACAGGGCAGGAACTAGGTCTCCACTGCCTTCTCCCCCATCCTCACGAGCACACATCCCCTACTGAGCACCCACCATGTGCTGGCCACAGTTCAAAGCACAAAGCTCTGCCTGGGCCTTACATTCTTGTAGGGAGAAGACAGACAAATTAAATAAAAGTGTCAATGATATACTCTAATGGAAGACAGTAGTGCTCCAGAGAAAACTGAAGGCAGGGAAGGGGAATAAGGAGCCCTGGGGGATGGCAGGAGGGTTACAGGTGGTTAGGGCCATTCTCCCCAAGAAGGTAACACCTGAACAAAGATCGAAGGGGGAGGAAGTCATGTAGATATTTGGGACAGGCCTATCCCAGCCAGAGGGAACAACACATGCAAAGGCTCTGAGGTAGAAAAGAGTGCCTGATATGTTTGAGAAAGAGTAAGAAATCCAGTATGGCTGGAAGTATGGGGAAGCATGGTAGAAAACGAGATCCTAGAGGCCCTGGGGAAGGCAGAAAAAAGGGGCCCCCATACTTGTCAAATAAGTAGTAATAGACAGTTACTGAGCTCTTACTATGTGCTAGGTGCAATTCCAGATAGGTTATGTGTATTATCTCCTTAAAAAATGCAAAACAACTGGTTACTCTAATAATGTATAGTGCTGACTCTGTGCTTCAGGACACATAGCAGTAATCCCGAACTCCACAGGAAATGTTTCCCTGAGCAAGTTTTGTTTTGTTTTGTTTTTCTGCCTTAACATGACTAAAACCTTTGTTAGATGCTGCAATTAATTTCATCTCCCCATGCATCTTAAAAACAAAGCCATAATTCCTTGTAAGGGTCAGATGTCTAAGTTATTTCCAAGTTATGTTTTCTATGTGATTTTTCAAGTCTGTTTCAGTACCACAAGGTTAAAGAGTTCAACGTATAAAGTAAAAAGTTAATAAATTCAGTTCAGGACACTATTCAGAGTTCGACTCCTAATGCATCCTTTGGTTTGTTTAATGAATCCTTTAGAGTTTTAATGCCTTTTTTTCCTAAACTATATGATGCAACTTAATATTTCTGAGTGTTACATATACTAGAGCCAAAAGATACAGTACATTTTGGTCTGCTGGCACGTTCCCTTCTTTCTGCTGTTCTTTTATATGAAATATATATAGACATGTAGAAATAAGTATGCCAAGAGAGCTGGGCTTGATAAACACAATTAATTAATGGAAGCACCAGATGAACCTTCATAAAGAACTTCAGTAGACTCTTTATTACTTAGTTTCTGGGTTTGTTTGTTTTTTTTTAAGATTTTATTTATTCATTTGAGAGAGAGACAGAGAGAGCACAGGGAGGCAGACGAAGAGAGAGAAGCACACTCTGCTGAGCAAGGAGCCTGATGTAGGACTCGATCCCAGGACCCCAGGATCATGACCTGAGCCGAAGGCAGATGCTTAACTGACTGAGCCACCCAGGTGCCCTTATTACTTAGTTTCTACTAATTAGGAAATAATTTGAAGATATCTCCTAAACATGAAAAGATCGTTCAGTTTAACCCAAGAAACATTTATTGAGCACCTTTGTCAGGCACTAGGAGGATAAAGACAAGCCCAGTCACTCTCTCAGGAACTCACAGTCCAACAGGGTAGACAGAATCCCAGACCGCGGTGATGATGGAAAGGCTGGGGCAAGAGCACACACTGGTACGGAAGGTACCAGAATAAGTCTGTGCATACTTTTTAAGAAGCCACTCACCCAGAACATCAGACATATGCTATCCCATGTCCGACCAAATATGCAAGAGTGATGACTCAGGAATAGACCTTCCGATAGTAACAAATGAGAGTTGGGCAGAATTTTTAAGGCAATTTTAAAGTATCCAATTCTACACTTAGAAGTTTCCTTAGAGACCGAATGCTTATTTTTATTCTTCACTAAAACTTAAATCACAAGGAGGAAATCTTTAATACATATCTCCAAATATTTTAGTTAGCACAAATTCATCACACGAGTTAGGATATTTTGTTCTCAAAACTTATAATCAAGGTACGAAGACCTAAGTCCAAGCCTATGAATTTATACTAATTGCATTCATACTAAAGATCAATTTATACGTGATGTTATGTAAGATCAAAAACCATGTGAAACCATATCTAAATTTAGTTCGGTTGGTCCAGAGGAAGGGCATAAGAAGGAGAAAAATCAGACCAAATTTTGCTCATCAAGTCCTGGGGCCTGGGGCCTGGCAGGCTATAAATACTAGAAGAGGTGGCCACTTTTTAAAAAATAAATTGAGCAAAAGCACCTTCAGGCAAACAGAAGCCCTACAAAGGAACCAGTACAGCTTCCCCAGACTCTGACATAAAAAACTGGAATAATTTCATTGACTAGGCTTATAAATACTTAGATTAAATTATCACATTTGTGATAATTAATTCCTGAAACATAATCCAGTGAATAAAAGTGTAATATTAAATTGTCTATGACACAGATGGTAGCATTTTATAATCCTAACATTATAAAATGTTTCCACCGTCTCAAAGCTGATTAGAATCAGAATTACCTGGGGGAATTTTTTTTAAAGTGCCTATTCCCAGGCCCCACCCATTTGCAATCCTGATTCATAGCATGGGGCTGGGGCTTTACAAAAGCTTCCAGAGATAGTGGTGACGAGGCAGGTTGGGACCCAAGAAGACCAGAATAAGCTGACTCCGAGAATGATGAAGGTAAAATGTAATAAATGGGGTCAACTTCTCACCAAAGTTATGCTAGAGGTGCCCCCTTCTAAGCATCAAGATTGCTGATATCACTTATGACCACCATTCAACTATGTAGCCAGTAACCTATCTCAAGACCTAAAATGGGTGTGCCTGTTTAAATTTAGGGAAACTTGCAAAATAAGTGACGGAGGGCTGATTGAGAAAATCACAGATGTGAGAAATACTCAAAAAATCACTCAAGAGATACTCAGACCAGAGTTCCTAGATTTTTTTTCAGTGAAATGTCCCAAATCTAAGTTTTGCTTTTTTGTGCAATTGAATACTTATGCCTTCATTGGTTCTTTTAACATCTTAAACACATAGGATGTTTCAGGGAAACTCAAATGACAACATCTTCTTCTGCCAGGCAGCTGCTATCAAGTCTCAAATTTGAAGTTCAATAAGAATCTAAGCAATCACATTTGTCCACCAAGAACTGCTAGACAAAGCACCAGTCAACAGCCTAGATGATCATCCAACATCTGAAACTTCCTTTGGAAAAAATAGACAGTCGTGGCAAGATGAGGACAGGGACACATTGTTGGAGCCATTCATAGATGTTCCACCTTCTAACAGTGAGGTGAGAAACATTTTTTAAATGTTTAAAACACCTATGATCAAAATCCTACATATTTAATAAAAACATACATTATTTATTAAAATTTTACCATATGCGTAACATTCTGTTAGTGCCAAGACATATTGTGCCTAAACTGGAGCTTAAAAACAAACAAACAAAAAAACAACAAATTGGTATGTAAGCAAACTTAGGAACCATTACTAACATCTTGAGTATCCATGTTTCAGACTGGGAATGGATACTTGGTTCAGTGAAGAAAATGCCAGCATTTGGATTCATTAGAAAACACGGGGTAGGGGTAGGGGAGCTGTCAAAATACTCTGGATAGTGCCATTAAGTACCCTCCGTTGAATAGGAACAGAAGTAGGGAAGGAAAAAAAAACAAGAACTGAAAAATTGCAGAAAGCTGCCCTATCAGTAAAGAAGTAATTAACAAGGATTTGTTGGGGTGGAAAAAAGGTTTATTGCTTCAATCAGGCGGCTATGCAGAGGTAAAGTCGGTTGTGGGCTACTCACGTCCCACCTGAAACCAAGGACCAGGTCCACAGAAAGACCAGCCCGGTCGGGAGTCGACTTGCTCCAACACCCAGGAAAGAGCCGAGTCACATGACAACTTGGGGCGCAAGCGGCACACAGGTAGGGCGGCCCTCCTCCCCAACCTCGGGGGAACCTCTCCCCCCCTCCCGCGCCCCCCATTCCTATGAGCGGCAAACGCACACGCTCGGGTCGCAGCAGCTCAGGGACGGCAGGGGACCGGGAGGGCCCAGCCGCCCAACCGCTGAGCAGCCCCGTCAAAGGAGGCTTGCGAGCACCGTCCCCGCACACACGACTCTCCCCTAAGGCAGCCGGGGTCGTCAGCGCGCGACCCCTGGGCCCTGTCACTTCTCACGGGGCCGGCGGAGTCAGGAAGTCTGGAAGCAGAGTGAGCCCGGCTGCGGGGAAAGCAGAGTGAACGTGGGAAGGTGTCAAGTTGCTTCTCTGGTCGAGCGGGGAAGGAAGGAGTTGGGTGGGGGAACGATCGGAATTCTGTAACTTATTTTATAGTCGAGCCGCCGTCGGCCAGAAAGAGCCGGACCCCGCGGGGAGCAGGCGGTGACCCCATTTCCTCCCGCGCCTGGTCCCTCCAGGCCCAGCCCGCCCTGCCCCGCCGGCCGCCGGCCGCCCTCCACTCACCCAGCTCGCCCGCCTGCAGCCGGAGCGGGGCGGAGACCACGAACAGGAGGGCCAGGAGGCCGCGGGCGCCGGCCACCATGGCCCCGCCGGGCGCCAGCTTGGCACGCTCGGCCTCCGCTGCCCCGGCCGGGCCGCCTCCTCCGCGGCCGAGCGCGCCGCCGGGACTGGGCGCAGCCGCGGCCCCGCACCGAATCCCATTGGGGCGGCCGCGAGCCCAGCCCGACGGGGGCGTCGCCCGCCCCGCCCAGCCCCGCGCGCCGGCCCCCAAAGGAGGAAGTCGAGGTCCCCGGCGGCGGCTGGCCTTGAGGCCAGAGGCGCACTAGACGCCGCCCGCGGTCCCCTCTAGGTACCCGGCGCTCCCTGTTTGGGTCTCTCCTTTTCTTCCGCCGCTCCTCCCCCCATGAATGTGAACCTGGAAGCCAGAAGGACACCTGGCCTTGAGACCTACCCCAAGCCCCGCTGTGCCCAGATCCTCCCCCGAGTTCCTGAGCGCGCGGTGGGTGGGTGGGAGAGGCCGCTCTCCACCAGGGCTTTGCCAACCCCACAGGGGCGGGCATGCCAGTGATAGCAGCAATGGGGGACGCGAAATATTGCCTGATAGATTGATGGCGTGACAATGAAAATCCAGTTCAAATCCCTCCATTCATTCATTCAGAAGTTACTAAGTTCCAGCAGTGTGGCAGCCAGGCACAGTGCTAAGCCCTTGTGACACTTGCAGACGTTAAAAATTATCAGGCAAGTGTATAATGCGTACCGCAGTTGGTGACATGAAAAATAGTGGTGGAGCACAGTCAGGAAGACCTCATTAGATGGCGGGGGAGGAGACCGCGGGGGAGGAATCAGCCAGGAAAGGCCTCCCTTAAAAAGTGGCTTCTAAGCCGAGACTGGGAGAGCGAGTGGGACTTGGGAAAGCGAAAGGCGGAGGACAGAACTGCCGCGGTGTGCGAGGACGCCGCGGGAGGAAGAGGCCGGGCGTCCGGAGCACGCTGCACAGGTGGTTACATGGCAAGAGGTGGAAGCCAGTGCACAGAGCAGGGGCAGGAACTCGCAGGGCCCGGGACGCCAGGTAAAGGATGCCTAACTTGATCCTCGGACCAGTGAGCAGCCATAGAAGATTGGGACGCAGGATCTGATTCCCTGGAGGTGTAGAGGTGGGCTGCGGGGAGGGCAAGCTGGAAGAGTGGAGAGTTACAAACCGGGAAGTGGCAGTGGAAACGAACGTGGACAGACTAAATACATATTTTAAAGACTGACATCTTCAATCCGGTTGCAGTTCTCCCGCGCCGCTCAGCAGTTTTCCTAGATAACACGCAGCCACAGTTACAGCAGCGGGTGCGAAGAGGAGCTCTCCAAGCCAGGACAGAAAACTCGCAGAGGTCCTGTGTCCGGCGGTCACGTGCTCTTTGGATACCCGGATAGACTCTGTCCATACCTGCATTCATTTTTAGCTCTGTCTTTATTTATTTTTTAACTACGAGTTTGTCTTTGGCGCTTTGCTTTCTCAAAGGCAGCAGAGCTTAGAGGAAAGAGCTTGGGCTTTAGAAATGAGGCCGATCCAAGGCTCAATCCCGGATCAGCCACTGACTAAGACTGATTCTCTCTGGGCCTCAGTTTTGTTGGGGAGTATAATACCTAATCGTCCTGGCTATCACAGAGACAAAATAAAATATGTATTTAAAGTTCCAGCATGTCCGAGGTACTCGATAAGTAGGTTTATCATATTTGTGTTAAAAGTAAATTCACACTCATGAAAATATTGAGTATTCTCAGACGGAAAACATGAAAGATACTTTGATACATTGAATTACTCCCTAACTCCAGCTTTCTCTGTTTCTTCTTTCTCTTCATTCCTTCCAGAAAGGTGAGTTTGGGCAGCTGCTGTTGGCCTCCATTAGGCGTGGCTCTGGAGCAATGAACGAGGAAAGACAATGAGAGTATTGTTTACTAGCGAGGAATTCAACAAGTGAGCCAGGTGGGCTCCCAGAGGTGACCTTTTCCATCTCAGCTAATACCTTCTTGGGAATGAAGTAATCTATTCTTCACCAGAGTCCTGAGCCACATCAGAGGCGAGATTTAGGCTCTGGTAACAATGAGAAAACAAGAAGGCAAGCTAGATCCTAGTGCTTTCATGACACCATTCCTTCCTTTAAAAAATAAAAACAAAGCATAGTGAAAAAAAATACGAAAATACAACAGATTGCTAATTATAATTTTGTATAGAATGAAATAAATCAACCTCGTTGCATTGATATATTTCAACCACATAGACTTTTATGTTACGCATGTATATCTGTTTTACTCCTTTTTTAAAAAAAGAGAGACAGAGATAGTGAGAGAGAGAGAGAGAGCAGGAGCAGGAGAAGCAGACTCCCCGTTGAGCAAGGAGCCCAACACGGGGCTCAATCCCATGACCCTGGGATCATGACCTGAGCAGAAGGCAGATGCTTAACCAACTGAGCCGCTGTTTTACTCTTGAGAAGATTCCATTATGATTTTTTAAATGATGCATTATGGGATCTCAAAACATAACGTAAAGCTTGGAGATTCTGTTAAAAATTATAATTGTTAAGACCCATTTATAGCATCTCACATACTAAGATTAAAGAACTGCTTACGTATCATGTGAAACCTCTCTGGAAGGGTCTCTTACAGAGCAACTTCACATTTAAACTGTCTCCCCACTTACCGTCCAGTCTTCCCTTATTTTGCATATCTTACTGCTCTTCTGTAAAAGTAGAGAACAGCTGCTCAGAGCTGCCTTATTTTATATATAAAATATGTACCCCGTATTGCTTAGGTAAGACAGAACTTAAACAGAACTGCGAGCCTGGTTTTATTCTAAAGTAGTTAGAAAGCTTTAGACTGTGATTTAGTTTGATAACCTAATCAATTTTATCCTTAACATATAGTAACCCTGATTGACTATGAAGAAGACCAAATGGGATATAAGTTTGAAACCCAGGTAGGCTTCTACTTTCTGAATGCTCTCCCTTTTCCAGTTCAATTCAATAAATTCAACTCAATAAATATATTTTAAACATTTCTATATGCAAAACAATGGGATGGAGACGGGATGGAGATACAATGGAAAAAATACAGGTACTTCTCTCCTTCATTCATAATCTAATGATAGAAACTTCAATTATATAGGTTCATAAGTACAATGATGAAAGTCCAGAGTGTTATAGAATCACAGAAGAAGGGTATATAACTAGATTTCAAAAGCCTGGAGGGGTTGGGAAGGATGAAGATGGGAATTAGAAGGAAAATAATGTTTGTAAAATGAGAAGAACTTCTGAGAAAGTTCAGAAACACAGACCACAGGGTGCTCGTAGGAACTGAGCCTAATTCACCAGGGCTGGAACAGTGAGCGTGAGATAGGAGTGGGAGCCTGAAGGTGCAGTGGGAGGCAGGAGCAGGATCCGAGGGCGCCCAGGGCAATGGGAAACAAGGAAAAGTGGAGGAACTTGTTCAGATTTGATTTTTGGAAGACCACACTGGCTGTGGGGTGGGGAATGGATTGGAAAGAGGCAGAAAGACCAATTAGGAGCTTGCGGCAACACTCCAAGACTAGAGATGATGGCACCTGCCTCTTGTGTTCAAAGGGGTGGGGCATCAGTGGATCAGCAGCATCAAAACATCTTCGAACTTGCTAGAAATGCAGACTCCTGTCCCCACCCCTGCTTGGACCTCTGAACAGAATCTGCATTTTAATAAGATCTCCAAGTCAGAATAAAGCCATTGGTAGATCTGAGAGATAGAGGTTAGAAACACAAGATATAATGGAGTCTTAGGATGTAGGCAGTAAGAGAGAAGGAGGATTAAATTCTGAGTGCAATAGCCCAAATAGTTGGTATCACCAACATTATTTCCTGTCTCTAACTCCCTATTGACTTCTGGTGGCTGGTGTCATCTAAGCTCTAGCATGGATTCTTCAATGCCGTAGCTCACTGTGGCCAGCTCTCACCTTCTGGTCCTTTCTTTTGCAGCCCCAGAAACTTGACTTTTGTCAATGTGCTTGAACTTGGGGATACCGCTCCGTGCTTAACTTAATCACAGAAATATATAAACCAGCATCAATGCCAATTTATTAATATCGGGAACTATAAAATGGTGATGGGCATTTTCGTCAGCCTGAGAACAACTTTGGAAGGTAGAAACCACCAGAGGTAGTTAGACAAGCATGAAAGAAAAAGAAGGCTGATGATTTTAGTGGTTCTAATGTTTGAAGTCAACAAGTAGGAATATTGGACCCTTCCCATGCCTCACCCCTATTAAAGTAAAAAAAAAAAAAAAATCTGACACTTATTCAAACAGTAAGAAAGACTTTGTTTGGGAATATTGCAGCAGGGGTCAAGACTATGGCAATAGGGGAGAGAGATGGGGCTTCACTCTGAATACAGCAAAGATATCCGGGGATTTCCAGCCAACAAACAGATGGAAAATTATTAAGAGGAGACATCAAGGATAGGGGGATTCCTGCTAAATCCACTTAACAGAATTCTTGCTGAAGACAGGTCAAGACTTGTACATCAAAGGTGGAGGATGAGAAACTTGATCAGGTATCAATGGTGATCCAGTATGGTGGAGGGTTCTCTCTAAACTGACTTAGCAGGCAGACGCGACCCCAAGGATGAGACCTGGTTGGAAAAGGAGTTCAGAGGAACCTGACTTTAGCTGGTCAAGGAGAGAGACTTTGTCACCTCCGTGTGGGTATTTCTGCCACCAGAACCAAACAACCGGACTAAGCAGGCGACACCTTCTTCCAGTGGCAGTGATTATTAGTAGAGCACCCTCATACTTGCCTCCTAAATTGGCCTTACTCTAATTTCCATTTCTTCTTTAGATATGCTAATGTTATAATCAGGCCTTCTCCATGTTCCCTCATTCTGTTTCCAATTCGCTATTTATTAATATAGTGTAACTTCCAAGGGGCGACCTTATTTTCAAGTTCTAGTAGCCTGCAATACATGTGCATAGTTTTAAAAAGTAGTTCTCGAAGAACGTTCGCATACTTACTTGAATCAGTTCTTAAGACGACTCTAGGACAGCTGTTTCCTAATTGTGTCCCCAGGAAACATGTTTATTCCACTGGGAGATTTACAAAGCCCACTAAGCTGTGAAGCAAAGGAATGTATTTATTGAACCTCGGTTCCGAAATGTACTTGAAATTCCGTTTTTGTTTTCTATGTTTTATGTGGTGTGGGGTGCAAGGTGGGTAACTGCATAGTTCTTATTTTGTTTTTACCAAACACGTTCAGTGGAGCGAGAAGAGGTATGGTGGGCCAGCTTCATCCCCCAGGCTTTAAAGAGCCCATCACTGAGGGGAGCCTGGGTGGCTCAGTCAGTTAATTGTCTGCCTTCAGCTCAGGTCATGATCGCAGAGTCCTGGGATGGAGCCCGAGCCTCGCATTAGGCTCCCTGCCCTTCGGGAATCTGCTTCTCCATCTCCCTCTGCCCCTCCCCCCTGCTGGTGCTTGTGCACGCTTGTGCACGCTTGCCCCTGCGCGTGCTCTGTCTCTCTAGTGTGCTCTCTCTCAAATAAATAAAATCTTAAAAAAAAAAAAAAAAAAAACGAGCCCAACACTGACCGGTTGCTCATTTCCAGGATCTCTAACTTGGTGTGCGATGGAGGTAGAGGGGACAGGCAAGTATGGGCACCAGAGGAGAGTTCCAGGCTTTGCTGTCATTGCAGTTCCCACCTGCAGCCCAGAGCCTTGGGCCTTTTGCCTGGGTGAGGATGGGAGGGAGGGGAACTTGGAGGCGCTCTTCCACCCAGCCAGGGTCCTTGTACTCTGGGAATATCCTCCTGGAGTTATGCATGTCTGTAATAGCTGTCATTCAGAACGTCCAAGATAGAGGCGGAGGGCCCTCCACTCACTCATAACAGCCACAATTATTGACTCGAGTGTTGAAATCAGACCTGGCAGCTGAGTTTCAGGCTCAGCTAACAAGACTCCAGTGCCTTCCCCTTTCCCCACTGGACCCTCCATCTGAGCCTAGAACCCAGGGGAAAGAGCTGGAGAAATTGCTTGGAGAGCAAAGAATTAACAAGGAAAGGACAGCAGGAATCAAAGGGTGCCATTATGGGTGGAGGGAGCCCAGAGTACAGCGCTGCAGGGTCTCCCAATACTGACGCTGAAACTTAACTTCAGACCTTTAGGCTATGACCACTGAGAGCTCCAAACCAATTGGTCAGAGCTGGGAAAGCTGAGAGGAAGAGAAAAGAGAACTGAGCAGTCCCCAGCACGGCCCAACCCTGCCCTCAAATTTCATGCTCTTGTGATATTGGGGGAGGGGGGGGGAGACCTTGGCCAAGGATCAAGGAAGACTGGGCCCAGTCCTAGCTCCATAAATTTTGTGACCTGGTAAAAGTCGCTCCCCACCTGCCCGCCTTGGCTTTAGTTTACTCCTCTCCGCGAGGAGCAGGCTAGACTAGACAGTCTGTGATACTTCCTGCTTGGACATCCAGGATGCTGTCTTGATGCGAATGTGAGCTATGGGGGAAGTAGAGGTGATCCCTTGGGATCTCTGGAAAGTATTCTTGGAAGCTGAAAACATAAAACAAAAACTTGCAAGGAGAATTGGCCCCATCCTTTGGCCTGCCCATGTGACTCTCATGTACTCAGACCCGAGGGCTGAGGGTTACAAAGAACAGGCATCTGCCGTGGATGGGGGGGAGAGTAGAGCATCTACGAACACTCACGGTGAGGACCGGGAGGGAAACCAGGAAGCTGGGGACAAATGAGGGCTCTCCATTCAAAAGCCAGGACCATTTATCTCAACTTCTGCTAAGAGATTAGGTCCTGATTTTTATCTTCTTTCCTTCTTCTACATCCCTCCACGTGATCGACTTTATAGTTGGAAGAAAACAAAGACCATAGCAGCCCCCAGTCCATTTCAGCAGG
Source organism: Potos flavus (assembly GCA_028534135.1). Classification (NCBI taxonomy): domain Eukaryota; kingdom Metazoa; phylum Chordata; class Mammalia; order Carnivora; family Procyonidae; genus Potos; species Potos flavus. Next base: position 39,887,497 of record CM052886.1, on the reverse strand, counting down.
AGATGCATTTCTCTTAGGCAACAGGATAAACCTTACAGCAGGAAGACTCCGGCCCAGGTGGCTGGCCTTCCCTAAGATCCCTTCAGCCCTGTTTCTCCACACAGTGGTTTGTAAATTCCATACAAATTTACCCATTTGTATCCCGATAAACATCTTGAATGCAGAAACCCAGCAAAGTTTAAAATAAAAAGTCCTGATGATGAGTAGGAAATGGGACTACTCCTATTAAAAACTAGTACCCAAAGATGCAGATGCAGTACAAAGAAGGGCCACATGTACCCCAATGTTTATAGCAGCAATGGCCACAATCGCCAAACTGTGGAAAGAGCCAAGATGCCCTTCAACAGACGAATGGATAAAGAAGATATGGTCCATATATACAATGGAATATTATGCCTCCATCAGAAAGGATGAATACCCAACTTTTGTTTCAACATGGACGGGACTGGAAGAGATTATGCTGAGTGAAATAAGTCAAGCAGAGAGAGTCAATTATCATATGGTTTCACTTATGTGTGGAGCATAAGGAAAAACATGGAGGACATTGGGAGAAGGAAAGGAAGGGTGAATGGGGGGAAATCGGAGGGGGAGATGAACCAAGAGAGACTGTGGACTCTGAGAAACGGACTGAGGGTTTTGGAGGGGAGGGGTGTGGGGGGTTGGGTGAGCCTGGTGGTGGGTATTGAGGAGGGCACGTATTTCTTGGAGCACTGGGTGTGGTGCATGAATAATGAATCTTGGAACACTGAAAAAATAAAATAAAAGTAATTGGGGAAAAAAATAAAAAATAAAAACTAGTACCCACTTTTCTTTTCTAAAGCCTTTTATCTCCTACCTTCGCAAGCTTGCTCTCAAGAGGTCTTCATTTAGTTAAATAGGTGAAGGATTGAATTTCAGCTTAAGAGACAGGCTTTGTCTGTTCAAAGAGGATGTTTTCCCTTTTCCATAAAAATCTGGATGTTTATATCATATGACTTAAAAAAATTCGTGATTCCAGACCAGAGGGAGATGATCATAGGTTGGAAAAAAGAGAGATAAAAATCTTGAAATTAAGAAGTTGAGTAATCTTTTCTGAGCACAGAAATTTCTAAGTAAACAGAGAGCCTTTTATGGGTTTGATTCTGAAGTCTTTTTTTAGACAATAATTCTCTTGGTTAATGGAATTTTTATTTGAACAGAGAACATAGAATGAGATCGAGAGGCAGGTTAAAAGGAATCCAAAATACTCGCCACTTTGTTAGCAAACCGCATGGAGAGCCAGGCGGTCAGGCTCTCCTCGCCCCCTCCCCGCCCTTAGCCACTCTGCTGCCTTCGCAAACTTGCCAAAGCAGATCCTGAAGGATGCAGGTTTGGCAGACTTTGGTAAAAATATTAGCTAAACAGTTTCCACCCTTTCTACCCTGTCCGTATTTGTCAGTCCGTAGCAGGGGGGCTCTTGAAAAACAACGTTGTTGTTTTTCAACAAACAAGTGGCTTTTTTGTTTTTCAATAAAACCCAGTTGGCTTTATTCCTGAGGTTTACCCTGAAGGCTGGAACACACTCAACTCTCTTCCTCATTAACAGTAGGACTTAGAATTACGGCCCATTCGTTAACTGATGCAGGGGAGACACTTGACAAAATTCAGCAGTCCCGGGGTGTCTGGGTGGCTCAGTCGGTTAAGTGTCAGGTCATGATCTCAGGATCATGAGATCGAGCCCTGCGTCAGGCTTCACGCTCAGCAGGGAGCCTGCTTAAGAGTCTCTCCCTCTGCCCCTCCCCAACCCCCACTCTCTCACTCTCTCTCTAAAATATAAAAATAAACGATTCTTGCTCTCCCTCTGCCCCCACTCTCTATCAAAAAATAACTAAATTATTTTAAATGCAGGGGCTCCTGGGTGGCTAGGCATCTGACTCTTGATTTGGCTCCTGTCATGATGTCAG
>CM052886.1:39783100-39885075 GCA_028534135.1 Potos flavus | reverse complement strand
GCTCACCCATCCCCCCACCCCCTCCCTTCTAAAACCCTCAGATTATTTCCCGGAGTCCATAGTCTCTCATGGTTCGTCTCCCTCTCCGATTTCCTACCCTTCATTTTTCCCTTCCTTCTCCTAATGTTCTCCATGCTATTCCTTATGTTCCACAAATAAGTGAAACCATATGATAATTAACTTTCTCTGCTTGACTTATTTCACTCAGCATAATCTCCTCCAGTCCCATCCATGTTGATGCAAAAGCTGGGTATTCATCCTTTCTGATGGCTGAGTAATATTCCATTGTGTATATGGACCACATCTTCTTTATCCATTCGACCAAGGTCTTAACAAAAACACTGTTTTCCCCCTGAGGTATTTAAAATCTATTAAAGACTTAATGGCATTTCTCCCCCAAATATTTCATTTGTTTCTCTAAATATTCTCTTATATTACCATGCCATGAGCACACCTGAAAATATTACTAGAACCATCTTAATATCATCTAATACTCAAGTCATATTCAAATTTCCCCAGTTGACCTAAGCATATCTTTTTACCGCTGCTTTGTACAAAGAAAGATCCAAACAAGGTCCACACATTACAGTTTGTTATTCTGTCTCTTAAGTCACCTGTAATGTCCCACTAAGCCCCGCCCACATAGTTTTTATTTTCCTGGGAGGAAATCAGTTACAGTGTGACACAGCTCGCTCTTAAATTTGACTACTGGCCTCTCCATTCCTTATCTTTTCCTTGGTGCACTATCTACTGTATTTCTCTGTAAACTTGAACTTAGACCTAAAGACTTGATTAGATTCAGGCTGAATATTTTTTTTGTAAAAGTACCGCAAAGGCTTCATGTGCTGCTAACCGTATCTCAAGTCACATATATTATTGTTGTTATTATTGGCTCACTTTTCACCATGCTAAAAATGCTCAGCGAGTTCAAGAAGTAACAAATCTATCCCTCTATTTTGAAGTGAAGTTGCCTTTTCCCCTTGTGACCTGAAAATAACCTATGGAATAGTAGCCTCTTAATAAAGCTACTCTTTCTCATCAACGTTTCATTCAGTGGTTTAAGCATCCATTGACTGTTGCTTGTCCACTCAGATTTTTTTTATGTAAATAAAAATGGAAAACCCTACCTTCATATGTATTTTGATTTAGCAAGTTTTTGTTTTTTGTTTTTTTTGCATCTAATTTCAATCCCAACAGTTCTGAGCACTCTGAGGAGAACTGAGATTCAGAAAGATTGAATCATTTACCCCAGGCACACTCACTTTGAGTGTCCAGAGTGGGATAGAGGTGCCTGCATGTCTTAAAATCCTAGATGCCTTCGGGTGGTCTCCTGCCCTTCATCTTAGAGGGATGCTTGGGTCCAGGGGAGATCAACTTAAAGAAAAGAAGCCTTGGAGAAACACAATTTCAAGAGGTTATTTATGCAATAAATCTTTAAATTAATAGTCTTTGATTTCTCTTAGAGGTGATCATATAAGACTTTTTCAAATCCCAGTTAGTAGCTAACCATGTGCTTTTATCACACTGTAATATACTCAGTGATGCCCGATGTGCCATGTGCAAAGGCAGTGTAATTTTGGGGACTATGCAATGTGATAGGAGTTTTATAAGGTTTATTTCTTCCTCCATCAGCTCTTCTGTTTCATCCTTCAGTAGAAGCATGATAAGATGCCATCTCTTTTCTGAGATTTGCTGTTTTCTGGTCAGTAAACATTGATTGCTTTTTCCTTATATATGGTGCATACATGTATGTTCCCAGAACCTTTCTCCTCCTATTTCTTTTTTTTAAAAATATTTTATTTATTTATTTGACAGATTACAAGTAGGCAGAGAGGCAAGCAGAGAGAGAGGGGGAAGCAGGCTCCCCGCTGAGCAGGGAGCCCGATGCGGGGCTCGATCCCAGGACCCTGAGATCATGACCTGAGCTGAAGGCAGAGGCTTTAACCCACTGAGCCACCCAGGCGCCCCTCTCCTCCTATTTCTTTGTATATTTTCCACCATATGCTCAAATAATTCCTAAATTGACACTTTTTTCCAAGTGTCAGAAATGTCCCCCTGGCTTAAATGTAGGTCCTAAAATTTATTATTGCCTGTCCTAGACTTATAAATGAACTCTAGAGTGAAAATCAGTGTCAAAGAATTGAGAATATAGACTTGTTCTAGTTTTAGGAAGAGATACTAAAATAAAACCATATAAAACTGGTATCTCAAGGATTTTTCTTTTTTTTTTAATTTTTAAAAATTACTTAGGTTCAACTTAGTTAACATGTGGTGTATTGTTAGTTATCAGGGTAGAATTGAGTGACTGACCAGTTGCATCTAATACCCAGTGCTCATTACATCAAGTGCCCTCCTTAATGCCGTTCACCCATCTAGCTCATCCCCCCTCTCTTCTCCCCTCCAGCAACCCTCAGTTCAATGCCGAGAGTTCAGTGTCTCTTATGGTTTGCCTCCCTCTCTATTTTCATCAAATATTTTATTTTTCCTTCCCTTCCCCTATGTTCATCCGTTTTGTTTCTTAAATTCCACACATGAGGGAAATCATATGATATTTGTCTTTCTCTGACTGACTTACTTTGTCCAGCATAATATCCTCTAGTTCCATCTGCATCATTGCAAATGACAAGATTTCATTCTTTTTGATGGCTGAGTAATATTCCATATATAGCCGTGTGTGTGTGTGTGTGTGTGTGTGTGTGTGTGTGTGTGTGTGTGTATGTATACATACCACATCTTCTTTATCCATTCATCTGGATAAAGATGGACATTTGGGCTCTTTCTATATTTTGGCTATTGTGGACTTTGCTGCTATAAACATTGGGGTACATGTGCCCCCTTGAATCTTTTTGATAAAGGATTGTATCCTTTTGATAAATACCTAGAGTATGATTCCAGGGTCATAGGGTAACTCTATTTTTAACTTTCTGAGGAACCTCCATACTGTCTTCCAGAGTGGCTGCACCAGCTTGCATTCCCACCAACAGTGTAAGACGATTCTCCTTTCTCTGCATCTTCACCAACATCTGTTGTTTCCTGAGTTGTTAATTTTAGCCATTCTGACTGGTGTAAGGTGGTATCTCTTTGCGGTTTGATTTGAATTTCCCTGATGGCTAGTGATGTTGAGCATTCTTTTCATGTGTCTGTTGACCATTTGTATGTCTTCTTTGGAGAAATGTCTGTTCATCTGCCCATTTCTTGACTGGATTTTTTTTGTTGTTGTTGTTCTTTGGGTGTTGAGTTTGATAAGTTCTTTACAGATTTTGGATGCTAGCCCTTTATCTGATAAGACATTTGTAAATATCTTCTCCCATTCTGTAGGTTGTCTTTTAGTTTCATTGATTGTTTCCTTTACTGTGCACAGCTTTTTATCTTGATGAAGTCCCAGTAGTTCATTTTTGCTTTTGTTTCTCTTGCCAAGGATTTTTCAGTTTTCAAAAGATTCACTGCAAGATCCCAATTAATAGGGATTCATTAATAAGGGCTGTTGAAATCTCTTGCTACTCAAGAGTCTGTCTTACAGGGATCAGCAGAATAGTCATTACCAAGAACTTCTTGGACGTGCAGAATCTCCTGGCTCTGCATAGTACTGAGATCCCCGGATGACTGGTGAGCCCACACAGGGTTGAGAAGCGGCATTTGGATCCACCGAAACCTTCATTTACAAAGCACATTTAGGAGCCTCATCTGTGCTAAGCATAGTGAACAACCTTTGTCGGAGGTGAAATAGCCACCTCTCGTTACACTGCCCCTTAATAGTGTAGTAGAAAGTGCTTGTTTAAATAACTAAGAAGAGGGGCGCCCAGGTGGCTCAGTGGGTTAAAGCCTCTGCCTTCAGCTCAGGTCATGATCCCAGGGTCCGAGGATCGAGCCCCACATCAGGCTCTCTGCTCAGCAGGGAGCCTGCTTCCCCTCTCTCTCTGCCTGCCTACTTGTGATCTCTCTCTCTCTCTGTCAAATAAATAAATAAATAAAATCTTAAAAAAAAATAAAATAAATAAATAACTAAGAAGAGAGGGTGATGGACTTCCTCCTAAGTTTTACAAGACTCCCTGAATTAAACATGGCGATTTTCCTCATGTTAATTTTGAGACAAAAAAAGTAGGACTATGAAAAAATATAACGCGGGTTTTAGTACTAGTCGTGCTGCTCAGCGGTAGCGTGAGCTTGGTTAAGTCTTAGGGCTGTCTGCCTCCGTGTACTCACCTCCTCACTGGGTGACTTTAGCAGCCATGGCGGTAGAGCGCTGTGATTGTGATTGTGATGGGTCTCTAGAGCCCCGGGGGGGTTTCAGATGCCAGCTCAGCTGCCTGGGCTGAGTTACCCGGCTTCTCAGAGCCTCATCTCTTCACACATAGAACAGGGGTAAGAACAGGAGGACGTGGGATGAAGAAAGTGTGTGGTGGGCTCCCCAACTGTGCTGTATTGGAAATGGCCCCCTCTTATAAGCTCTGGGGTATATTCTTGGATGTTTGAGATACTACTCTTCATATATGTCTATCTGGATGTCTGTGTATATATGAAATGCTTCAGAATTTTAAAAAAGGAACCAGTATTATCTGTCAAATATGATCATCTTAAGAAGATTAAATAAGATAACATAAAGTCCCTTGGAAAACACCTTTTACAGTAAATGCTTAGTAAATGTATGTGTTAGCATTTTCACAATTTTATGGTTTTTTTTCTCCTATTCCAATAACATTTTGGTTCTTACTGAGTTTTTGAAAAATATATCTGGGAAAGTGAAAAAGTGTGTGTGTCAGTGAGAGAGAGAGAGAGGGAGGGAGGGAGAGAGACTGAGAGAGAGAGAGAGAAACGTTTATAGTTTTAATTTCTAAAACTCAGGTTAACTTTATGTATACTTGGTGATATTGGATTTTTTTTTTCACTTGGAGGGAAAAGTCAACGTCCAGTTATGCTCTATCTGAATATTGGCAATAGGTATATTTAACGTGGAGCCAAGGTTAGAGAGTATAGCATGTTGTAGAGGCAGGAAAGATTTCTCGCGTTTATCTTCACCTCCAGCAATGGCGGCTTGGATATTACATCAGTGTCCTGACATTATTAGTAAAGGTCAGTGGCTGCTTTTCTCCGACTTGCTTATCCTGAGCATCTATTTGACAGAGATCAAATAGTGGTCTTAGATGTGTTTTGCTGCACAAACACGTTTCCCCTCCTTTCATCTGTGAAATTAAGAAACTTCTCTGAAACAATGCATCCGATTTGTTGCCAATTCCCCCAAAACACTTGTAACTTAAAAACAGTGGGAAGAGTCTTCCTTCTGAATATCAGATTCACCTAGTATAATTTCAGTATTGTTCTTAGAACTCTCATGGCCAACATCCACTTCTCTGCATCTGATCCTTAATCCCGGAAGCCCCATCATGGGATCTCTGTGTGTGTGTCCCACTTTTGAGAGCCTAGCCCAGGAGTTGGCCCGCCCAGAACGCTATACCCAGGAGACACACACTAAGGAAGGGGTTCCCTGGGAATATGTGTCTCCTGTGAGAGCTTCACTGTGCACTGCAAGGGCTTTGAGATGTCCAACAATGAAGAAAAAGGTGAGATTCCGCAAGCGTATTTATCTTGCAGATCTTTTTTGGAGATGAGGGCTTGACTTCCTTTTAAGTCTCCCAAACACTCAAGAGCACACAGTGCCCACTTTGGAAGATGCTGACCTAGCACTTAGTGGGCCCTAGATACATACTGGGGGCGGGGATATCCTAATTAGAGTTTCTGGCAATTTAGACTTTCTGGCACTTAACACAGCCTCATTTGTCTTTACCATGCCCAGTTGTAGTTGAGATTTTTAAAGATGAGGAAAATTGATATGCACAAAATGGGTAATTTCTTATGGTCATAGAGCCAAAGAGTGAGGGAATTTGGACAAGGTCAGCAAATCCAAAACAATATTCTTGATACTTTAATATGTATAGTAGTTTTAAGTAAAAATATGGCAGTTAAAATATTTTTAATTCTTACTAGATGCTGGCCTCTATGCTCAATACTTTCCTAGCATTATCTCACTTAATGCTCACGATAACCCTGTGAGTTGGGCACTACCATTGTCTCCGTATTATGGATGATGAATTGTAGCTTGCAAAGGTAAAGGGACTCACCCAAGGCCACACAGCCGGTTCTGGGCAGGAACTCAGTGTCCTAACCAGTGTGCTCTGTCACCTCCCAAGTATATGGAAATAATTTCTGAAATCAGAAAAGCAGTAGGTGTGCAAACCCTCTTCCTCCCCCTTCATACCCTTGTCAGTGATCTTTAACTTTTCTTCAGGAATCACAGGACCGGAGAGTGACCAAGAACCAAGAACCATGGTTTTACTTATAGCACATTAAAGGGTAGCATTAAATTAGGCTTCAAGATTTTTTTTTTCTGTTAAGTATAAATGATCCTTCTTATGTGGACATTATAATTTTTGACATCTTTTTTAAGATTTGCATTTATTTATTTGAGAGAGATAGAGCACAAGTGGGGGAGGAGGGGCAGAGGGAGAGGGAGAAGCAGACTCCCCACTGAGCAGGGAGCCCAACACAGGGCTCGATCCTAGGACCCTGCGATCATGACCTGAGCCAAAGGTGGATTAACTGACTGAAACACCCAGCCGCCCAATTTTTGACATCTTTGCACCCTGATGGAAACAGTCTCACATTATCTAAGGAGTCTTGGATCGGACCTCTTGAAATGACTTGTTTCATTTTCATGCATTCAAATGGATTTATTTTAAGTGAATCTTTTAGCTGATAGGAAATACTGTGTTGAGAGTTTACATGGAGAGACTTTTGACAGTAAGTACCTTGTGTTTCCTTTTATTTTACTGCCAAATATCTTTCATTGGCTGTGCCAAAGGTATCATCTTCATTAGATCGTTAGTCATATCGTTAGCATCTATTTTATGCATGGTAACAATAAGGTTTAAAGAGATTCTACAACAGTTTTGCAGAACTTGGTCCACGTGCTTCGAGTCTATCGCCGTAATTTCTATCAGCATAATATTATCCATTTTCCTTACGAGAATACTAAAGATTTTGAATAATTGAGGTTTCATCATCGTAACTTCCATCTTACTGGTTTTATTCTCACGTAACCATGTAGACCTTGCTGTCCTGGTTCTTCCATTCCTTTTCAGACAACAGACAGCATAAAAAAACTGAAGCACAGTCGGAGAAAAGCAAAGTTTATGAGAGAGTATGACTGACAGTGAAATTAGTAATACCTTGGGAAATCTGTTCACATTGCCATCAGACAAAGAACTCTGTAATAATTGCAGGCTCCTCTTTGCGGCTGAAAAGATTGTAGTCATCAAGAGCTCACTTGATCTTAGACATGGGAAGAAATTTTCTCACACCCACACGTGGATGATTGTATATGCGTTGAGACCTGTTGTAACTTGAATATTAGAAGAGCAAGGATCCAGCTGTAATGAAATCATGTTTCTAGAAATGGTTTCACTCGTGAGATATTTCAGAGCACTATTTCTCAAATTGCAGGTTGTGACCCCCCCCCCCCACAGCATGCTTTCAATAAAAAAAAAATGAAATGGAATAGGAAACATCACAGTGCGTTATATACGATAGATAGAATTGTAACAGACTTCTTTTCTGTTTCTGCATGTGTATGCATGTGTGCTTACTTAGACTGTAATGAAACACCTATTTTCTAACTATGGGTCATAATTTTTAAAAAAGTTTAAAATCTGTTGTTTTATTGTATGGATTAGTTAATAACTAAAGGAATTTTGCATTATTTCTTTCACGTGATCCAAACAATTTTCCACAAGTGCAATTCAGTTGAAAGTGTTCTTTTGAAGCCTAAATCCTGCTTTGTAGTATTACAGAACTTAGTTCCTCCCAGGTATATCTTAATTTCACTTTTCTGTTAGTGGAACATGATTTCTTATCAAAAGGGAAATAGTCTTTCAAGGAAGTTATTGTTTTCCTTTCATGGTGGGTGGAATTAGAGTAGACTAAGTAAACAGTTGATGTGTGTAGACAAGCATCTAGGATTTGTTTTAAGCTTATTTAGAAAATACCACGGATATGCATACTTCTGGAATTGCTGACATTAAAAGCATAGAGGCATATGCTCTCAGGCATTTGGAGAACAGATATTGAGCCCATACTCTGTTTTGGACCTGTCACTTTACTCTCAGGAATTCCTTGTTAACATACCTCTCTCCTCTTCCCTGTGAGCTTCTTTAAGTGGGAACTACGTTATATTAAGTTCCCAGCTGTTTGTTGAGTGAGTTTTTAATGAGAGTTTGTGCGTACTGGTTTAAAGGGACTTCTTCCAGGGACGCCTGGGTGGCTCAGTTGGTTAAGCAGCTGCCTTCGGCTCGGGTCATGATCCCAGGGTCCTGGGATCGAGTCCCGCATCGGGCTCCTTGCTCGGCAGGGAGCCTGCTTCTGCCTGCCACTCTTCCTGCTTGTTCTCTCTCTCTCTCTGATAAATAAATAAATAAAATCTTTAAAAAAAATAAAATAAAAATAAAGGGACTTCTTCCAGTCTATACCTTAAGGCTAATGCTGAAAGTAACCCATGTTACCGAGACTATTAGGTAAATTTGGTATTTTTAATTATATTATTTTTCTGATTTATACATGGTTTTCATATTGTAGAGAATTTAGAAAATAAATGTGTAAATAAAATGAAAATCACTTGTAATCCTACATCATAGCACTTCACACATTTTCCCTTTATATCTATATGTGTACATGATATTCTGTTTTTAAATTATATAGAATTCTAAAACATGACTTTAACTTTTCCTTAATATCATGTTGCTTGGAGATACCGTAGTTTGACCAGCCTTTTCTGATGTAGATTGTCGCAAATGTTCGGAGTTAAAATACTTAAATTTTTTTTTTAAGATTTTATTTTTATTTATTTGACAGAGAGAGATCACAAGTAGGCAGAGAGGCAGGCAGAGAGAGAGGGGGAAGCAGGCTCCCCGCTGAGCAGAGAGCCCGATGCAGGGCTCGATCCCAGGATCCTGAGATCATGACCTGAGCTGAAGGCAGAGGCTTAAACCCACTGAGCCACCCAGGTGCCCCAAAATACTTAAATTTTGAGTAGAGATCACTCTGGGAGCTGTAAAATCCTGAGTACCTACAGCTTTTTCCAAAATCTAACCTTCACCCAGTTTTGTTTTTGTAAGTTGTTTTGAGAAGGGGTTTGGTCAGTCTCCCAAACCAGCTGGGGCTCCAAACACAGCCCAGGGTTTAGGCCCATCATGGAGTGACCACCCTTCACATGTTCTGCAGAGGAGAGGAGCTTTCAGCCTAGGGAGAGAGGAAATGATGCATAGTTTAGTCATCCTGTGCTTTGGCACTTTGGCAATTAAATTACAGTTCAAAGGAAGAAAAAGATAAACATTGCGCCATAGCCACTTTTGAAGAGTAGACAGGTTCCCTGTGGCAAAGCTGCCTCCTTCCCCCTTATATCCATGACGACCTCCGTAGGTAGGTGGCCGTCGAATCTAGCTGTCTCGCCCCACGCCACTGTGTCGCTGTGGCTCACTGCCTATCCGGGCTCCCAACACCATGTGGAGCTTAATCCTCCAAACCAAGGTTGTATTTTTTGCCTTAAAGACTGACCTTCATTTTTTTTTCGTTTTGGTTTAAAAAAAAAAACCTATATACCCTCGGGGTGCCTGGTGGCTCAATGGGTTAAGCATCTGCCTTCGGCTCTGGTTATGATCCCAGGGTCCTGGGATCGAGCCCTTCATTGGGCTCCCTGCTCAGCAGGGAGTCTGCTTCTTCCTCTCCCTCTACTGCTCTCCCTACTTGTGCTCTCTCTCTCCCTCTCTTGCTCTGTCAAATAAATACATAAAATCTTTAAAAAATAAGTAAATAAAAGAAAAAGAAAAAAATATATACACCCTGAACATCATAGCTTCAGCAACCATTAACCTCTCCCTGTCTCTTTTTTTCTTATCCTGCTTCCTCCCTTTTCTTAATCTCATATCTTAAGGCAAATCCCAGACCTCATGTCATGTCATTTCAGCCCAAATATGTCAGTAGGCCTCCCTAAAAAAAGACATTTCTTGGGTGGCTGAGTTATGGACATTGAGGAGGGTATGTGCTATGGTAAGTGCTGTGAAATGTGTAAGCCTGAGGATTCACAGACATATACCCTGGGGCAAATAATACATTATGTGTTAATTAAAAAAAAAAAAAAAGACATTTCTTACATAACCTCAATACCATTATCATATGTAATAAAATGAATTAATACTTTCCTGATAGCAATACCCCACTTACCTTCTTTAAATGGTTTCGTAAGGTTGGTTTTACAAATCGGGATCCAAACAAAATTCGCTTGGTTGCTGTTTATTTAACTTTCTTTTAATCTGAAATAAATACTTTCTTTTACGCCTCTTCATACAATTCATTGTTGAAGCAACTCAGTCAGTTGCACCTAGAATGTCCCAGCCTAGATGCCCCTAAATGGCTTCCTTGTGGTGTCAATAAACTTGTGCATTTCCTATAGCCTGGAAGTTAGACCTAAAGGCTTGATGAGATTTAGAGTCAATTATTTATTCACGATTCGAGTTTTGGCAAGATCGTTCATAGGTGTTGGTGCATAGAGCACATTTTATCCTACCTGGAGACATATAGTGTCTGATTACCTTACTTATCGTCATGCTAGGATCCATCGGTAAGTTTAGCTGGTAACACACCTGGTTCTTCCATTTTAAAGTTCTTCCTCAACCTTCCACCCAGTGGTTTTCCATCTGTTTATGACCATTTCAGGAGTCAGTTACCTCTCATTAGGGGACTGTTCATCTTAATAGGAGAATGTCATGAAAGTATCCAATGGGAGGTCTGATAGGGCAGCAGTTCAGATGTTTTTTTGTTTGTTTGTTTTTAAGATTAAATACAAATATTTGTCACAAAATCGAATAAAGAAGAGAGGCAAAAATGTTTTTAAAATCCTTGAGCCATTTCTAAATCCCCACCATCAGTAAAGTAGCCTAAAGGAAAGCCGATATACATTGTATTTTCGCATCTGTAAACTTGAGCGTATATGAGCTCCCCTCAGACATAATACTCCATGCTCCTCAGACACATATGAGAAATGGGGGTAATGGATTTGGTACAGAGAGATTTTTAGAATAAAAGTGGCCTCCTTTATTTATTGGTTGCTGTTCCATGTATACCTTTTCAATGCAAATGTGGATAATATTTATTTAAGCGTAGTTTAAATAGTTTATACAGAATAACAAAATCCAAATAGTATAGAAAAGTATAAAATAGAAAATGAAAGCCTCTTCATTTTCATCCCGTCAGCGAAACTTAACCGACTAACACATTTTTTTAATTAAATTTTTTCTGAGACAACTGTAGATTATATACATTTGCAAGAAATAATAGAGAGAAATGTTGTATACCCTTTACTTGGTTATCCTCAGTGATAACATCTTGCCAATCACAACTAGGAAATTGACATTGATACATAAGAAATGGAACAGGAAGTAATAGATTTTTAAATAACTTTTGTCGTCTTCCTTGTCAGTGATTCTTCACTAGAGTTAGGTGATGAGAGTAAGCTACCTGAGTGTTAGAATAAGGTCATGGGAATACTGCTTCCCTACTGTTGATCATTTGCACACATCTGCTTTATACAATCCATGGTATGGTGGGCATTTTCTCTCCCTCCGAGTTCTCCATTTTCCCCTTTGGCATATTTCTAGTCCTTTTTTTTCTCCAGCTTTATTGAGGTATAACTGACATACGATATGTTAGTTTAAGTCTACAATGTATTGATCTGATATACTTACATATTGTAAAATTATTACCGCCGTGATGTTAGCTAACCTCCCCATCACCTCACATAATCACAATTTCTTTTTTGTGGTGAGAACATTTAAGATCTACTCTCTTAGCAAATTTCAAGTATCTATTACAGTCTTATTATTATATCTAGTTTTTTTAATTCATTCAAGACCGTGGAAAGACAATAGGATGAAAATTCCTGATATAGTTAATACCATGGAATAAATGTATTATGTTAGTGCTTGCCACAGAAAACTCTGTAAATAGTCTCCTTGCATGGGCAGGGGTGAAATTATAAACTTCTGATGACTGCCCGCTTTTTAATAAATTAGGACTCAGCAGTTCCTTTCAGGTTTTTTTGGCAGAGCAAAGACTCCTAGAGTATCATTCTGATAGTTAATGGAAAAGAGAAATTTTCCCAAGGAGGCACAGATCCCCCAGGCAAAGTAATGATGGGAGATTTGAAGCCAGACCTGCTCCTCTTCTGCTGGTATCACCGGGTGAAATTAGTTTCCTTTTGGCCTTTAAAGTGATTGGAAAGAAGTATAATTACAGGATTGAATAAACGTGATACCCTGGGATTTTCCTTTGTCATGACATGTCACTTAAGTAAAATGGAGAATACAATGATCAAATGAAAGTTGATTCACATATAATTACACCTCATTTTATATTTAGCTGTGCTTTCCAGAAAGAGTTCACTTTTTCTTCTCTTATTGAAGGAGAGAATTTCCCAATAAGAAGAAAGGAGGCGTTTAAATGTTTGACCAGGTGTTATCTTGGTTGTGTGTGTATTTATACACACGATCGTTTATCTTGGTTGCTTAGAGAGGGTTGCGTGCATATTTACACGCATGATCGTTTGTGCACTAGTTATCCTGGCGTTGCCTGTCGGCATGCTCCAAGTCATGGCCTCCCAAGGTGGGGGCCGTCCTAGAAATGGGTGGCTAGGATGGGGCGGGACCTAGGGCATTTTTCTCCTTTGAAGGGGCAGCCACTGTATCACTAGCTGGATGGGATCGCCTGCTGCCATCGTTGCCATGTCTTCCGGTCTTCAAGAGAAACTGTAAATCGGACTTTTTAATGAAAGCCTTTACAAGCAAGCAAATAATTAAAATTTGAAATCAAAGTCCTGTGCACTATGTGCTTCTGCATCATATGCTTCCCTCTGGTATAATTTTCATGTAATTTTCAACAATTTTGTACTTACTGCCAGAGATGTCACGAAGTATTGCTGTCACCTCAACCTTAACCAGACTTACAGCCTTTGCCCCCACACCTGCTCTCTCTCTCTGGGCTTCTCATTCTGTCTATATTAGCCTCAGTGTTCCAGTCATTTCTGGACTCAGAATCTCAGTGGGTCTTTTTCCTTGTCTTGTCTTCCCCACTAAACCAAAACCCAAGACTGTTGATTTTTTTTTTTTTTAAGATTTTCTTTAAATTCAAGTTAGTTAACATACAGTGTATTATTAGTTTCAGGAGTAGAATTTAGTGATTCATGAGCTGCATACAACACCCAGTGCTCATCACATCAAGTACCCTCCTTAATGCCCATCCCCCAGTTACCGCATCCTCCCACCTGCCTCCCCTCCAGCAACCCGCACTTTGTTTCCTAGAGTTAAGAATCTCTTATGGTGATTCTCAATCTCAGGAAACAAACTGAGGGTTGCTGGGGGGGTAGGGGGGGTAGGGATGGGGTGGCTGGGTTATGGACATTGGGGAGGGTATGTGCTATGGTGAGTGCTGTGAAATGTGTAAGCCTGATGATTCACAGACCTGTACCCCTGGGGCAAATAATACATTATATGTTAATTAAAAAAAAAAAAAAGAATCTCTTATGGTTTGCCCACCTCTGTGTCTTTACCTTATTTTATTTTTCCTTGCCTTTCCCTATGTTCATCTGTTTTGTTTCTTAATTTCCACATATGAATGAAATCATATGGTATTTGTCTTTGACTGACTAGCTTAGCGTAATACCCTCTAGTTCTGTCCATGTCATTGAAAATGGCAAGGTTTCGTTCTTTTTGATAACTGAGTAATATTCCATTGTATATACATCTTTATCCATTTGTCAGTCAATGGAGATCTGGGCTCTTTCCATAGTTGGGCTATTATGGACATTGCTGCTATAAACATTGGGATGCGTGTACCCCTTTGAATCACTATGTTTGTATCCTTTGGATAAATACCTAAAATTGCAATTGTTAGGTCATAGGATAGTTCTGGGTTTTTTTGTTTGTTTTTGATATAAGGGTTATTTATTTATCTGAGAGAGAGGGAAGTAGAGAGAGAGAGAGTGCATGTTGGGAGATGGGCAGAGGGAGAGAGAAAATCCCAAGGAGGTTCCACTCCCAGTGTGGAGCTTAACTTGGGGGCTCAATCCCAGGACCCCATGATCATGACCTGAGTGGAAATGAAGAGTCAGATGCTTAACTGACTGAGCCACCCAAGCACCCTAGGGTAGCTCTATTTTTAACTTTTTGAGCAACTTCCATACCGTTTTCCAGAGTGGCCGCCCCAGCTTACATTCCCACCAACAATGTAGGAGGGTTCCCCTTCTCCGAATCCTCGCCAACACCTGTTGTTTCCGGAGCCATTGACTTCTTTTTTTCTTGTGAATTTCCCTATTTTTCTTTCCCTTCCCTTTCTAGCTGCCCCATTCCTAACCCTCATACAGCTCTTCTGATGTGGGTTCTCCCCACATTCTAGGTCCTGTAACATTGTCCAACCAGGTTGATCATCCTTTTTTAAATACTTCTTACATTATTTCCCTTCTCAAAAACATCTATGGGTCTCTATAGTCTCCCATGTAAATTACACAGCTTCTCCTAGATGTGCAGGTGTCCCAGTAGTTTTATCTTAGTGTCCATCTACATTTCTGCTTGTGTTCTTGGTAAATTAACTTTCATCCCCCATCCATCCATCTGGCCAGAGTTGCTGGGAATCTTGTGGCAGTTTCTGGATTATGGGTGGATTCTTCTCCTTAGACTTGTCTGCTGAGATGGGGTACTTCTGGAGTTCTTTTTTTTTTTTTTTTTAAGATTTTATTTATTTATTTGACAGAGAGAGATCACAAGTAGGCAGAGAGGCAGGCAGAGAGAGAGGAGGAAGCAGGCTCCCTGCTGAGCAGAGAGCCCGATGCGGGGCTCGATCTCAGGACCCTGAGATCATGACCTGAGCTGAAGGCAGAGGCTTTAACCCACTGAGCCACCCAGGCACCCCTACTTCTGGAGTTCTATGGCCTCCCCCCTCACCATTTTTTTTTTTTTTTCTTAAGCCTCCATTATCATTTGGACGCTAAGCCTCAGGGTCAGAAAAGAGTAGGATAAAGGAAAGCCCCAGGCCAGTCCTCCTCTAGCTCAGGAAGAGGCTGGAGGAGGAAGAAGGCTGCCTTGGGCTTTAGATTCCCACTATGCCCAAATTGGGGCTTCTCTGTGGGAGACTTTGGGATGCAGAGACCTTGTATTATTACTCAGAGAATTCCTTCTTCAACCAATTTCTGCTTTGTCTCCCTCCAGTTAAGGGCAGAAATTCTTGCTTTTATGTGAAGCCATACTAGCCACAAGAATTTTGCCATTTGAATGCGGTGTAAGCTCATTTACCATGCAACCCACCCAGTTGTGCGTGCCGTTAGGTATTTGAGTGAGTGACTCAGTCACTTTAATCTGTTGGAGAAACGTGTCGGTCAATTGATGAATTTCTCTATTCAGAAAAGTCTTAAGAAAATGTCTTATTTTAGTGAAGTAGTGATAATTCACTAATAGTTCCTTTCCTGCCTTCCTCGGCACTTTAAGCTCCTGGTATGACCACAGCACCCAGTATTAGAGTTAGCTGAGCATATGACTGTTTCCCATTTTGCTTTGTGTTCTGCGAAGCCGTCATTGCCACTTTTTTGTGTCTCCAGCCAGGTCTGGTATGTACCAAGCACTCAATGCACTAGACCCTCGATATTCTCTAGTGACACATCCTAGGTCTTTCGGGAACCTTCCAATCTGTGACTGTCATTAACTGCGACATGAATGTCGAACAGCTAGAAACCTCCAGCTGTGACAGGCTCTCACTGTCCTCTCAGCCTATGTCTCAGATTCTACCAGCAGCACGCAGCGCATGCTCTCTTATTTAACTATACAGTGGCCCTCTCGGAAGTAAGATGATTCTTTTCCCCACCACAAATTATTGCACGGCATTGGCTTGCTAATAGATGAAGCCGCAAATGGCGAATCTGTGAATGCCAAGGGCCTACTGTGCAAGTTTCCATGGGTAGATAAATAGATGATTAGAAAAAGTGGTTTGATCAAATGATGTGTTTGCTGAGGGCTTTCCATTCTAATATGTGAAACACTTTGGTCCAAAATAATCAGAAGATTAAACTGGGAAACAAGATGAAGTAACCTGAAATAATACAAAATTTAACCACCTCCTCCTCCCCCTCCTCCTCCTCTTCCTCTCCTCCTCCCCTCCTCCTCCTTCTCCTCCTCCTCTTCCTCTCCTCCTCCCCTCCTCCTCCTCCCCTCCTCCTCCTTCTCCTCCTCTTCCTTCTTCTTCATCTTCTCCTTCTCCCCTTCTCCTCCTTCTTCTTCTTCTTCTTCTTCTTCTTCTTCTTCTTCTTCTTCTTCTTCTTCTTCTTCTTCTTCTTCTTCTTCTCCTCCTCCACCTCCTCCTCCTCCTCCTCTTCCTCCTCTTTCTTCCTCTTCTTCCTTCTTTCTTCTTCTTCTTCGCTTTTCCCTCTATAAAGAAGTAATAACATACATGACTTGAAGATTGTACTGGACTCTCTCAATCCTCAGTAAGAATTAATGTCACTCCTTTCATTCTCTTTTTCTCTACCAGGTGATGGCTGTGGGCACATAGTGACCTATCAGGACAGTGGCACAATGACATCTAAGAATTATCCAGGGACTTACCCCAATCACACGGTTTGTGAAAAGACCATCAGAGTACCAAAAGGGAAGAAACTGATTCTGAGGTTAGGAGATTTGGATATTGAATCCCAGACCTGTGCTTCTGACTACCTTCTCTTCACCACCAATTCCGATCAGTATGGTAAGAAAAGAGGTCTAGGTTTCTGTGAGCATGAAGCACTTTGACTTGGGAGGGAGGGCAGGTTGTGTGTTGATGAGCATTGTAGCCTGGGAAGATTCGAAGAGAAGCTTGCTTTTGTCAACTCCTAGGGTAGCTCACGTGGATACACTTGCTTCCTAAGCTGCAGCAAAGACATCTGAGGAGATTTGGCATTAGCCTTGTGTGTGTCCCAGGAGCTTTGTTTGAGTTTGTATCTTGCTGGGAAGAGAATTGGAGATGTATGGCACTTGGCTAAAACATCTACAAGTCATTCATTCGTGTGACAAACATTTATTGAACGGCGAGCGTGTATTCAGGAACTCTGTGGGATACAGCAGTGAAAAAACAAAGTTCCTCCTTCATGGAGCTTGCATTCATGGGGAAGGGAGATGGAAAATCAAATGCATCTATCATATGAGAGGTAGTGAGAACAAAGAATAAGAATAAGAAAAATAAGGCATCCCAAGGTTGTACAGAGCCTGTTTTTGAGTGGGTTTCTACTGCTTCAAATGGGATGGTCAGGAAGACTTCTTCAGTATGGGAACATTTGAGCAAGAGACCCGAGTGACTCGAGGGAATGGACTGTGTACATATGTCTGAGGTCGGAGTTTTCTGGGTAAGGGAACAGCAGATGCAGAGGGCGGTTTCCAAAATAATCTTTTGAAATCAAGCTTTTTTGTGCTTTGGGGTGTGCAGTTAGCACACTAGAATCTGAAATCACTGTAACAGTGACCCTGTGATCCCCAGTCCAAGGAAACAGCTTGGGTTTAGACAATTCAAAAATAAAGACAAGACCTTACATACAGGTCCGTTTGAGGTAAGAGGATTACGGAAATTCTCTATACGTACAGCTCCAAAAATGATACAGGTTTTGTCTGCCTACTAGCTCTGCAGGCAATTTCTCAAACACACACACCTTTCAGTGTTGTCTTTACCTTTGCACGCAGGCGTGTTTCCTCTCTCCTGGTGCCTCCTCCCAGCGTGGAGGCCCAGACTAGCCTGCAGACCATTCAGAGGTCTGTGCTTATCTAGCCCCCATGGGGAAAAAAATCTAGGATTTTTGTATTCCTGGGAATATTATGTCTGTTTTAATGATGGCTGAATTACTCTGACAGAATAAAGACAGTTGATTTCGTATAATTGGTTGCCAACTTTTTAACTCCAGTTTGATTCAGATGGGAAAAATGAGGGGCGCCTGGGTGGCTCAGTTGGTTAAGCATCTCGCTTCGATTCGGGTCGTGATCTCGGGGTCCTGGGATCAGCCCCGAGTGGGGCTCTGTGCTCAGTGGGCAGCCTGCTTCTCCCTCTCCCTCTGCCCCTCCTCCCACTCATGCTCTTTCTCAAATAAATAAATAAAATGTTTATTAAAAAAAACAAATGGGAAACATGAGAATCCGAGGGATGCTGGAAGCCCCTGGGAACGCTTACTGGTGACCACATGTGTACTAATTTGTGGAAGCACTCTTTAGGGAATCCCTCATCAGCCAGGAAATATCATTCACATTCAGAGGGGAGGACTGTGGGTCAGAGCCCTCCTGTAAGATGTGAGGCAAAACACTGCGGGGCCACAAACGGCTTTCGCACACTGGTGTCTCCCAGGGACCGGCTCCTTTCCTGGAAGAGGAGAAGTTAATTCCGTCTGCTGACAGAGCACCGAGTAGTTAGCTCTGTTGCTTTCTCAAATCAGCCTCTCTCAAATCAGAGGTGAGGTGAGAAGAACTAGAAAGGGGAGCAGATCATCCCAAAGCAGGATTGGAGAGTGGACGTTGCTTTCCCACACTGCAAGTTTACTTCATCGTCTCCCATGTGTATTCATGAATATACAGAAAAGAGGAAACGCATAGGATTAATGACATATTAGGAGCTAGGTTCTGAGGTGATTTCGTGGTTGGCTTCAGGGCACTGACCTCTATGTCTAGATTTCTCGAATTTTCAAGGCTTAGACCCTTCACTGGGAAATGGGTAATGAATTACATTTCACCCGTAGCAGTAACATGCCCAAGATCACACAGCTAATTAAGAGATGAAAGGAGGATTTGTATACATGTCTTCGTGGCTCAAATACCTCTGTTTCCAGATGTCTGCTCCTCTGTCCCAGTCCTACAACTCAAAGAAAACCATGACACATTCTGAGCCCAGTATTATATCATACAGCTCTTTTTTCTAAAACGCAGGTAGAGCTTGGGATGGCTAGGGATGTTCTTAAGATAAAATATTTAATGATGCTCAGAAATTTTCTCTCGTGGCTACTTTAAAGATTTCCTGATCAGTCATGCCAAGACAAACCCGGCATACAAGGGTAAAAGAAATTAGCAATAAAGGAAATATCTGGAAAGAAAATTAGGATATTTTAGCCCCATAAGAATATTTTTTAAAAATTAAATGCTTAGGGCAAGATGTAGAGAGTGTACACATGCATATGTTGTGTATGTTGCATATATATGTTTGTGTCTTTTGTAGTTTCAAAGAGCATTCTGAGAGGACCCACTTATTTATATGCATGTACGTATAGTATTTAATCCAGTGTTTTGAATGTCATAGATCTACTCAATGAGTAAATGATTTTTTAATAAAGTGAATCAACAAGTTCAATGGTGAGGAACCAGTTAACTAAAACATGTTACAATTACTTGGCATATTAAACACGTATTTGTTTAAAAGATTATTAAATGAGAAGCTGCTTATGATATAGTGTTAGGTAAAATATGAATATATGCTAATGTTATAACAATAGGAAAAAACCTTCCAATAAAATAAGACAACATAACTTCAGCAGCATCTTATAGTGAGACTTTAGAAGTTTTAACTAGTGGTATTGTTATGTCTTCTCTCTACTCTATTTTTTCTTTCACAAACATAAGTTAATATGTTGTTAATACAGGGCGCCTGGGTGGCTCAGTCGGTTAAGCATCTGCCTTCGGCTGGGGTCATGATCCCAGGGTCCTGGGATTGAGTCCCACATTGGGCTCCCTGCTCAGTAGGAAGTCTGATTCTCCCTCGGCCCCTATGCCCTGCTCGTGCTCGCTCTCTCTCTCTCTCTCTCCCTCTCTTGCAAAAACAAAGAAAAAAAAACTAGAAAAAAAAATGTTAATACAGAATAGATTTCCTTTGTTAACTTAGTTAAAATAGTCCCGTGGTCAGTCTGAACTTCCCTAAGGAGCGCAGCCTGCGAAGGAGGAGGGGGAGGTAGGAGTGCTTTGCCATCCTGTGCCCGAGGTCAGGGTGGGCGTTCCTGTGGGGCCGTTGCCCAGTTCCCGGGACAGTGGGAGGCCATTCTGCAGCCAGTGTAGCCACAGGACCTGGCGTGCCTGCGGAGGGAGAGCCCTAGTGTTAGTGCGGGGTCCCAGGGATCCACGACACTAGTCCGGGCTGGCGGGGGTGGCGGAAAGTGCCCGCTGCAGGGCGGCAGTGGGGAACGTATGTTGTGGAATACCTCCTTGAATTTCCCATCTATCGGCTCTAATGATTACACGTGTGGCTGAAATAGCCGAATAGTTTTAGTTTATCCAACTCCATTTTTTTCATTAACCAATTAATTATTAAAACCCATGCCAAGAGATTTTAAGACTCAACGCTATCACAATTTTGAATATGGAGTTAATGTTTTGAAAAAGAGTAATGTTTTTTGGCATTAGTGTTTGTAAGCTCTGCCAAGAATGGAAGTACTTGGAATGTGATTGCATTAACAATTGAGAATATGCTGGGGTTGTACGCTTTTAATCATTGTGCAGTTCCTGTGTAATGGTTCATCCCCCGTGCCAATTTTCTTTTAAATGTTTGGTTAGTATACTTTTGGGTGCTATTCTAATCCACACTCCTGGTAGTAAAATGCACTGCAAACAAGTGTAAGTCATACCAGCTTTCCCAGTAATCAGGCAAAATATGCACTCGATCTCATTGCTTTTAAAAGGCCTGATACAGACAAGGTGGGATTATTATTCTTCTGTTTGTCAGGTATTATAATTATAGTCGATATTTCAGATTCCACATCAGTTAGAAGGATTACATATATATTTATTACTGAGTGAGGACGCTGACTCTTCTTTCAAAATACCCTTGAAACAGCCAGGAAGCAGCAAAGTTGACAAAGTAAAGAATATCAACCTTACTTTGGAAAATGTTGTTTTTTTGTTGTTTTTTTTTTTAAGAACAAAATAAGTTTTGAGGGCACCTGGGTGGCTCAGTCAGTTAAGCATCTGTGTTCCGCTCAGGTCATGATCTCAGGGTCTTTGGATGGAGTCCCGCATTGGGCTCTCTGCTCAGTGGGGAGTCTGCTTCTCCTTCTCCCCCTGCCCCCCCACCAGCTTATGCTCTCTCTTGCTCACTCTCTCTCAAATAAGTAAATAATATCTTAAAAAAAAAAAGAACAAAATAAAATTTTAAAGATATTCTTAAACACAAATTTTACTTTTAAACTTAACAAAGTTAAGACTTTCAAGATCATGTGTGCTAATATCCTGGCTAAAAAAAAAAGTCTCTAATAAGTATCATAGTTCGCTTAGTAGAGGTTGTTTTTACTATAACCGATGGAATTCTGGGTTTTTGTTTGTTTAGGAGACCAAAGAAGCTGAGACCACCTGCCAAAGAAACATTCATGTCTCTTTTATGTTCTAGGATTCAAGCTAGGGTCACAAGCATTTCGTTGTCATGACTCCTCATTCTGCTTTAACCTGGGAGAGTTCCTCGTCTTATTTTGTCTCTTGCGTAGTTTTGAAGAGTTGCAACCATTTATTTTGTAGAATGTCTGTTGCTTTGGGTTGGTTCGCTGTTCCCTCGTGATTAAATTCAGATTATGCGTTTTTGAAAAATAGAACATTATCCCTTTTTAAAGTGATCTTTGAAAGGCTCGTTTGCAAAAACATCCAGCATTAGAAATTTTGAGGTCCTATGTCCCCCGAGGAATGCGAACTAAGTCTGCATTGTTTTCTTTGTTTCCCTTTTCGCGGCTTTCCTCAGGTGGACTCTTTTTGGCATTCAAGACTACATTCGTTTAAGTTACTTCAAGTGTCTTCCCCGAACAGGTCTGCCTCTTCGAAGAGGTCAGTGTAATATGAGGCTGAAAAAATGTAAATTTAAAGTCGTACCTTCTTTACAGAGGGAGTTCACCTTATATTTGGATGCATGAGGCCATAGAGACTTGACTGAGGATAGCCAACGCTATCGTAGGATTGAATGGGTTCATTTTAAGCCTGAATTTGAAGATTAAAACCAAGAACCTATTTACATAATGTATCTTAAGATTTAAAATTGTTGTATAATACAGTTCAGATTGCCGCTTTGGTACTGATTCTTGATTTCTGGCCTTCTATAGTCATGATGTAAAATAATAACAGGGTAATTATATAAACATTTAAATAACATTAAAATATCTTGAACTTGGGGAAAAAGTAGATGCTAATTCAGACACTGTGTCATACCAAAATACTTACATTTAAAATGTAAAATATCTAACTTTTATTTAATGACACCGAAGAGGGAGGGCTGTGAATTCATACTGAAAGTCATTATTCTCAACTCTAAAACTCTTTTTTATTTTTTTTTATTTTTTTTAAAGATTTTATTTTATTTATTTGAGGCAGAGAGAGAATAGGAGAGGGGAGAGGTCAGAGGGAGAAGCAGGCTCCCCATGGAGCAGGGAGCCTGATGTGGGACTCGATCCCAGGACTCCAGGATCATGACCCGAGCTGTAGGCAGTTGCTTAACCAACTGAGCCACCCAGGCACCCTCAACTCGAAAACTCTTTATGAGTCATCCTATGGTTAAGTTCCATTTCCAGTCGTGCTGTCCAGAAAGGGCCTCAGGGACCCCAGAGGAATTGTCATTTCTGTTTTCCTGATATTTCAAGAAGATTAACTGGGTCCCTGTTTCCCCAGAAGATTGACTGGGTCCCTGAAAGTTGGCCTTCCCTTGATGTGTGGAGTTCAGGGATGTTCCTGGACCCCCTGAAGGACTTGCTGGAAGAGTCTGAGTGGGAACCAAATACTGGCTTCTCAGACTTCCCCACCTGGGTCACTGCGGAGCGATGAACACAGGCTGGCCTTCAACATGCATGGAGATTAGCACTGTCATTTCTGCCGGGAATTTTCACTTGTGCTTAAGAGTGCAGACTCTGGAATTAGACTATCTGTCTTCAAATTGCTGCTATACTGCTCGTTTATTAATTGCTTAACCTTGAGCAAATTATGTAGTCTTTCTATATCTCCATTCCCCTATCTTTAAAATGGGCAGAATGGGGTGCTTGGGTGGCTCAGTTGGTTAAGCAGCTGTCTTTAGCTCGGGTCATGATCCCAGAGTCCTGGGATCGAGTCCTGCATTGGGCTCCCTGCTCAGTGGGGAGCCTGCTTCTCCCTCTCCTCTTGCTTCTCCCCCCTGCTCATGCTCTCTCTCTCTCTCTTTCTCTCTCTCTAATAAATAAATAAATAATCTTAAAAAAATTAATAAAATGGGCAAAATAGTACTTTCTACCATAATTGGGTGATAGAAGCACATATGTATAACTTAAAAGAAGGATGCCTGGCACAAAATAAACACTCAGCAAATGTTAGCCATCGTCACCCTCACTCCTCTCCACCTCCACTTCCTCCCCTCTTTTCCCCCCTTCCTCCCCCCTTCCTCAGTGGCCTTGCACACAGTTTATTCTTTGTCTGGGAGGTCTAAGAGCAGAGAACATATTGGTCCCCTCTCAGTACCCTGAACACTTCCTTCCCACCAAGCAGAGGCTGAGCCGCAGCAGCACATCCTGCCCTCCGGGTGCGTTCCTGGTCACCCGAGTTTGCCCAAATCATTCCGAGCACGTGGCGGGGGTTCCCTGAGCCAGAAATAGCTCCCTGTACAGATCTCCTCCATCCAGCCTCATGAGACGAACAGAAAACACATATGCTCCAAGCCTACAGGTCGTTTTGTTCAGTTTGGCTTTTTTATTTCACTGCCAGCCCATGTCTTTGTGTTTCTTTCTTATAGAAAGAGCCTCCTGATGTTTCCCTCTCTCTTTTCGCCGGTCTCTGTTCCCACCAGGCTGACCAAGGTTATCTCGTTGAATATAATTATAATTTCTTTCTTTCCTTATTTCGAAAATTATTAATTGTACCCTCCTATCTGCAGAAACTTGTCAGCGTGGCATTCAAGGCTCACTCACTCTTCTCCCCATCCCCATTTTCAGTCTCATCTCTGGGTCTCCCCATATCTGTGCCTTTTCCTGGACACATCGTACATTGAGCTTCATGCAATGGTATTTTTATTGACAGTATTCCTCCCATAGGTCTCTTTTCCTTCCCCTGCATTTCCTGCCCCTTCTAACACACACACACACACACACACACACACACACACACACACACACAGAGCCCCAGAGCCTTCTCTGATGTCCAGCAGCTCCAGTTAGTCCCTCTCTGGGGCTTATGTTGATTCTCTAAGCCTTTACTACTGGAGCACCAATCTCAGTTTGAGATCATTATGTTAGCTTCTCTACCAGATAGAGGGTTCCCTGAGCAAGGAATTGCATTTTATTCATTTTTTCAGGATCCCCGGAGTATGCTTAGCACACTCTTGCATTTGCAGATGCTCATTGAATATTTAATGAATCTGATTGCATGTAGCTTGATTTTGGCAAACATATATCTTTAAAAATCTGCATTTTGGGGGCATGTGAGCGGCTCAGTTAAGTGTCTGACTCTTGATTTCGCTCAGGTCATGATCTCAGGGTCATGAGATATAGCCTCGTATGGGTCTCTGGGCTGGGCATGGAGCCTGCTTAAGATTCTCTCTCCCCTCCCCCTCTGCCCACCCCACCCCCACATTCTTACACACGCTCTCTCTCTCAAAAAAAAAAAAAAAATCTGGATTTTCACAAAAGATGAAGTATCTTTATTCACACTGTAGGAAGATTTATAAGACTCCTTGATCTATAAATATTTCCTCTGCATTTAAAAAAAGACTTGATTTACATAAAATTTTCAGACTCTCCGTCTATAGAAAAGACCATTAAGTGCTGTAGAAGGCTCTTACACTTGAGCATTCAACTATATGCTAACCACTGGGCTTAGTTCTTGAGACTAACTAACCCATTTAACTGTGCTGATAGCCCTGAGGTCAGGGCCTATTATTAACATCCCCACCTAAGAACACTGAAGCTCAAAGAGGTCAAGTAACTTGCTTATCACTTTCCTAGATCTGGGACATGAGTGTGGTCATTTGATCCCAGAGACTCCACTCTTAAACCCGGTAATGTCCCAGAAACCATCTGACCCAGCGGCTTGTGTGTAAGAAAACCTCAGCTGTAGTTTTGTCTGTCATTTGCTGGAAGAGATGGAAACTTCTCCAGGCCTCCCCACCGGGGTATCCTGAGAATAAGACAGAGTTCTGAGAAATCACTCACATGAAGAGTACTAGTATAAATTTAAGTTTTCAAAGAAATGCTTCTTAGTCAAAATGCTTCAGGAGGCATTGTGGTCAGGGATAGGAAGAAACCAGCTTGCCACGGGAACCTAATGGTAAATTGGTTGAATTGGTTGTGGTCTGCTACATGATTTGAGATATAGAAAAACCAGGAAGTTCAAGAATTGTTCTCTTCCTTTTCCTGTACTTCTACTTCTACTCCTAGTATTTTTTTAACCATTGTCAGTGATCTAGAAGTACAGCGATGTGAAGCCAGCCGTTAATATTTATATTACACTAGGAACAAGAGAAATGGGAAAACTAGGTTAAGTGTTTTGATTGCAACAAGATTTCTGTGATAATTTTTAGAAAGATACATATCTGGCATGCTGCGTTAAGACCTAATCACTATGCCTTGTCTGTTGATTTTTTAAAAAGTCCTAAATAGGGAAAAAACACAAGATTGGTAGAGTCTATTTTATAAGTGGTTTATGTCCCCCAGACATATTATGAAGAATACCAAATGCTCACAACTTTTAAAAATAATAATAAAAAACAACCTTTAAAGAAATTCCTAGCTTGTATGAAATTGTTTTGGGCCTCAGAAGTACATTCATTCTTCTTGGATTGGGTCTACTTGGGTAGACACTCTTGAGAAGGACTGCTTTTGGTTTATTTGCTTGTTTTTGTTTTATTTTGTTTTGTCCTTTATGCCATGAAAGAAGTCAGAAAACATCTTAAACTTCTATCGGCCAGACTCTTCCACACAAGGTATCTCATTGGCATAACCATAAGCCTCAAGGAGAAAAAGCTATGGGCCTCCTCCTCCTCCTCCTCCTTTCTGCCAGACCCTTCCCTGGAGACACTGTGATTTAGTTCCAGTAACTGCCATCTTTTGTTGGGAGAGGAGTAATGGCCTAGGTGGGTTGTGACCTCTAGCTTTAAAGGCGTTTCTTGACCTGAGTCCCGGAGCCCCAAGGAAAGCCACACCTTTGTCTTGGAATCTGCCTGGTTCATTTATCATCTGTCACTGATTTTTGTCTGGGAACCAGAGAGCAGAACCCTCCAGGGATGCCACTTACATTCTTACGTGACTATGGTTTTAATAGCACCGTCCAGAAATATCCTTTTTTTATGCTAATTCCCCTCCTTTTTGAAGAAAATGGCCCTGAAAATTCTGTAATTTTGTACGATGACCCTATTGCAATTGGCGAACAAGGACAAACCGTGCCATTTGACTGCTCTGAAAAAGCAAATGGGCAACGGATGCCAGTGTAAAGGCGTTTGCAGCTTCAGCATTTCTAGAGATTGCTTCATCAGCACGCCTCCGAGCACAAGTCTGGGCCGCGCCAGCGGCCACTTTCCTGGCCGCCGGTTGTGTGCCGTGTGGCTGGTGCATTCCCTGGACGGGTCACTTAGGCTCATCAGCAGGCTCTTATCTCTCGTGAGAAATTACATGTGTGCTGCGGAGGGTGTTCATAAGGTTAATGAAAGTTTTTAGGAGGTTGCCTTGTTGTTGTTTAATTTGATTTATGACACATCTCTCAAGAGTCAGGTCTCTGTTTCTCACCACTGAAAGTATGTATCAGGATGGGGAGGGGGTCCCTGGGTTTGTGTTTGTTTTTGCTTCTTAATGGCATGCACCCAAGGTTTTAAACTCGTCCCTCTCACAGACGAAACAATAACTTAGTGTCATCTGTTTCAAGATGAAAAGCCCATAGCTGCCCGACATGGCTTGGAGCAGTCATTAACCAAACTATTACTGCCTTGTAATGTGGTGTCTGCGACAGTCCAGAGAATGTCGTCGTCGTGGCATAAATCGCGGTACGGAATGGACTGTCAGGACTGCCAGAGGAACAAGAGGATTTGGGCTTGGCTCCGGGCAGACAGTTCATTCTTCCTTGTAGGACAGTTTTCTTTTATTCACACATGGGAAGATGAAAGGTTTCCCCCACAGCTGCTCATGGAACAGTAGCTCCAAACAAGGGATGTGTTGAGAGGGACCGGCCTACCGTGCTCGGCGAAGGCAGCTCCTAGGGTTCCCGGCCTTTTCTTCCTTTGTCCCAGGAGTCAGGGCATTGTCTGCTAGGGCTTGGTCTCACGTGTGGTGCCAAATGCCACAACACTGTTCCATTCGGTATCACTGAGGGCTCTTCCCACAATCCAGGGCTACTGGTTTTATTTCACAGAAGGTAGAGGTACTTATTTTTCCTGATTTGTCTGCCTGCTTGATGAACTGCCTTTCTGTGGTGCCCCAGTCTGATGGGAACCGGGGACGGCAGAGTAAGATGGAACCTGCCTCCCAGACGAGGATCAAGGGGAGGGAAGGTGGAAGTTAGCGAGTCCAAGTGTGCAGCACGCACAGCACGGCCAGTTGTGAAGCAAACATCCGTCCAGAAGTAGGAGTCCTCTGTTTAGGTCTGCTACTGTTCTTAAGACCCCTTCTAGAAAGACTGGGGCCCGGGACAGAGACCACAACCATGATCAAAGTTAGAAGTCACCAAGCTCTCAATTGGGCTTCCTTTGGAGTTGTCTTTGGGAATGTGGAAATAGAAGCGTAGCCCCTTTTTAAAAGCCTTGATGGAGAATAGTAGCAGAGAAATACATTGTGTGGCCAGGTGTGCATGGAGGATGGCTTTGTCATAAGAAGAGCTAGAATCCTCCATAGAGTTTGGCTGAAAACTGAAAATGTTACTTGTGGGGCGCCTGGGTGGCTCAGTGGGTTAAAGCCTCTGCCTTCGGCTCAGATCATGATCTCAGCGTCCTGGGATTGAGCCCCACATTGGGCTCTCTGCTCAGCAGGGAACCTGCTTCCCCCTCTCTCTCTGCCTGCCTCTGCCTACTTGTGATCACTCTCTCTCTGTCAAATAAATAAATAAGATCTTTAAAAAGAAAAATGAAAATGTTACTTGGGACAGACTGGTCGGTTCCTTCGGTGCCTTTCATTCATTATTTTTCCCTCATATTGGCAGTCCGTCACATTTTTCCATTTTCATCTGTTTTCCTTTTTAACTCGAGGAATGCAGTTATTAACTTCCATTCTGTGCGAGGGAATCTATCTATCTGTCAGGGCTTCAGCCAGGAAATAATGGATGTTTTGCCACAGGCGATACAGCAGTCGAGCCTCCCTGCGGGCCTAACGCTGCCTCTGGCCCTTGTGAGGGTTGAGCCGGGAGAAACCTAACAGAGTAGCTCCTAATGCCGCGTTGATACAGAGAGGGTATATCCGGTCCCATCCAGGGTTTACTCACATTGGGAGAGAGATTGGTGCCTGGGGGGGGCGGAATGGGGGGGGGTAAAGGTGATTGAAGGAGTGTGTGTGTTTACATTTTATCTTTGAACTTCTTCCAGGAATATTTACATTCCTATCATGACTGTGGGAGGATACAACCAAATTAGAGTTTTACTATATTGATGTGTTTTGGGGGGAGTAGGAAATTATATATATTGCCTAACAACCTAGCGTGATGACATACCTTCCTATCCCTTTTTGGAAGATATATGCAGTGTTGCAAACTTTCCTTTCAACTGTTCCATAAAAATCTAAAAAAAAAAAAAAGTTCCAGTTATTCAGCCATGAGAAAGAAGGACATCCTGCCATTTACAACAACAGGAATGGACCTTGAGGGCATTATGCTAAGTGAGATAAGTCAGACAGAGAAAGATAAGTACTGTGTGATATCACTTATATGTGGAATCTAAAACAGCCAAGCTCATAAAAACAGAGAGTAAAAGGGCGTGGTTACCAGGGGACCGAGGTGGGGCGGAGTGGGTAGGTTGATGTTATTTAAGGGCACAGGCTTGCAATGAGGAGTAAATATGCCTTAATCTAATTCACAGTGTCGTGAATATAGACAGCAATATTGAAATTGACGATGGAGCAATGTAGGTTTGAATTATGTAGGTCTCTTACACATGAATTGTTTTTACAATATAGTGCCATAAGTGTGTTTTCTCTACTTTGTGATTTTCTTAATGCTTTCTTTTCTCTAGCTTACTTTATTATAAGAATACAGTATATAATACATGTAATGTACAAAATATGTGTTAATTGACTGCTTCTTTTACTGGTAAGGCTTCTGATCAACGCTGGCTGTGAGTCGTTAAGTTTTTGGAGAATCAAGAGGGGCGCCTGGGTGGCTCAGTCAGTTGAGCGACCAACTTTTGATTTGAATGCAGGTCATGATCTCGGGGTACTGGGATTGAACCCCCTATTCCCCACCCACGGTCAGACTTCCCTCGGAGGGAAGTCTGCATGAGATTCTCTGTCTTCCTCTGCCCCTCCCCCACCCTCCTGAACTCCCGCCCCCCTGCATGGGCCTGTGCTCTCTCTAAAATTAATAAATAAAATCTTTAAAAAAATAGTTTTGGAAAGTCAAAAGTTATCCATGGGTTTCAGCTACATGGGGGTTGGCACCCCTCACCACCACATTGTTTGAGGGTCAGCTGTATAATCACCAAACTTACTGAGAGACTAGAACCTAATTATTCCAACCACAAAAAGAAATAATTATGTAACATGATGGAGGTGCTCATTATCCTTATAATGACAATCATATTAAAGTGTACCAGTGTATCAAATGAATATACAGTACACCTTAAAATTACATATATAATTTAGTTCAAAATGTATTTGAACTAAAAAAATCCAAACAAGTTCTCACTGATCATCAATTTAGACTTGTTTACCTCACTGTTTGTTTATTTATTTATTTAAAGACCTTATTCATTTATTTGACAGAGAGAGAGAAAGAGATCACAAGTAGGCAGAGAGGCAGGCAGAGAGAGAGAGGGGGAAGCAGGCTCCCCACTGAGCAGAGAGCCCGATGCGGGGCTCAATCCTAAGACCCTGAGATCATGACCTGAGCCGAAGGCAGAGGCTTAACCCACTGAGCCACCCAGGCACCCCCTCACTGTTTTTATTAAGACTCATTGGAATGCTATAGAAACTGGAGGAGAGATTTGTATCATTATCACAGTTTGGAGGGGAGTGTATATGCTATTCTTTCTTCTTGGAAAAGATAAGTGTGGTTAGAAAAATATTCTGATTTACCAATAGCAACAAGTTACTAGTTATTTCATTTTTATTGTTAGATTTGCACTTACCTGTGCAGAGAACAAAGGAATTTCAAACATACGTAAAATAAAGTTGCAAAAGTTAGGTACAGTACCTGACTTACTTTAATTGTGAAAAAATGCTTATCATTCTACATTACTGTACAAAAATGGATTTAATATAAACTGCTTCTCTACCATGGTGCGGGCACTGTTAAAGTTCACAAACAGCCATATATTTATTACACTAATGATTTTCTTTCCTTTCTTGCTTTTCCACATTTCTCTTCCTGATTTCTTTGTGATATTTTAAAATCCAGGATTAAATCTCTAATGCATCTTTATAATCAGGTTTGGCTTTTCAAAGCTGTTGCAAACAGAAGAACATTTAACTTCATTTCAGTTCTAACAATATTTGGAAGGCCACCACACACCAGCTGCCGGGGATAAAGTGATGGATAGAAAAGTTTCTAACCCAATGGAACGTAGTCTAGAAGGAAAACAGACATTATTTATTTGTTTGTTTTAATGTATTCATTCACGTATTTATTTAACTACTTACTACTAAAAACTAAGTACTTCTACAGCTCTCATTATATGCTAGGTACTACTCTAAGCAGTTTGCCACTATTTCACGTAAATAATTATATATGATGAGTAATCTCTAAAGAGGTAAGTCATCATGTTTAATTTGGATTCACTATAATTTAATAATAGGGAACAACAGAGATTTGAGGCATGGAGGAAAACACAACATTTCTCTTTTATTCAATTACATCTTCCAAATGTGAGACCTGGACAGGACAAAAGAGAAATCCAGTCCCGTACAGCAGGAGAGGGGTGCATAGTGGGGTTCCTGATCCTCTTCCAGAACTTTTTCTTTCCTCCTTCCTTAACCTGTTGTTGACACTGCTGTCACTGTTGGTTGCTACCTGATGTTGCCGTTGACTCTTTCCACACTGTTTCATTTGGGGGGAAGTTAACGAAGAATACCTGTCTTCAAACTTGGCTTGCTGATCCCTATTTTCTTAGAATTATTATGTCTTAGGGGCACCTGGGTGGCTCAGTGGGTTAAAGCCTCTGCCTTGAGATCAGGTCATGATCTCAGGGTCCTGGGATGGAGCCCCGCATTGGGCTCTCTGCTCAGCAGGGAGCCTGCTTCTCCCTCTCTCTCTGCCTGCCTCTCTGCCTCCTTGTAATCTCTGTCAAATAAATAAATAAAATCTTTTAAAAAAAGAATTATTATGTCTTACATACACGATTTTCAAGACAACAATTGACAAACTAAACTTCAACTTGAGTAGTCTGAGGAAGGTCTGTTTTTCTTTTTTAGGTCCAAATCTAATTTTGTCCTTTGAAAGTTCATGGAGCTTCCTATTGCTTTTCAAGTAGCTTATTCTAGAAATGATGCATTATACTTTTAATTACATAAGTTATATAGTATTTCAAAAGCCTTTAGAAATTTCTTCTGCTTTTTTATAAACTTCATTTTGCAAATCAAAATAAATTATATGGGTTAACCAAAAGGTACTGTAAGAGAGAGAGAAATGTGTAAACTGCATGAGAATAAGATTGTTACCATCCATTGAATAGTCTTTTAATTCTGGAAACCTCCTTGAAAAAAGAAAATTTGTGAGTTTCTTCTAGCAAATTTAGGAGACCCCCCCTAGAATAGCACCTTTGCGAAAACATTTTCTTGACTACCTAATGTATTTGACCTTTGTTAGTCTTCTTTTACAAAAACTGAAACCTATCTCTTGGGTTGTTCACGATTAACTAGTTCCAGCCTATTGCTTATCTAGAGTTAGCCACTCCCTCAACCCTTGGCTTATCAGTATCGAGTCCACATTTAGGCACTAATTATAAGTTCCAGTAATAAGCAAAATTTCAGTTGGGTAACAACTGCAATCTTAAATATGTGTTGTCTGCTAAATTTCACCTTTAAGGGGAAAAAAAAAAGTACCATATACCAATTCTTTGTGCTGGTCTAAATTTTGAATGTGCCAAAAGTGTGCTTTGTTTTTAGGACCATATTGTGGAAGTATGCCTGTCCCCAAAGAACTCCTACTGAACACGAACGAAGTCACTGTGCGCTTTGAGAGTGGATCCCACGTTTCGGGGCGGGGATTTTTGCTGACCTATGCTAGCAGTGACCATCCAGGTATAGCAGAAGATCTGGGCGGCCAGATCTGTCAACTTGTGTCTGTCTAAGAATTCCTCTTGCTACTTTTATCGCCATCACTGGACAGAATTGGGACCTCAGGTATAGAATATGTGAAGGAAGAGAAGAATGCAATGTCTTTGTAAGCAGTTAGATCTGAACTTCGAATACTTTTATTGAGCATGTTAGATTGATCAGCTGACCTATGTGGGAGAGGGTTGATCTCATTTTCCTAGAAACCTTGGATGATGCATCTTTGGGGCTATTTTTCTGTTTGAAATAGTTTCTGTTACCATTCACTGGAACATTGCTGAAAAACCATGGTTGGTGGTAGAAAAGAGAAATGGAGGAAATTGGTTAAATCCTGAAGACAGTATTCTCAGTTTTGATTTATTTTTAAATGGAAAAATTCAGATAATAACTAGATAGTGAATAAATGCTTTTTAAAAATCCTTTTTTAGGGGCGCCTGCGTGGCTCAGTCAGTTAAGCATCTGCCTTCTGCTCAGGGCATGATCTCAGGGTCCTGGGATCAAGCCCCACATCGGGTTCCCTGTTCAGTGGGGAGTCTGTGTCTCCCTCTCCTTCTGCCCCTCCCCCCCCCGCCCCGCCAACCCCTGGCTTTCGCTCTCTTGCTCACTCTCTCTCAAATAAATAAAATCCTTTTTTTTTTTTAAGATTTTATTTATTTGACAGAGAGGAGAGAGACCACAAGTAGGCAGAGAGACAGGCAGAGAGAGAGGAGGAAGTAGGCTCCCTGCTGAGCAGAGAGCCTGATGCAGGGCTCCATCCCAGGACCCTGAGATCATGACCTGAGCTGAAGGCAGAGGCTTTAACCCACTGAGCCACCCAGGCGCCCCTCAAATAAATAAAATCTTTAAAAAATTTTTTTACAATGCTTTTTTATTTAAAATTACTTAAAATTCTTTTTTGAGCATGAGTCTCCTTCCATTCAGTCTCCTAATTTTAATTATCTTTTTATGACAGATTTAATAACGTGCTTGGAACGTGCTAACCATTACTTGAAGACAGAATACAGGTAAATACAGTGTCCAAGCTGTGCTGCAGGCATATGCTGCTGGACATTATGCTTTCCTTCACATTAAACCAGATAAAGTACCTTATTTGTATTTAATGTTTTTAAAATCATTTACATTGTAAGTAATGAAGAATACTTGAAATGCTTTCTTGTATAGCAGAGATCAGCAAACTTTTTGTCCAGGGCCACATAGTAAATATTTTCGATTTTGCAGGCAATGCAGTCTCTTTACATCTATTCATAGTTTCTGTAGCTGCTGTGATGCAAAAGCATTCATGGACAGTATGTAAACAAACGTGCGTGGCAGTGTTCCAATAAAACTTTATTTATAAAAATAAACAGCACCCTGGATTTGGCCCATGAGCTACAATTTGCTGACCCCTGAGTTCTACTCTTAGTACCAATGAGCCATGGTGGAGTCTAGAATGTGTTTTTTTACCTGGCCAGCATTTGGAAGTGACTTTTGTAATTCCTTCATGTTCAGAAGGAGTTCGTTTTGTCTTTCTCACAAAAGCAAAACCTACTAAGAATAGGAGATGAAATTTTTGATTCCAGCTTTACTTTAACTGGAAAAATTACTGAATCTCTTTGATGTACATTTCCTCCTCTATACAGTAAGAGCAGTCTAGAGCAGAATTTCTCAACTTTGCCACTATTGTTATTTTGGGTTAGATGATTCTTTGTTGTGAGGAGCTCTTCTGTGCGTTGTTGGGTATTCACCGGTATCCCTGGCCTCTACCCTCCGTGTGCCGGTTGTGATAACCAAAAATGTCTCCAGATGTTGCCAGATGTCTTCTAGGGCAGGCAAAAGTCACTCCCTGTTGAGAACCACTGGGACTGTCAGTAACACCACTAGCAACAGCTGTAACTCCTTAGAGGGCTTGCTTCATGCCCGTCATAGCTCCCTGGGCTTTGCATATAAATAACTCATGTGAATGTTCCAGCAGGCCCGCAAGGTAGGTTCTGTCATACCTGAAAACAGATGCACAGAGCGGTTAAGAAGCTTGCCCAGGGCTGCACACTTCATGAGGATACCCAGACAGGCACAGGAGTCCATGGTCCCGACCATCTCGGATATGCTAATAAACGAGATCATTTTATATGCAGAATCGAGTCTAGTGTTAACTAGTATTAAGTCTGGTAGAGAAACAAAAAAGAAAATGACCAATAATATAAATAATTAGCCAATAATTAAAATGACTAATAATTACATTTGCCCTGTAAAGTTGCCATTCATTTATCATGGACAAACACCAGCCTTCTCTGAGATCTTCCCAGCCATACCTGTAGAGTCCCGGTGGCGATAGGGCCTCTGGGCATCAGCGGTCCTTTCCTGTCCCCCTACAGAAAAGAATATACTCAGGCCTGCAGGTTATGGTGCCAGACCATGTAGGCTACGGCCCAGCTGTTTTGTAGTGTTTAGGTAAGATGAGGTGTGTGACTCGTACAGGTCCATATTCCCTCATCTGTGATTGTGAAATGTAGAGAGCTTTAAAAGCAAAAAGTTTGGGGGTGCCTGGATGGCACAGTCGGTTAAGCATCCGACTCTTGGTTTCGATTCAGGTCATCATCGCGGGGTCGTGAGATCAAGCTCTGCCCCAGTTCTGTGCTCGGCGTGGAGTCTGCTTGAGAGCCTCCCTCTCCTCTGCCCCTCCCGCTCATGTTCTCTTGCTCTCTCAAATAAATAAAACTTAAAAAAAAAAAGAAATTGAAAGGTTTTTATAACTCATTTGATGGCAATACCTGATTAGTGCAGCCCTAAGTTCATTTGACAGCAAAACTGAACTAAATTGAGTCTGTTTAGTCTTTATGCATTGGCCTTGATGTGACTGGTCATGTATCTGATACAGAGATATTAATGTTTTTGACTAATATGTGCAGCCGTCAGGTGAATAAGGTCTGAGAATCTTTTTTTTTTTTTTTTAAGATTTTATTTATTTAAATTGACGGAGAGAGACCACAAGTAGGCAGAGAGGCAGGCAGAGAGAGGGGGGTGAGCAGGCTCCCTGCTGAGCAGAGAGCCCGACGCGGGGCTCGATGCCAGGACCCCAAGATCACGACCCGAGCTGAAGGCAGAGGCTTTAACCCACTGAGCCACCCAGGCTCCCCAGGTCTGCGAATCTAATGTGTACCATGACTATAGCAGATAACACTGTATTATATAACTGAAATTTGCTGAGAGTAGAACTTAAATGTTCTTGTCAAAAATATATGTGTATATGTGTATGTGTATTTAAATATATACATTTACATATTAATATATGGGAGGTGATGGATGTATTAATTTTCTAGTTGCGTAACATATACCAAATCATGATATACAATTGAAATATCTTACAGTTTGTCAATTATACCACAGTAAAGCTGAAAAAAATATATATACCTTTTTTTCTGATTACAAAAGTAATTTATAACTAATGTAGACCATCACTAGCCATGTGTGGCTATTAAAGACTTAAACTGTGACTAGTCCAAATTCGGATATGTTATGAGTGTAAAATAAACTGCAGATTTTGAAGACTTAGTACAAAAGAAAAAGAGGCTGGAAATATCTTGTTGAAAAATTTTTTTTGTTCATTACTTGTAGAAATGGTAAAATTTGAATATATTGGGTTAACTAAATTATATTGTTAGTTTTGCCTTTTTTCTTTACCTTTGTAATATGGCTACTAGAATACTTAAATTTACATATGTGGTTTCCATTAAATTGCTATTGGGGAGTGAGTTCTAGTAGGCTGAGATAAGATATTACAGAGTCAAATGGCACAGAAAGTGGAAGTTTCTCAAAATACCGTTCTTGGAGAGAATCCAGAGATACTCTTCCTTGTCTTCTTTATATTCATGAAAAATGTAAGTTGTCATTTTATATATTTTAAGCATATCTTTTTCTAAAAACAAGATTATGCTATGTATAGTGTTTGGAAACTTTCTTTTTAAAAAATATATCTTGGAGGGGCGCTTGGCTGCTCAGTCCAAAGGGCATGCAACTCTTGATCTCCAGGTCATGAGTTCAAGCCCCACATTGGGTGTAGAGATTACTAAAAGGAAAATAAATGAACTTTTAAAAAGTAAATAAATAAAAAATAAATAAAAATAAAAAATATATCTTGGACACCTTTGAATCAATTAAGATGCATTAGGGAAACTCATTTAACAGAGTTTATAAGGAATCCTTATATAAATCAAATAATTATTGTGTAAAACTTGCCTTCAGGTTTACATTTTAGATTAATCTGTGTTTTCACAAATCAGGTTTCTGATTTGTCATTAAAACAAAATTTGCCTGGGTGCCTGGGTGGCTCAGTCGGTTAAGGGGTTGACTCTTGATTTTGGCTCAGCTCATGATCTCAGGGTCCTGGAATCAAGCCCATGTCAGGCTCTGCACCCAGTAGGGAGTCTGCTTGAGGATTCTCTCTCTCTCTCAAATAAATAAATTTTTTTTTAAAATTTTGAAAAATAAAACAACGTATTCCCTCCTGCATGTTCTAAGGAGGAAAGAAAATACATTTAAATATAATTTATACTTTTTAGTTTAAGTGTAATTTAATAAAATATCAATTTTTTATTTCCTTTTTCCAGCAAATTCTGCCCAGCTGGTTGTCGAGACATAGCAGGAGACATTTCTGGGAATCTGGTGAATGGATACAGAGATGTAAGTAATTGAGGTTAATTTTAGGGCAGGGAGGAAATGAAAAAGTGTTCATTGCTCTGCCTACATTCATCATAAAGTCACATCAAATAAGATCTAAAACTCTGTAGGTAAATGCACAATTCTCTCTTTTCTGAGAATACATGAAATAATAAGTATAAAAACCAAGGTTTATTAATGCATGCATTCCTATTTTTAGCATTTCCACTTAAGCATGGTGTAAATGAAATGGTAAATAAAACTCTTTTCAAAACCTATGAATGTAATTCCATTTCTTTTTTTATAAAAGATCATCTATTTTTTTTAAATTTATTTTTTTATTTTAACACTTCCGTTGGTTCATGTAACAGCCAAGGACATGACCATTCACATCACAGAGTAACAACATCGTGTCTGGGGCCAGGGAAGCCAGCAGCCCTGCGCTTACGTACTAGTTCTTCCTTCCCTGCACCCCTAGTTTCTTCTGCAGCATGAGACTCTCTGGTTGTATACATTGTTCCCAGAGAAAAATACATTCACAAGAAGTCCTTTGTCTAAAGTATATGTCCTATCTCAGATACACAGTCCTTCATTTCTTACTATTTACGTATCTCAATCCTGGAAATTTGGTATCTATTTTCGTATCTCAATCCTGGAAATTTGGTATCTGATTCTTGAATATTAACATTGCTACTTAAACTAGTTGAGTTTCTAGCACATGAGAATTGGCTTGAGTTACTAGAAACATGAAAATCTGTGTAGTGATGGAACTTTTCTGAGAGTTATTGACATGTGTCTTCGTGCATCAAAGAAAACATACAATTTCATCTCCAGCAGGTGGAAAACAAACTTGAATTTAATTTTTGCTTTTAATAGATCCTGATTCTGGAAGTAGTGTATTTGGCTATTTTGCTCTTTGTTTTCTTTTTCATGTATTATCTTTATTTGCAAGATTGACATAGGATATTCATTTGGCCTATAAATTGTTTGAATCTTAAAATGACTTCTATTACCACAATTTGAGATATATTTGCACAGGCTATTTCTAAATGACTTCAGGAAATTTACTAAGGGAAATAAACAGTTGAAGTATGGTTTTTCCCCCAGCAACAGAAAGTCTCTTTGTTATTTTTGCATCCCACGCAAGAAACTTCAAAATTATGTGCAATAAGAGAGCATCATTTTTTTTCCCTTGCTTTAGTTGTTTGTCTTGCTTCCTCTTGACAGAGCTCTGTGTTTTAGTACAATAGGTAAATAAATGGCTTCCTGCATGGTAGACCTGAGTACATTATCTGTAGGTGCTAACAAACAGGTTTCCTATTTGACTGTAGTTGGTTTCGTATCATTTGCTTTCAGAATGACTTTATCTGGAGGGAAATTTGTATTTTGAAAACTAATCTTTTCCAAGAAGTCTTATTAGTGCCTTTTCGTGTGTGTTGATATCGTGACTGTATGAGATATCTATTGTTACATGACAGTATGACTTGAGACTTCGATTAAAACAACCCATGTGTTATCTCTCCTGTGGGTCAGGAGTATGGGTACGGCTTAGCTGCGTTCTCTGCTTCAGGATCTCACAAGGGTGCATGCAGGTTGTCAGCTGGGGCTGCCTAGCCTCTCAGCTCACGTGGTATGGGCAGCACTCAGTTACTTATGGATTGGTGAATGGAAGACCCCACTTTCTTCCTGGATTTTGACTGGAGGCTGTCCTCAGCTCCTTGCCATTTGGACCTTCCTGACGTCACTTCTTTCTTCTTCAAAGCCACCTAGGGAGAATCTCCTAATGAAGGAGCCTTCTAGTAACACAGGTTACAACCTTATGTAATGTGATCCTGGGAGTGGCTTCCCATCACTTTTGCTATGTTCTATTAGTAGAAGGCCACAGGTCCCACGACGGGCAGAGGGATTTCACACTGGGGGAATGCCCGGAGGTGGGGATCCTCGAGGGTATCTTAGAGTCTGTCCTCCATGGTGCCTTCATCTTCGGAAATGTGTTCGATTGTGGCACGTCCTTCCCGGAATCATCTTTGCAAAACCGAAGCATATTCTGTAGGTCAGGAAGACAGAATCCGTAAAACAAGGTACTAGAGAAGCTGTTAAAGAAACAGGTGCTGTTTCAAGAAAGAAATACGTTGTCTTAAAGAACGACAGAAAAGAATTGGTTCATTCTACGTTGTTCCAAGAGGTAGAACCAGGATCAGAGGATGAGAGTTACAGAGAAGCCGGATGCAGTTCCGTATAAGGAATAATTGAGCAGTGTAAGATGGGATGGGATGTCTCGAGAAATGGTGGGCTTAGTCCCTCGAAGTGTCAAGTGTGGGTGTTGCAACCATTTGTCAGATATGGTCCGTATGTGTCTGGGAAGGTGCCGTGGGTGGAGAAAGCAACTGTCAGGAATATCAGTAGGGAACTTTAACGCTCTTTCTGCATTCTCGAGGTTCTGTGACTTGATCTCCCTGACATCTGTATTGGTATATGCGTCCCATGCCAATTAAGTAGGATGGGCTTCTCTTTGAAATCTGCCTCACCTGGAAACCAGAAATAACAAATCCCCAGAACAGTTTCTCTCTCGGCACCTTCTCCCAAGCCTGCTGACTGTACCATCTGTTTTTAAGTGGAAGATATCCCTTACTAAGTTGTTTCAGTACATTCTCCATTTGCTGCAAATATTCAAGAAGTACTTTAAAATAAAGGAAGACAGTGCACAGTGTGCTCCTGGTTTAGGAGGAGAAGAGCAGAAGCCAGGCCTGTTGTATAACCACAAAAAGTGAGAAGGAAATACGTTATAATAGCACATGACTGTCTCCAGGTGATGGCAGTATGAACGACTTTTTTTTTTTTCCCCAACATTTCTACAATGAATGCATATTACTTTTGTAAAGAAAATGTTGCCAATATGGTAATTACAAAGACTGGAGCAACATAGGAACAATTCATATGATAGAATGTAGAATTACGTTTTTATAATTTAACTTTTTTTTTTTAAGATTTTATTTATTTATCTATCAAAGAGAGAAAGAGAGAGCACAAGCAGAGGGAGCAGCAGGCAGAGGGAGCAGCAGGCAGAGGGAGAAGCAGGCTCCCCGCTGAGCAAGAAGCCCAATGCAGGGCTCTATCCAAGGACCCTGGGATCATGATCTAAGCCGAAGGCAGACACTTAACCGACTGAGTCACCCAGGCATCCCATAATTTAACATTTTACCATCATTTTAAGACATGTGCTTTATTCATGTTTTATTAAATGCAACCTAAATCATTTAGTTTTACATTAAACTTTATTTTAATACTTTGTTAATACTCTTTAGTACAAGTTGACTTTTCCTAAAGGGAGACTTAAGAAAATGCTCCACTTCTAGGACGGTTTGATAACTGCTTTGAAAGTTGATGCCGTCTTTCTTCTTGCTGATCTGTTTGGCCATCTTTTATGGCTTAGTGAACTTCAGAAATATTTCATACCATCAACCTGCAATTTCACGAGCCATGCAGGTGTTCTTCTCAGCTGTCTGTTGCATTTCTTTTCCTAAAGAATTACATTTAAATTATTTCATTTGAATCCAAGGCAGTTCACTAATTAACACAGGCCAATGATGTGGCTTTCCTATATTTACATTTCAGCGAGGCTTGGACTTTGAAAATAGCTAGAAAAATCAAAGTATAAATTATGCCGCTCTTCAAAAGGAATTTTTAAGAGGCAAGTTCAGTGCAAGTAAATTTTTAAAATTGATACCAAAAAGCCCCAATTTAAGTAAACATCAATTTCATTTAAGTTGGTTGGGTAAGAGAGGGATTTTTTTTTTTTAAGGAAACAATCCTGGAAAGGGCTAATAATTTTATCATAATACTATAATAGCCAGATTTGGTGTTATTCTCTTGGAGTTGTATCCTGTGGCCCGCATTTGATATTATGGAAAAATATGAGCTGCAATTGAATAAGTTCCACAAAAAGGGTATATACGTACCACTGGGGTCCCTCAATACTGGTTACTGTGGAAAATGGGAATGTATGTTGGCCAGTGATGCTTGCATTGGGTCCTATTGCTCATTGACCTGTGAAGCTGGCCTTTTGTAACCAAGGAGGCCTTGGAGATGCCAAGTCTAGTGAGAGCTACCCACTAGGCAGGGCTCCTGGGATAAAGACCATCCCGTCCCCAGAACAAATTCCCAGGAAGATAAATGATCCCGGGGACAGTGGGATTATCTGTCCAGTAGACCACTGGACCATTTTGTTTTTCATTTTGGGGCTGAGAGAGCTGGGCAGATGTGTGTGGACCCTCTAGTA
Organism: Potos flavus; assembly: GCA_028534135.1. Taxonomy (NCBI): domain Eukaryota; kingdom Metazoa; phylum Chordata; class Mammalia; order Carnivora; family Procyonidae; genus Potos; species Potos flavus. The sequence continues at coordinate 39,843,697 of CM052886.1, read as the reverse complement.
GGTACATAGGGGCCCATTAGAATCACAAGGTGACACCCACTAGAAAAGATACCAGACATCATGCAGTCCAGCCTTTTTATTGCACAGAGGAATTGGGGAGCCGGATCCAGAGTAGTGACATGACTCAGTCACACTTGGTAGAGTTAGAGGCAAGGCCAGGATGATGAGCTAAATTACCGAATTTAAATTCAGGGCTTTTCCATTACAACTGGCAGCTCCATTTTGTACCCCAAGAATCTAAAACAATGATAACAAACCTATTTAAGAAAAGAACATTCCAGAAAAAAAAAAACAAACATACCCACAAGCTGCCTATTTAGTTTAAAGATCACTATCTTTTTCTCATCTTCTAATTCTTTTTTCCTCTAGACTCAAGAAGGGTAGTATCTGCATCTGTCTTTCGGCATTTTCGCATTTCTTCTCCGTCAGGAACTCTTCCCCTCTTTTGGCTGTGATAGCCATTATTGCATACCTGACTTATTTTCCCAGGTTTAATCTAGTTTGGGAAATATACGCTCTCTCAATCAAAGATCACAGAAGTTTTCAATTTCATTGCCACCACAGTTATTACAAAATATGGTTGGTCTCCTTGGTGCCCCAGATATTGTAACCTAAATCCAAGAGAATCGTTCCACAGCAAATTAAGGCAATAGCATTGTCATTAACACAAAGAGAAACTCCCAAGTCCAGTTACTGAGACACAAGTTCATGAGCTGCTTTTCTCATTTTGGCATTAGCCATCATGGAGAAGTGAGGCATCGCTAAAGTTTATTTAGAAAATGCTCTTCCTCAGCCCGTCAGTCCTGGGCTGACTGCCTAATCACCTTCCCACACAGGTCAGTGCCCACGGGGACCTCGGGGCCTGGGCACCCCATGGACAAGTTTCAGTCCCTCCCCAGCCCCGCTTCCAGTGGGCCAGTTCCAGTCCCAGGGCCACCAGCGGTCAGGTGCTGCTCCTCGCTTGGTCGCTCCAGGCGGCAGTGTTGGAGGACTGCCTGAGCAGTGCCCGCTGTCTGACCCTTCCAGCAGACACTCAGGAAGTGAGACGGAGACCGTGGGCCCTGGGTTGCTCATCTCGTGGCTCTAAGACCTTGGTGAAGTATGGTGTTCCATTTAATGTTCTGCGGTTGACATCTCTATTTTGTTTTTGGTGCCTTGTTCAGTCTCTGAATTAATTATAAAAGGAAGCTGTGGTATGGAAGGTTCACATTCTCAAATAATCCTTGGTGTGTGTATCTGGGAAAGCAAATGTAAGAAACTGATGAGTTATCTATTCCTGCTTAACCACCCCCACCCCAAAATTTAGTGACTTAAAATAGCAGCCATGGGGGTGCCTGGGTGGCTCAGTCGGTTAAGTGTCTGCCTTCGGCTCAGGTTATGATCCCAGGGTCCTGGGATTGAGCCCCATATCAGGCTCCCTGCTCGGTGGGGAGTCTACTTCTCTCTCTCCCTCTGCTACTCTCTCCCTCTCTCTCTGTCTCTGCCAAATACATAAATAAAAAATCTTAAAAAAAAAAAAGCAGCCATGTTATTTGCTGATGAGTCTGTGGGTCTGCAGTTTGGGCTGGTCAGTTCTTAATCTCCCCTCGCCTACAAGAGCTCCTGCAGTCACATGGTGCATCAGGTGGGGCGGGAGGGTCGAAGGTGGCCACGATGACATGTGTGGCAGTTAGTTGGGCCATGTCATTTGCAGCAGAACCAAGCAAGTTACATGGTCCAGTGCTGTCAGTGGGAGGAACTACGGGGGATGTGACCATCAGGGGTTCAACATGGTTATTCACGGGGGGGCCACCACGACTGTAAATTACCTACTTCCCTCTCTAGCGGATGGGTGCCCAAGTTGGCGTAAATGTGGGGACCCTGAAGTCATTTTGAGATGGTTATATAATAAATTTTCCCCCTCCTCTTCTACTTTTTATTTAAATGAATTATAGTGTAGCAATGTCAGGGGTCAAATAGGGATTCTGACCACATGTTATAAGAAGATGGAAACCTCTCACCATATTTTAAATGTGTTCTTGAGTAGCCGTGAGTGATGACGTTGCTGTATTTCAGACCTCGTTATTGTGCAAAGCCGCCATCCATGCAGGAATCATTGCGGACGAGTTGGGCGGTCAGATCAGCGTGCTGCAGCGCAAAGGGCTAAGTCGATATGAAGGAATCCTGGCCAATGGTGTGCTCTCAAGAGAGTAAGTACTTTGTCTTTTGTTCTGAGTAGAAGGTAACCCCCGAGGCATAATTTATCAGCTCACAATTTTGAAGGGACAGTGGGCTTATGATACCAAGGGTTTGTCAGCTGGGAAGAATGTGTGTGAGTGCTTCAAGCAGCATTTATGGTGTCCTTGTGGAAGATCAGCGCAGCAATAAAGAAGCTCACTGGTTATGCTGACAAGTAAATGGAAATGGCACATATCTGAAGTTCTAGGGCAAAGGAGTGTTTCTACTCTCAGGTGCTTTAGGAGGAGAAAATAAAGGCAGTCCACTTTCAGTTTTCTCAGTTTTAGTAAATTACTGGTTATCTGCAATATTACCAAAGGTACTGCAGGAGACAAGGAACTAAAATAAGCCTCCATAGAACTGCCAAGCTCCCCAGAAGATCCCCTAGAGACAAGCCCCTAGTGATGAGTAATAGTTGGGAAGTGAAAAAAAAAGAGGGCTTTTGTTAACATTTACCTCTCTGCTTGCTGGTATCCTCTGCTCTCTCAGCTTCATGAGAAAAAAGTATGTCAATTGTTCAATTGTTTTAAACAATTCAACCTGAGCTTTTAATGCTTTTAGGTTTCCTCAGCTTCTGGAGTGGAAAACAAGAGCCGTTAGAACTAAATATAAGCCTGCCTGGTGGTCCAGGTGTCCACCCACAGAAACAGGCAGCTTGGAATGGGCCAGAGGGAGGCTTTCCTTGGGTGGATCCCTTGTGAGGGAACGGCGATCCTCAAGCCACTGTGTTTATCCCTCGCTCCTTCCCTATCGGCCCCAGAAATGTCTTCCTGCTACCATGACCCTGTGTTTTTTGGACAGGTTGTCACATAGCCTTGGTCCCAAGAATATGGCACAAAGAGAGACTATATGTATTTCAGGATCCAAAAATAGGCGAAAGGAGGTCAGAGCCTGTATCTTCTACCCCTCCCTAGTCTGTGTACAGATCACCGACCAACTCCCCACCCCGCCATTTTGCTGTGGTCCCTGCTTGTGTGCAGAAAGAACACAATCATGTTTCCTTGCTCTGTTCTCCCAGGGGTGTAGACCATCTCATCTGGTGAAAAGAAATTACATAAGGAGGTTGATAGGTTCTCTAGTTAGCATAAATATAGTGATTCTGATGTCATTTTGAGAAAGTTTTACAGTAGTTTTTTTTCCTTCCCCTTCTGCTTTTTATTTAAATGTATTAAGCTTAGTTTAGCAATATTGTAGTTCAAATGGGGATTCCGACTCCCAAGTTACAATATTGTTTTTTGGGAAAATGTATCTTAAGTTCCAAAGAACCATTTGATGAACTCATAAGTAAACTTAGGGACCAACACCCATTTCTGGATTGAGGTGTTGGCTTAAGCTCACAGGAGAGGAGATTTAGAACCTGTGGCTGATGTTGGGGTAGAAATTGGTTAGGTCACCTTCATGAAGGAGGCAAGCCTTGGGTTTGGCGGAAGGCAAGACCTGGGCATATGGGGACACGGGAGCAGAGTCAAGGCCCAGAGAGGGACACAGAGGAGTTGTGACAGTGAGCACACCATACTCGCATCCAGGGCCCTGGCTGGCAGGTGGCTGAGGGAAAAGGCAGAGCTCCCACGGGCATTTTTGAGTCGGGGCTGCGGGTGGGGTAACTGGAGAGGGTATTGCAGTCAAGTCTTTCACAAGCCACACAAGCGATGCTATATGTAATCTACAGAAGACAGCCATCCACTAAGGACTGGGTGCAGACTGCACTCTGATGGGCAGGCTCACCGCTCTGTCTTTGTGTTCTTTGCTTGCTATAGCTAGCACTCCCTCTCCTTTCCCCCTGCATAGGACTTTTAGCTTTGAGAGACCCCAAAGTGATCTTTTCCTATTGTGTGACCATTCAAAGACAAATCAGTCCCAAATTTAAGATCTAAAAGCTTAGTAACAGAGTACCTTTAGAAAGTAAAATCCTTGGGGCGGCTGAGTGGCTCAGTGGGTTAAAGCCTCTGTCTTTGGCTCAGGTCATGATCTCAGGGTCCTGGGATGGAGCCCCGCATCGGGTTCTCTGCTCAGGAGGGAGCCTGCTTCCCCCCTCTCTCTGCCTGCCTCTCTGCCTACTTGTGATTTCTCTCTCTCTGTCAGATAAATAAATAAAATTAAAAAAAAAAAAGTTTAGAAAGTAAAATCCTTACTCAAATAAAATGTATATATGTGTATATTATAAATTCATTTTTATATATGCACATATGTTTTATACATGCATGTATGCATGTACGTGTATGTACTATCTAAGGAAATATATGCATGTATTATATATACATACACACCACATATCCACGTACATATATTTTTTCACTTATATATTTGCCTCAAGGTTTTTGACATTAGTATTATATCCCGATTTATAATAAAAGTGATTTCTTATACACAGTAAGCTGTGTCAGCTTGATCTTGACTTTTGAGGATGTGTTTCTGTTTACATTTTTTATGGTCTGATATATTGACACCAGGGCACTATTTTAGGAAGATGCCGTGCCGTAGCCTGGATTTGTTGGGAGCTGCAGCTCCAGATAGGAGCAAAGAATTGGCCTCTTGTTTTAAATCTGTTTTTTTGGAATCTCTTGCCTATGTTTGTATACATTTCAGTGCTTCTTTTGTAGAAAAATAGGATCATAAAAAGTTGACCTTGTACCACTAGGGTTTTATTTTACTTTTGAAAAAAAAATATTATTTAAACTGTCGAAGAGAAGTACACATGTTCTCAATTACTTCTGGCCTTGATACAGATGAAGTTGCTTTATGTAATTCAAAATTAAACGTTGATGCAAAGAGAAGAGTCCAGAAGTCTCATCCGTGAACGAATGAGGAAGAGTTTTACTTCACATTCCATGTAGTTTTTTGAACCAATTGTTCAATTTTTGTTTCGGTGAGAAGATAAAGTCCATAATTATATCAAGGTCCCTTCTTCCTTCTAGCTCTGATTTTGCTCTGGCCTTTTGTCCTGAGCAGAGAAGAGTAAAGGACATGCGGACACGTCTGATGCACTCAGCCCGACTCCCCGATCTGTAGGGGGCGGTTGTTTTTATCTGTGCTGGTTTGCTCTTGGGGAAGCAGTGTGCCTGCGGTCATTGAACTTCTGTTCCCACACATGATTGTTTGGTGTTCAGGAAAAAACACAGAAGGAAGCGCTGCCGCTGAGGAAGAAGGAGTCCCTAAAGTAAATATCTAGGGTTCTTCTGGGATTCATCCGGGTCGGGTCACTTCCTTGATTTGAGGAGACCAGAATGGAATCAGGAAGAGAGCCCGACCTCAGATGAAGGGTGAAGGTTCACACCACCGGCAGGGAAGGCCTTTCTTGTGGTTTCCATCAGCCTCCTCTCCATGGCTTCTCGAGCCCTCAGGGAAGCCTGGCAATTCCAGTAATCAGATTGAATTCATTCGCCCTGATGTGTGACTACCTCAGAACCCCAGCCTCCTGGGGTGTTTTCGTTTTTTAAAAGAGGAGGCTCATTTACCAGTAGAATTGTCCGAGGGGTTGTATGTAGTTTGCTAGAGGGCACTGGAAACTGTCTTGCAGCTGATCACGGGGAAGAGCCAGGCCTAGAGCTGTTCAGAGCCGAGCCTTCCGTGGCGGGCTCTTCCCAGGGTTAACTCCACAGTTATCCTTCTTTCCCTAGCTTCTCTTTTTCAACAACAACAAAATAAATATCTCAGTGTCTCGTAGCAGCGGGAGCGAGTTGAGGCCCTCCCAGTTGCCCCGATATCAGGTGGCTTTATTTGGGCAAAATTTTAAGTGTAATACTTGGTGCGGGAACATGAGAAAAAATGGAAAAAGCAGTGAAATCGAGGCTCTAAAATAATGAAACGTCAAATGTGAACAAGGTGCGCCTTTCTTTAAAAGTTAGGAGAGCTGGATCTTCTCCCCGGCTTTGGCGCGATCGGTGAATTTAGGCAAGTGCCGTGGCCCCAGCGGGTCCACATCTTCCCGTGAGAGGTGATGGGCGGACAAAGAATATGAACGAAAAGCCCGTTGCAGGGAGTCAGACTGCCTGGTACTTTGAAACGACAAGAACAGCCCCAGAGCTTTGACGGGAAGGTTCTTAGACTCTTGTCCAGACACTTTCTGGATTCTCCGTGGATTTTACTGTTCAGTACTCTTTCTGTCCATGGTTGCCGGATATAATTCAGAGGTAAACGTTTAAAGAACAAGCAGTCCTCTCAGATTGTAAAGTAATGAACACGGCAGTAGCATCTACCTCTTTGTGCGTTTCTCTAGAATCAATATAGTGAGTATTATGCATGCAAGATTCATCTGGACAACTCCAGATTTTCTACGTATTTTTACACTGTTGAGTTGGTAAGGGATTTACAAAAAGGTAAATATGGTCTTGGGCCTTAGGAATCTCTTCTCCACGGAAGGAGACAGCTGCAGAACGAAGCCGATAGGATGTGTGCCTGTGAGAGTACCGCCCACTGTAGAAATCCTAGAGTCCAAAGGCGCAGGGATTAATGCCAGCTCAGCCGTAGGACTGTCCCACAGCAGTGAGACCCAGCTCAGGCCAGGTCAGTGAGATGCTGTGAGTTTTCTCCCGCTGCACCTGTCCCCGGTAGTGGGATGGCTCGCAGCTGGGTGTCACTTGCTACAGTAGGGAGGAGCATGACTGGAGAGAGACAGAGTTGAGGCTGCCCCAGAGTGGCACTGCTGGGGCAGGACCCCTTGGGGAAGGAGCAAAGTTTGTGGAGAAGGCAGCTCGCGAATGACATGGTCATTCTTCTCAAAGTGGCCAGTCTTCATTTCTCTCCATGGTCCTTGACTATTGACTGTGGTTATGATGCTTCAAGGCGACTACTGAAGCCAAGGGGAGTCTTCAGGGCTGTCATTCCTTCTGCCCCCATTGCCAGGTATTAATTAATTGGGTCTTAAGGTTGTTCCCGAGACTATATGTGTGCACTTCCCTTCCCCACACAATGTGGCAATGATGGAAACCACGCAAGATTTTGACCCTACAGCAGTGACTCACAGTCCTGGCCACCTGTCACCTTTAGGTGGCTTTAGGAACATTGCTTCCCTTCAGTGGGCCTGAGTTTCTCCCTAGAAGGCCAGTGACAGACAAGTTAAGAGCCTTGCTGGGGTATGGCGAGGATTGCACAAGGTGCGGGAAGGTTCTGTGATGCCTGGGCTGTGGTGCCGTGTCTGTCATTGCGATCCAGGTAAGTGACTCACCGCCTCCTGTTTATGTTTATCGTTGCAGCGGTTCCCTGTCCGACAAGCGATTTCTCTTTACCTCCAACGGTAAGGATCCTGCTTTCCGTAAGAATGTGATCTGTTAAAGTCTTCAGTGGTAGCGTACCCCCATGCCCCTCCGATGATATAGTTCAAAGGATTTTATTTTTCTTTTTTTCCACAGGTCACACAGCACCAAGTATGCTGTAACTGAAAAATACCGAGACAGTAACTCTATTAGCATGAAGTAGAAAATATTTTTCTTTATAATCTAAGCTCTCTCAAACTTTTGCCAAAAAAGAATGAAAATTCAACATGCCATAGATTTTAACAGGAAAAGCTTTTCAATATTACAGTTTGACTTGTGGTTATCTTGAATAAAGTGATTGAACATGAGTGTGTGAAATAAGAGCTTCGTAGCCCCTTCGTCACAAAACCTATTCTGTGTAAATATTCTCTCAGCGTAAAGTAAAATATTTCCAGGAGAGCAATATGAATATGTCTTCTTTGTCCAGGAGAGGAGTGTGGCCTTTATTTGCTAACCTCCACATTGTCTTGGACATGGTAAAAGTAAGGTCCTAAGGATGACGTTGAGTACAATTTACTCATCTTCAGAGCACCTGGATGTCCCTCCTTTTCAAGGACACAGACAATAGAGTCCCCTCTGATCAATTGAGAAGAACCTTCAGCATTTTAAACCTTTAAGAATCATTGTACTTTGCTGAAATGCAGGTGAATTTAGAAGTCTCTAAAGGAAAATCTATAGTGGGAACCAAGAGATATCATTTGTAGGGGATGTGACTTCAGATGTGACCTCAGTGAGGTCCAAAAAGCAGCAATTGCAAGGGACCACAGGGCAGACGAGTCAGATGAAAAGTCTGGGTCATTAAAAAACTAGTAATTAAACAGTTGATTTGGTATCAGAATGGAAATAAATCAACTGGATAATTCTAGGTGAGATGGAGTACTTTTTTTTTTTTTCTTTCATTTTGTGTTTATAGCTGAAATACTTACTTGGCCTTTTTTTTTTTTTTTAGATTGCAGCAGATCATTGAGTTTGGAACCTGACACACAGATCAGAGCTTCTTGGCAGTGGGTCAGTGAGATGGGAGAACCAGTCCACTGGTCTCCTGGCCAAGCCCAAGTTCAGGGCCAAGACCTGTCATGGGCTTCAGGGGACAGCGGCAAGAACCGCAAACAGCGCGATTGGCTAGAGACCGATTTGGGAGAGAAGAAGAAAATAACAGGTACAGTTTCACAAATGCAAAATGACGGGCAGTTGGAATTATGTTTCTGAGCTACAGAGGCGCCTCTTTCTCTACCTCAGAGTGTTCTGTGTCTTTTCTAAAAGTAACAGGCCTTCACATTGTCTCCATGGGAAGAGCCTGAATGCGGATTGTAAGTGTGGATATATGGATTAGATGAAACACTTTTTTTTTTTAAAGATTTTATTTATTCATTTGACAGGGAGATAGAGAGAGCACAAGCAGGGGGAACGGCAGAGGGAAAGGGAGAAGCAGGCTCCTCGCTGAGCAGGGAGTGTGATGCGGGACTCGATCCCAGGACCCTGGGGTCATGACCTGAGCTGAAGGCAGACGCTTAACCGACTGAGCCACCCAGGCGCCCCTAGATGAAGCCTTTTTATGGCATGTTGTCAGTGTGGAAACACTCAGCTGTGGTCAGGCTTCAAAATGCAAATAAGAAAAATTGGCCTGTAAAATGATTTAAGATTTCGAGTGAGGGGAAAAAGAAAAAAAAAAAAAAAGAGAGAGAAAAGAAACCTGGAATTGTACTACATGGTATATATCTTGTAAAATCTAACCTATCAGTAATATTTTCTTACAAGGAATTATGACCATGGGATCCACACAGTCAAATTTCAACTTTTACGTTAAGAGTTTCGTGATGAAGTTCAAAAACAACAACTCCAAGTGGAGGACCTATAAAGGAATCGCGAGCAATAAAGAAAAGGTAAGAGAAACTTCAGAGGAAAGAACCGAGTGGGAGAGCGGGTCTCCAAATGTTTTATCAGTGTGTTTCCGGAAAACAGATCTGCAGCACTGCCTTAGGTAACTCAGCCTTTGTTGGCAAAGCCCTGTAGCTTCACTACCAAGCGTGTCTGCAGAACCATAGCAGACCTGGGTTCCTGGCTTTGCTGTCCTACAACCAGGTAGGAGTGGGGTGGGAGAGACAGAGGACCTAACTACCAGCCTCTTCAGGTCGAAGCTATTTGATTCTACAGGTGTTTCAGGGCAACTCTAATTTTCGGGATCCGGTGAGGAATAATTTCATCCCTCCCATCGTGGCCAGATACGTGCGGGTTGTCCCCCAGACGTGGCACCAGAGGATCGCCTTGAAAGTGGAGCTCTTTGGCTGCCAGATCACACAAGGCAAGTCAGCGAGGTACTTGGCTGTGCGTGTGGCCTCTCACAGATGGTTGTTACTCATGGGGTTCTTCCAACATCTCCTCTGCCTCAGATAATGACTCGTTGGTGTTGCACAAAGCAAGTCCAAACACTGTCGGTGCCGCTGAAAGAGAAGATGAGACGATCACAAAATCCGTCCCCTCTCCGGAAGTGCCTCCAGGTAGAGCACATACTGTTTTGTGGTTTCCTCAGGAGCATAACCGGACTCCATGTGATGATTGCAGTAGCTCCAGCAAAAATTTTCTCTGTCATATGGATGTCTGGAGTCAGATGGTCCAGAGGTGGCTGCACATGTGTAAAAGGATGTATAGCCACAACTCTTCTGTGCAAGATTGTAAGTAGAAAAAGTAGTATTTGCCCTTCAAACACCAGGTAAAGATTTTATAGAAAAATAATACACCTCCATACAATGGAATATTCTGCAGCCGTGAAAAAGAAATACGTTTAGTAATAGAGGAAGTTCTCTGGCATAGAGACAAACTTAAGAAAATATGCAAAGGACAGGACAGTCCATATAGCACTCTACCATGTGTGCAAAAAAGGGAATAAAGAGGGGCGCCTGGGTGGCTCAGTCGGTTAAGCATCTGCCTTCAGCTCAGGTCATGGTCCCAGGGTCCTGGGATCGAGCCCCACATCGGGCTCCCTGCTCAGCAGTGAGTCTGGTTTCTCCCTCTTCCTCTGACCCTCTGCCTGCTTGTGCTTACTCTGTCTCTCTCTCTCAAATAAACAATTTTTTTTTAAAAAAGGGAATAAAGAATGAATATATATAGAGAATCATTCCAGTATCTCTGGAAGAATGTCAAGAAACAGAATCTGGCTTCCCATAGAGGAGGAACAGAAGTAGAAGGGAGACTTTTGTATACTTTTTGAAGTTTGAACATGTAAATATATAATCTATTCAAGTAATAAACATTAAAAGTACATTTATTTTTATCACAATATAAGGTGATTTATGTAGTAATTTTATGAAATTCAGAAAGATTAGAGATCTATAAATATGAGAAGAAAAATAAGCCATAAGTTAGCATCCACAGATAATCACCTTATTCCACTGTATCCAATCAACTATATTTATGTTACTTTGAGAAAAAATGGTAGCATACCACATATTTTGTCCTGTAGCGTATATTTTTTCGCTTAACATTGCATCCCAAGCATCTTCCACTGTTGTTAAGTAGTTGAAACACAACTAATACCTTTACAGTATTTTTTCATATGGATATACCATCACTTAGTTAACCCATTCCCCTATTGTTGATGTTTAAGTTCTTAGATTTTTCCCAAATTTCCACTCTGGTAAATAACACCGCAGTTATTTACAACTTTTGTTCCTTTTGAAGGTCCTTATATCCCCTCCCCCAACCCCCAACCATTTCATGAACTACACATTTCCACTCCCGATCATCCCTTTTTTGATGATCCCTTCTCCGGGATCACAGATAAAGGGAGAAGAACAAATATTTCTCCTTTAGTTTGCATAGTGTCTACAAGCTTAGGGCCTGCTTTAGTAGCTGTTCAAGTGACTTCCTTTTTTAAAGCAGGAAGGCACGGTGTTCCGTGAGCAGAGTGGAAATGCTGTCTGAGGTCGTCTGGCTGCATTTCCTCTTAGCCCACCGCTCCAGAGCACTGGAAACGGAAGCCCAGGGCTCTTCTCCCCTTTCCCCCAGCTCCTGTTATTGTGCACGTGCAAAGCCTCTCACCATCTGGGGGAACGGGTTCCTTGAGCTGATTACGTCCGGGCCAGCTGGGTGGGCCATTTTGAAACCTTCCCCCTCGATTCTGATCGGGGAGCCTAATGTCCAAACAACAAGCTCAGAGTAAATGTTAATTGCTGAGAACCACCAAAAATTGCCTTTTTGGAAAAAAAAAAAAAAGAAAATTTATTTTCCTAAACTTGAGCCAGGATTTTAAATCCTCTGTTTGCTTTCTGATATCAGGAAATGCCTAGCACATACCCGTTTCCCCCATACATTAAACCGTTGAAGATCTTTCAAATCAATGTTGAGTTTTAGATTGTGAACTTGGGCTGCAGCTCATTTCTGTTGTAATGCGGCGGCTTTCCCTCTTCTAGGAATGAACATCACAGCCGTTGCTCTTCCGCCAGTGCTCCTTGCCCTGCTGCTGGTTGCTGGAATGGGAATCTTTGCAGTCTTTAGAAAGTATGTGCCTTGACATTTTTAAGTTTCTTCTCTAATTATGCAAGTAATCACCAAACCAAAATGTTTGCTTTTCAGATGTTCATGTGTAGAAAAGCAACATTACTTTGGCCAAGATAAAATGTTAATATATGTTTTAAAAACAAGTTGGGTAGGGGTGGAAAGTATCACGTATTCTTCTATAAGTAACACTTATCACTTAGGAACCTTTTTAAATAGGATTCTTTTGTCTCTGTAGGAAGAAGAAGAAAGGAAATCCATATGGATCAGCTAAGGCCCAGAAAACAGGTTGGTTTACAGAAAACTCTATCTACGGTTTTATTCTGTCTTAGAGAAGGGACGGGATCCGCTGATTAAAAGCATGATTAGGTCTGTGGCCCACACTTATATGGTTAAAAAAAATAAATTCTATAGCCTTTAAGTTAGCAAGACTAAAGAAATGGAATATTGTGTCCTATCTCTTTATTTTAATTGGGAGTTTCATGGCCAGTTACTTTTACTTTTGTTCAGCATTATCCCATCATTTATCTACATTCTTTTTTTTTTTTTTTTTGGCCACTGGAGTTTAGGCCACCCCAAAGCCTGTCACCCAGAAGAAGTTATAAAAGCCCTATTTTCACAAAGTTTTCCGGCCCTCATCTCCAGGCTTCCACAGTATTTCCCATCCCGGGAAAGCGAAGGAAGAACCAGGCAGGGTTCAGGTTCAGGCTACAGAGAATCCTTAGGAATACAGGATGCCTGTGCAATGAGTCAGCTGCAGTCCAGAGGGAGGGCAGCAGGGCAGGACCCCTCCGAATCTTAGGGGCCCTTTAGGACACCACCTCTGCAGGGTCTCAAGAGCCAGATGTGTTGGCTCCCGAGACACGAGTGTCGCGTCTGTGCAGAGGATGGGAAACGGTGCCCACGTGTGTAACATAGGGATAATCTGGGATGTGAGGGGTACACAAATACATTGCGAAGGCAGGTGGCAAGCGTGGTCGGAATGGTGTTCGCTGTTGTTGCAACGACTGCAACGTGCTGTTTCTACTGTGTATATCTGAGGAGCCATGCCTGTGAATGTACACAGAAGGTCAGCCGGCGGGAGGCAGCCTGACCCCCGACTCCTCGAGAAACTCATTATGGACAATGTGCGTTACGCTTCTGAGATATCAGTTTGTTTTGTGTTATCTTTATTCCAGACTGTTGGAAGCAGATCAAATATCCCTTTGCCAGACATCAGTCTTCTGAGTTCACCATCAGCTATGATAATGAAAAGGAAATGACGCAAAAGTTAGATCTCATCACAAGTGATATGGCAGGTAAGCGGCAAGCCCCTGGGACGGTGCTCTGGGGTCGGAAGTGCTGCTTCTGGGAGGGGGGAGACCAGGAGGGAAAGAAGCCCATTCAGACGAGGCTGGTACACTGACAGCTGCTAGAGCAGACCTATAGCAGTGGCCCCGAGGTACCACGAAAATCTGGAAGCCCTGAATTAATCTGTTGCCAAGGTTTTGGTGAAGACACTAAGAAGGAAGGACTTCCTAAGAAGGAAGGACTGGAAAGATGAGTTAAGCACAGCTCCTGCCCTTGCAGAAGATGAGCTGGGAGATGAAAGAAGCCGTCCAGTGTTAGAATGGCCCTGTGTCCCGATTAGCCATCCCTGAGAGCTAAGCTTCTCAAACTGTCCTGGGGAGAAGGATCTTTTTTTTTTTTCTTTTAAAAAATTATTATTTCTAATCCGTTGAGAACTAATACTTTTGTAAAATACAATACAGTTGGCCCTTGAACAACAAGGGGGTTAGGGATGCTGCCCCCCTGTACAGTCAAAAATCCATGTATAACTTCTGACTCCCCCAAAACTTAACTACTCCTAGCTTACTGCTGACCAGAGCAACCTACTGTTGACTCCATCTTTAGAAATAACATAAACAGTCCGTTAACACATATTTTGTATGTTATATGCATTATATATTATAGATTTTTTAAAGATTTTATTTATTTATCTGAGAGAGAGAGCATAAGTAGGGGGAGGGGCAGAAGCACTGCTTAGCTTCTCACTACCCAAAGTGTGTTCTGAGGGCCAGCAGCATCAGGGAACTTGCTAGAAATGTGGGCTTTCAGGCCATGCCCCGGGCCTACTGGCCCTGAAGTTCCCGGGTGGTACGTGTGTGCGTGTGTGTGTGTGTATCAGAGTCAGAAGACGACCAGTGGAAAGGTTGCTCAAGCCACTTCAGGGCAAAGAGAGCATCTTTCCACCCAAAATCCATCTTCTTATTTCTTCCCCCCTGGATTCCCCAACAATTCTAGTGTTACCTTGTAGATAAAACAAGAGAGCGGAGACCCCCTCGTCTGTCCTCTTCTTTCATTATTCTTTAGCTTCTGGTACAGCTCGTCCTCCTCCCCCACTGTGTGGTCCTTCTCAGGCACCTTGACTGTGAGGGCCCCCAGGTCTCGCTCTTACCCCCACTTAGCCACAGTCTCTCTCCTCAGCAGCCTCACTCCCCCCCCCCACTCCAGAGCCCCAATAGAGAGCCCTCCTTGCATTTTTGTCTGCTCAGCTGCTAAGCCCCGACTTCCCTCCCTGTCCCCCAAAAGTCAGTAATCTCACCTTCTGGACGCCTCTACCTGCGAATGTCACCAGTTCCTCAGTGGGTCCAAAATTGAACCCACTGTTCTTAACCCTCCCCATGACTGCTCCACACATTCTCCTCCAAGAGGCTTCCCGACTGTGTACCTCAGGCTTCTGGGCTTAACGTCTGGGCAGGGGCCTTGGCTCCCCTCTTTCCTCACTCCCCACAATAGTAATACATTTCCCTGAGTCATGTCTCCAAGGGGTGGCCTTCCCAAGGCTGCTGCCAGACCCCTCATGTGTGACTTATACTTTTTCTTTTTTTCTCATTTTTTTTATCTTTCCCTCTTTAGTTGGCTTCTGGGTTACCTCTAACCGTGCCAGTCTCTTCTTTAGAATCCTCAGTAGCTTTCTTTCACAGAAGTAAACCAAACTTGCTAGCAAGGCCCGCAGTGTTCTCTAGGAGGGAGCCTGCGGTTAACAGTACACTTGGGACCTGACTTGGACCTCTGGCTCCATTGGCTTCTAACTGTGTGATCTTGGAGAAGTTATTTCATCTCAACCTGCTTCTGTTTTCTGTTTGTCAATGGAGTAATAGTCACTCCCTCGCTGTGCTTTTTTTGAGGACTTCACTAATTGATACCTTAATATCTTAGAATAGTGCCTGGCACAGAGTAAGGACTCCGTAAGTGGGAGCTTTATCCTTATCATCGCCATTATCATTAGTCCCCAACCTACTCTTGTAAAAGGTCTTGGTATTCCATTAAAGTACTCCATGTCCTTCATACTCTGACCACATCAAGCTCTCTTTCCATGGTTTTTAACAGGTCGTTTAATCACAGGGCCCCTTCCTCATAGTATTGCCTCCACCTCCAAAATCTGGCATCCCGAGAGCCAGTTTGAGAGCTCTCTGGGTTATCTTCCCTCCCACCCCTAGGTGTGGGGAAGCGTCGTCTCTGCCTTCTCTTGGTTCCCGCGATGCGCTGAGGCTTCCTAAAGTACGGGTTCGGTTGTGTAAGCCCGTGCGTGTGGCCCCTCCGCCTTTTACACCTGGGGCTTTCTCATCCTGCCTGCTACGCGGTAGGCACTCAGGCGAGCTGGTTCCGCAGGGCGCCTCCTCCGCAAACAAGCGGCTGGGCCGGGCGTCCGTGTGGCGCACACACGGTGTGGCGCACACACGGTGTGCCTCCTGCGCTTCCGATTGCAGATTACCAGCCGCCGCTCCTCATCGGCACGGGGACTGTGACCAGGAAGGGCTCCACCTTCCGCCCGATGGACACCGAGGCGGACGAGGCCGCGCCGGGCGCGGAGGCCGGCGGCCACTACGACTGCCCCCTGTCGGCCGGCCGCCACGAGTACGCCCTGCCCTTGACGCACCCGGAGCCCGAGTACGCCACGCCCATCGTGGAGCGGCCCGCCGCGCGGGCGCACACCTTCTCGGCGCAGGGCGGCTACCGCGTGCCGGGGCCGGGGCGGGCGCACCCGCCCTCGCTCTCGGCCGGCGGCGCGCCCTACCAGACGCCGCCGCGCCCCGCGCCCGCCGCCGAGCGCCCGGGCTACGACCAGCCCACGGCCGGCGGCCCGGCGGCGGAGCGCGCCCAGCCCGACTACCAGGAGCCGCGGGCGAAGCCGGCCGCCGGCGCCGCCTACGCGGCCCCCAGAGACTGCCTCCGACCCCTGAGCCCCACGGCCGTGACCGCTCTCCTGTGAGCACACTGTGACGGCACCCTGCTGCGGTACCGAGCGGCGGGCCGCGTGCGGCCCTGGCAGACGGGAGATGGGGTCAAGGGTGCGTGTGTGCGCGCGTGTGCGTGGGTGTGCGCGTGGGTGTGCCTGAGATTTCAGAGGATCCTGCGGTGGAGTCCCAGGGCCCACCTCCTACTGTTTACAAAGTAGTGCATCTGGTTTTGTTCTGACCCTTCGGGCAAGAGCCTGTTGGGTTTTGTTGGGTTAGAAAATGAAAATTTTCAGGTGGCATTTTCATTTCTCTGTGATACTGAGCTGCTTTCGTATAAAATGTGCAATCTGTACAGAGTTGTATTTAACATGAATTAAAGTAACTTAAGTTGGCTTGATCGGATTTTCTGCACAGAGGCTAAGTGGGAGAATGAAGCTGTTGCAGAAACGTGTGTAATAGTATGTTCACTCTTGAAGTCTGTTTTATCTGATACTGTGTTCGCAGCAGGTCTGTTTAAACTTAATCTTGTTGTTATTGTGGCTCATTTCCTCCCCTTTGATAACTAGAACTAAAAGCATTGCTAACATTCTTTTGGAAGGAATGAAATTACTTGAAGCATGAGAAACACACCAGGGTGGTTGTTAGCAATTATGACTGTAGATTAAAACAAAACACAATAGCACACGAGCGCCTCAGCAGCTGCCTGTCCCTCGGACTCCACGTGGGATAGGTTCCTGCGGGCGCAGGGGGCCTCCCTGCCTGAGGGGCCTGGCTCTCCCAGCTACTGGCCTTCCTCCTACTACTTCGCTTCCTCCTCACCTCGGCCCCCGCAGATACTGTCTGGCTTTCACATGCAAATGCACCTTTTCAAACTGCAAAGCCAAGTGCTGAGACGCCACAGCAACCAAAACTGCTCTCCCAACAAACTGCACGAAGGTGGCACAGTGATGACAGTCGAATTACTGTGACAGATGCTTTTGTACCTCAGATTAAAAATATTGCTGAGGTCAGACGCCCACACTTTGCATGACTTTCTTCAGAAATAACACACTGTCACTATGAAACAAAGTTATTTGAGGTGTGTTCTTGCAAAAGGGATGGCGGCCAAATCTACATCGAGCTTTTCTACTGAGATGGTTGGGAACTGAACTGATCTTGTTTCTTACAAAATCAGCGTTCTCTCTGTTTCCAGATTAGCCCAGACCTCAGCTGTACCTCATGTTCAGTGCTTTTTATCTGTTTGCTTTGAGTTCACTGTGCAGGATTTGCCCTCTTTTGCCAAAGAGGAAAGTGTGTGTTTGTTTAACAAAATGTGGACCAAAAAAAATCCTTTACCTAAAAAATATATGATGATTCTATTTGTATAACTATGACTTTCTGTGAAACTATAAATATTAAAATAGGGTGCTGGAAGTTCACTCCAGACTTTTTGGTTATTTTAGAGTATAAACCGTTTACTTCGTGGAGTTTACATGGTTTTATATGCATACTAATTGTAATAATAAACTATGCCAAATCACAGTGGCCCTGCCTCTCACTGGTGTCCTGCTGGCCAAGCTGTGGAAGGCATCTGAGACTCAGCCTTCCTGAAAGGGCAGGTGGTTACAGTGGAAAGGGCTGGGTTTGGAGTCAGGCAGGTCTTGGTTCCAGACCCTGACCAGCCACCTAATAGCTGAGGGATCTCGAGCCAGTTATTCTGGAAATACATGAAAGCCCACCAAGCAAGTGAAGTCTACTCAAGCTTTGCTCTAGCAAGGGAGTCCGCCACCATCACTTGCATTTTGGCAAAGAGGGCCCAAAAGGCAGCAGGGGGGTGGAAAGCTTCATGATGGAAAAGCAGGGAGGGCTGCAGGTGTGCCTTTATTGGGGGGAAGCTATAGGATGGATTAACTAGGTAATTGGTTAGGGATGCATATTTGGCCTTCTCTGCTTGGCCCTAGGTTGGAAGTCGGACAGAAAATGAGAGAGGCTGTCAGTTAGTTAGTAATCAAATCTTAGTAATTTGGGAGTTGACCGTAGCAGACATTCTTGCTTTGCTTCCTGGTCTGACTTGCAAGCCTGACTCCTAGGAGGCTGGCTTTCTGGGCTGGTTCCTGTGGATAATGGGTTGCTTTCCTGTGCTTATTGCTGTGGGTCGTAAATCAGAGTTCTGTTTTTATGCATGGTCCACGCGCTATCCATTTGTATATTTGGTCTGCCGTATCTAACCCTTAGTCTCAGTTTCTTCTTGTGTAAAAACGATGTTAATGCACCTTCCTCCAAGCCTCACAAGTAAGAACTAGTCGGGACATTTATCAAAGTTTTTGTTCTATAATTAGCTGCTTGTCTAATCCAGGCCCTCAGTGGGCTGCATGTAGCCTTCTAACATTAAAATATTAGTCCACAGGAATAGACTTTACAGTGAATTAAAGTTCTTTTCATCCATCACATTTCTTCCCCGTACTCATGACCTAATCATGACAGAGAGAGAACAGGACTTCGTTTTGGAACAGCGCTTCCCCAGGGGCCTCGCTGTGCAGAAGGCGCGGGTGGTTGAGTGGAAAGGTCTGATAAAACCCTACACTGCCGAGCCTAAACTAGAGGATCAGAGCGGAAAATACTCTGCCCTTTTCGGTGTTTTGCAACATCGGCACATGTGATAAGGTGAGAATGAGATCATTCTAATTGTGTGGTGTCTTCTGTTATCAAATCCTCTTGGGAGGCCAAGATGGCCTTCTGTCACTTCTCACGGCTGCGGCTGCCACACACCTTCTCTGACAAACAAGACGACACTGACCACAGAAGCTGCTGAAACGGCTCTGGGTTTTATTCCTATTTAAAATTTCATTAATACTTACAATACTAGAAAACATCTAGAAAGGATGCGATCTGTTTATTACGCTGGCTTTGGAATCTTAGCAGAAAACGAAATCGCAGTTATGTCATAGACACAACTAGAGTCACCACGAGTAGCCTTTCATAAATACATCCCTGCAAGGCCTTTTAGAAATACATAGCTCAGGGGTCCCAGTGCAGGTACCAGGTGGGTCTCACTTTTCTCAGAATGCCTTTCAGTCATTCATTGATGCACCAAATAGTTGCTCAAGTTCTGAGAGCAAGGCTCGCCCTGTACTTACTTGAGAGCACGCCTAAGCTCGCTGGGACCTTGGAACAGCTGAGTCTGCGAACAGAGGCTAGGGCTGAGTACAGTCATGCTAGTGGTCCTCGGCCGGAACAGTGCAGCCCCGCCCCACCCAGCCTCTCCTCTGCCCACTGCCTGCAGCCCCACCGCTGTGCACCGCCTAGATCTCTCCTCTCCCCCCACAGGTCTCTCTCCCAGCTCTCCCTCTTCAAAGAATGAATTCACCTAGAGGCTTTGAAAGATGTCTGCTCTGCCTTTGGTGTGCTGCTGTTTTACTACTGTGTTGGACTGTGAATTCATTTGTATTCATGTTAGTTGGGGCTCCCGCGTCTTGAACCCTAGGATTCCTCTCTCCACCATGACAGATTCTCAGCCATCCTGTTTTGCACTAACTTCCTCTCTCCACCATGACAGATTCTCAGCCATCCTGTTTTGCACTAACTACTTGCCTCTGCTGTCTTCTCTATTCCCTCCTGGAATTCCTATTGGATGATCTTTGGACCTCCTCATTCCATTTCTATCCCTGTCTCTTGGTCCCTCTTATTTATTGTCTCTTTATCTTTCTGTGCTGAGTTCTGGGTGAACTCCCGAGAGACCATATGGCACAGTGGTTGGGTACACAGACTTGAGACTGCCTGGAGGAGAAGCTGTCCCCTCTCTGCGCCTGTTTCCTTGCTTGTTCGTGGGGAGAAGCAATACTATCCACCTGCCTGCTCCTGGTGTGAAGATTAGCGAAGCTTCTTGAGCATTGCCTGGCCCACATGAAACACTGTATAAGATTCTGTATTATACTCCAGTTTACTAATTCCATCTTCTATCTCATCTGCTTAATTGAGCCACTGAGGTTTTAATTTCAATTTTTAAAAGTCTAGGTCTGCGGTTTCTTTTTCAAATCTGCCCTTTTTTACACTGT
This sequence comes from Potos flavus, assembly GCA_028534135.1. Taxonomy (NCBI): domain Eukaryota; kingdom Metazoa; phylum Chordata; class Mammalia; order Carnivora; family Procyonidae; genus Potos; species Potos flavus. The sequence goes on along the minus strand of CM052886.1, from coordinate 39,823,477 downwards.
CTCGGTATCTTCTAGGGCTTTGATTCCTTCTTTTAATCATTTGAAACATATTCATTTTATTTTTAAAAAATTTTTTTAAAGATTTTATTTATTCATTTGACAGCACAAGCATGGGGAGCAGCAGTCAGAGGGAGAGGGAGAAGCAGGCTCCCCACTGAGCAGGGAGCCCGATGCGGGGCTCGATCCCAGGACCCCAGCATCATAACCTGAGCCGAAGGCAGACGCTTAACGACTGAGCCACCCAGGCGCCCAAAACACATTCATTTTATATTCTCTTTCTGATTGTTCTGTTCTTTTCATCTCACTTAGAGTAGGAGCTGTGGTGCAGTGATTTATAAGGCTCTTGCTGCGCTGTTCAGTCGAACTCTTGCAACAAGAGAGACATTCTCTGAGTTGCTCAGCGTGGTACTCATTAATTACACGTGGCTGTCGAGCACTGGAATGTGGCTAGGCTGAGGAATTCATTTTTTATTTTACTGAAGGTTATTTATTTAAAAGTAACCAGCCACCTGTGGCTGCTGGCTCCTGTCCCGGACCGGGCAAATCTGTGATCTGCCCCCTCCGTCACGGTGTCACCCCGCAGACCTCCGTTCACCCCACGCGAGCCTCTGGGCTGGCGCTGGAACCCGCCGGGGACACACCCATCCGGAAACCTTTGGGCTCGCTGCTCTCTTCCTGGAGAGTTCTTGCCCCAGAGATCTGTACAGCTCGTGCTTTCACTTCCTTCGAGTCTACACTCAGAATCTCCAGGTCTTCCTTCCTCTCCCTGTCGGAAAACGAGCATTCTTCCCGACACATTTTTTCTCTCCTTTCTTGCTTTGCGTTTCTTCCTAACACGGATCGCTGTCTGACAGGGCACCCGTCCTGTCTCTGGCTCTCCCGCTAGACCCCATCCCGTGAGGGAACGGAGCTCTGTCTGTTTTGTTCCCGGCAGATCCCCGGCCCCTCGAACACTGCTCCGTAAATATTTGCTCAGTGAATGAAGGGCCGGAGTTCTTGAGGCTCTGTCCTGTGTGTTGTTTCCGCTGACTCTTGTTCCTGGTGGTTTGTGTCTTTACATGGTTTCCTATTTTTCATCGCGAGCCCTTCTACTTAGCAGGCCTTTTCCCTCCTTGTGAAAAACCTCATGATAATGTCCTTTCTGAGTGGTTTTGTGTTTGTATCTGTTAGGTACTCCAGGTAGGGTTGCCAGACAAAATACCGGATATCCAGTTAAATTTGAATTTCAGAGAAACAGCTAATAATTTTTTTAGTGTAAGTGTGTTCTATATAATATTTGGGGCATACGTATACTAAAAACTATTCATGTCCTGTATTTTTATTTGCTGGATCTGGCAACACTAACACCAGGAATCTGTCAGCCCTGCGCTAGTTTTTAGTGTAACTTTTGGGTCGGTGGTTCTTAGACCCAAAGCTGTGTGAGGCAGAGGCCCCGGGTTTTCGTTTCTCAGGGGAGACTTCGCTGGCCGTCCAGGGCCGCTCATCCTTTGCTGTCTGTTTTACTGGGCAGATTTTTTTTAGGGTCACCCTTTCACCGTTCCAACTCCCTGTCATGCCGAACCCCAAATATCGTCTCCTGTCCTTTCCAGGAGGTTACATACCCAGCGTCTGAGTAGCCGACAGCCTCCCAGCCCCCCAGCCTCCCACTCCCCCAGGATGCTCAAGCCTCAGCTCCAGAGCCCATCACTCTGTTTTAAAGTGTCATCTTTAATTGATACCTGGGTATTTCCCTGTCTTTCTTGAGATTAGCAGGGCCTTTTAAAGAATTCTGATCTTTTACCTAACATCCCTAGGAATTTAGACAGGTCTGCATCTCATCTTGCTGGGATGATGCCTTCCCAGCAGGCAGGAGACAGCAGATTTACTACAAATAGCACAGGACTTAGAACCGTATAGAACTCAGGTTTAACCTGGGATTTAATCTAACTGCATGATTTCAAGCTTATTATCGGCGCTCAAACAAGAAGGCCAGTAGCCTAGGGGGCTCTAATGCCGAGGCGGCCTATGTAAGCAAACCAAAGCCGACCCCTCGAAGTGCCTCAAGGTTTTGAAATCGAATGCTAAGGACAACCAATGACCAACAGCCAACTAGGATTTGAGCTATAGCCAATCAGATGATTTCCTTCCTTTGCTCCCACATGTTCTCGAAGTCTTTCCCCTGGCCTCCTTTGGTGGAGTGCTCCTAACCACTCCTGGTTTGGCGCCACAGGATTAGAATCTATAGACGCTCAAAGAAACTTAACATTTTAAAATGTCTCAGTTTATCTTTTAACATTGGTGATTTCTAAACCCACTTTTTAATTCCTAAGATTAAGGATTATATAAGGGCTGCTGTGAAGATGAATTTCTGTCTGTCTTTTGCATACAGTAGGTGATCAATAAATATTAACTCTTCTCTTTCCGGCCAACCCGAAGTCTAAAACTGTCCTCCAGCACCACTTGCCTTGGAGTCTTTTTCAAGCGGACGTGGCTTTTTCTCTTCAACAGTTGCACTGGCTGTGGCCAGGGGGCAAGGCACACCTCCCTCCCGACACCCACTTCCCACCCATTCTCACTGTCTCTCCCGCTTGCAAAATCCTCCTTCTGTGAAACTCCTGCCCCCCAGCTCTGCCACTTTTTCTTCTCGCTGTGGCACCTAATGTCCCCCAAGCCACGTTCCCCGTTCACTGAGGACTTTTGCCTGGCTCAAGGTCTTCTCCATTCTTTCCCTGTGATCACGCTGGAGAATTCAGTGTCCAGCATGGTTTTTTGACGCCTCCTCCAGTAACTTCCACTCCACGGAAACCACCTCCACAGCTGTCCGCACTCCTGTTGTCGGCAAGAACTCCAGCTCGGAGATCTTACTAATTCTCTCTGCTCCAAAGCTCCTATTCTTCGGATTCCTCACCTTTCATCCTACTTATGCATTGACCTCATGAAGATATTTGATGCCCAGACATCATCATTTTTCTCTGGTTGATGAATTTTTTTAAGTTGCATTTCCTTTGCACCCAGCGCATGAACTGTTTTGTCTCAGCATTTTCATGCCGCCGTCTTTCCAGGAACCCCAATCCTGGAGGGAAGGCCCCCTCGGCATACCACCTGCACCTGTCCACCACGGCAGCAGAACATCGTGTGACTGTTCGCCCCGGGGCTCTTACCAACTCCCAGTCTCCCCACTTACCTGAGGCCCCTCGCTCCTCAACCTTACCAAGCTGATCTTTGACAACCGCCCCTGAGCAACTGTTCCAAAGCAGGGCCACTCCTCACACCTTCCTGTACTCTGAGGCCTTGGCTGTACCTGCCTGTCCATCCCTCTTCCCACGGACAACTGCACCCATGCCAGTCCTTTCCTTCTCCCCTCCTGTGTCAGCGGGAAAGGGGCTCAAAACCTTCACCCGTGACCTAATCCCGTGGGCTTCTCCCTCATCTCAGATTTTGCTCCAGTGATTCCCTTGTCCCTTGTCTTCACCTTCTCTCTCTCTCATAGGGTATCTCCCTCTTGGCCTATAACCTTGTTTAAATCTCTCTCAAGTGCAAAGAATTCTCCCTTAATACCCCAAGTCCATCTCCTTACGTGTCCCCTTTCTTCCCAGAGTGATCTAACCTGGCGTGTTCGTGTGCCTCAGCTCCCATTCATCCTTGTCTGATGTAATCTTTGATTACACGTCGTTATACGCTGGCTATACACACAAAACGTAGTAACCCTTTCCATCTGTTCGAGCCTTCTTTTGCATCCCTTTACAGCATCTTACACAGTTTTTGTGTAAGTACTGCACATTTTTTGTTTAATTTATGCTTAGGTGTTTTCTCGTTGTTGCCATTGGAAATGGTACCGCCCCCCTCCTTTTATAGATCAAGAACTGGTATGGCCTTAGTGGAAAAAAGTATACATCCTGCGACTGGACTGAATGTGTTCAAATTCTATCGCTGTGTAACCAAGGAAGTATTATTTTACCTCTCTCTGACTCCATTTCCTTATTTCTAAGGGGAAATAGTGGTAGACTATACTTCATGGGGTTGCGGTGAAGATTACAAGGGTTAATACATGTAAAACCCTCAGAACAGTGCCTGACCCATGGTGGGCACCATATTGGTATTAGCTATTATAGGCCTTTTTAATTAAAAAAAGTTTTAAATATTAAAACATATTTTTTCTTCCTCTTTGATTTCTGTTTATATTTTATTCCTTTACTAAATTTCCTTGTTTCTAGTAGTTTTTAGTTGATTCTCCTAGTTTTTCTGGGAATGTGATCATGTCTGCCAATAGTGCTGTTGCAACCTCCTTTACAATGTTTGTATGTACATTTAATTCCATTGGCAATACCTCCCCTACCAGATTAAATGCTTCTAGTATCTCCCTAACCAGCATGATACTGGCTTAGAGGTAGCAAGAGATTATGTTGAGGTGTATATTACTAAGAAAACATCCATTCCTTTTTTTCCTCACTAAGAATTAGTGTTGGATTTTCACCAATGACTTTTCAGCATCTGTGGAACGAGAAGGAAATGATTTTTGGGGTCCCTGGGTGGCGTAGTCAGTTAAGCATCCAACTCTTGGTTTCAGCTCAGGTTGTAATATCAGGGTCATGGGAACCAGCCCTGCACTGGGCTCCAGGCTCAGCGGGAAGTCTCTTAAGTTTCTCTCCCTCTGCCACCCCCCCACCCGGCCATCCCGTGTGCTCCTGCATGGCTCATGCACTCTCTCAAATAAGGAAGTCTTAAAAAAAAAAAAAAAAGCAAATGATTTTCTTGCCTAGGACTCCTTTCTAGACCCAGCCATACAATTAATTATATCACTAGATGTCCTGATACTAAACATTTAGTTATGGTGTGTGAGTCTATTAAACTGCTGCTGAATTCACATCGATAACATTTTATTTAGGATTTTTGCAATAATGTTTTTTCGTGAGACAGGTCTTTTCATTTTTTTGTGTGTCAATCTTTATCAGGTTTATTAGCTTGACAAAAACAATTTCATTTTCTCCTCCTTTTAGGTTCTTCTCTTGCTAGGCATTGAATTGATCTGCTCTTTAAACATTTGGTAGCACTGCCTGTGAAAGCATGTATTTGTGGTAATTTTAGGAGGAGGCAACACTGACAGTTTTTTCCATGGAATCTGTTTAGATTTTAAAACTTCATTCAGGTTTTTTTTTTTAATTTTATTTATTTGAGAGAGAGACAGCACACAAGCAGGAGTGGCAAAGGGACAGGGAGAAGCAGACTCCCCGCTGAATAGGGAGCCCAATTCGGGACTTGATCCCAGGACCCTGGGACCATGACCTGAGCCGAAGGCAAACACTTAACCGACTGAACCACCTAGGCACTCCAAAACTTCATCCAGTTTTGGTAGATTACGTTATCTTAGAAAAGTTTTCAAATGTATTCATACAGAATTGAACAAAATAGTTTTTTTTATCACCCATTCAGTTCCCTGTTTTTATGGTTATTTATCCCTTCTTTTGTACGTTTGTCTTTACTTTTTCATTATTAGTTTAGCCAGCATCTACTGTCTTTTTCCCCTGAAAATTAGTTGATTTTTTTTTTTTAGTTCGATTTTTCTGCTTACAGAAGCAGATAATGCATTGGTCACAGCCCTCAGCAGAAGTAAAAATGCCCTTAGCAAGGGTGAGACTGACACCTTCCCAAATGACACAAATATCCTGCTGCAGCCCGGCTCCCTGAAGGCTGTGGGAACTCTGTGCACACGAAGAGCGAGGCGGGGAATGCTCCCATCTCAAGGGTCTGTGGCTCTGCCATGGAATGTGAGGAGTTCCCACAAGCCAGCAGTCACCCAACTGCAGAAAATCTATTTCTAGTGAAATTCAAATCCAGCTCAACTATCATTTTTAAAAATCGAAACTGATCAATCCTAGGATCCATAAAACCTTGCACCATTAAAAAAATAGAAATAATTATAGGGGGAGAAAGACTGAAGAGCTGACAGTTTCATCTGTATTTCCCTTTCCCCCTTTGTGGCCTATTAAAGTAGATCAAGAGAGGGATTTAAGTCCTGGCTGACACCGACTAGCTCTGTAACCCTGGACAAGAAATATAACTTTCTAGTTCTCAGTTTATTCATCCTCCCAATAAAAAGTATTTTATTTGACAATCTTCATAAAACCTTCCAGCTCTAACAGGCAGAAGTAGAATACCATAGTTGGAATCTGCTGCCCCCTGATGGCATTTTGACAAATTGCAAATTTTACCATTCCCAAGCATAGACTTTTTTTTTTTTTTTGCATGCCCCCCCCAAGCATAGACTCTTAAATTTGTATATTTTACATTTTGTGGATCTAATTTTCCTGCGTATAGTTCCATTCATCTATCTTCCTATTTATAAGCCAGAGGTCTTTTACAATCAAATACCATTTTACCTGAACTTTAAAATAGTCAACAATGTTACTTTTGTTGTTCAAATCTTCCTTCCTTCTCAAATTCTTTGAAAGTTTTGTTGCAACCTCCCAATCCTGTGATTGCTTTTTATAATTTTCTTGTGGTTCTGTTAATTTTTGATTTATATAACTTGAAGCTATTTTAAATTAGTATATACAAGGTTAGAATTACTTTAATTTTGTAGTGAGATGACTCTTTAAAAACTGAAGTAGCTTTCTCTATCTCTATCCCTGGTAATGTGCTTTTTTTTTGAAGCCTAGTTTCTCTGATATGAATAATTATCTCAGCTGGCCTTTGGGGAATATATGCCCAGTGTATCTTCTTCATCATTCCACTGTCCAATTTTCTGTGTCCTTATGTTTTAGGTGTGGATTATTTTTTCCAATCTGAATTCTTTGTTTTAATGAGAGAGTTTAGTCCTTGATCAGGCCCTCTCAAAATGCAATCCTAGTGGCACATTCTTGGCACCTGCCAGCATGTGCTAGTGCTAGCTAATTCTTACACTTTTGAGGTCTCATCTCTTTTTTTCCCTTGCCAGGCCCAGCACATCCATGGCCAGGCTGTGCTAGGATTTGAGCCTAGTTATTGGCCTGGCAGCCAAGAGAGGAGATGGGGACAGTTACTGTGTGAGGGGGCAGGAGTGCTAGCGGGACCCACAGAACTAAGCACAGAGCTGCACTCACAACTATGATATTACAGAGAAAGAACACCAAGCAAAATCAGCAAAGGGAAAAGGCACATGAACAAAGTCCAGAGGAAACCAGGCACAAGCTCCAAGAGTCTTCTTCTAATCACAGAGGATGAGCTGAATTCCTCCAGCAGTGATGTGTAACATAAAAATACTGTCCACCAGGGAAGCCTGCCTGACCCTGGGCAAGCCTGAAGTCCAGGGCTCTTATTGGGTGCCATCACAGAGGCCCTCTCTGCCTAACATGTACCAAAATTCCAGATTCCCAGAAGGAAAGCAGGTGTTCCAACATAAATCTTACTGTTTCAAGCACAATAAACCACCTTTATCAGTAAGGGAATGGGGCGGGGGGGGTGGGGGGAACACTCCTGAAATCCAAATTGCTGGATACCAGCCACAGGTGAACTTTGCGGGTAGGCCCTTCTAAGGACAACGGGTTCAGGCACACCATCTATGAAATATTTAGTAAACTGAGCCATGACCTCAGGCCACCCACTTACCGATCAGGAGATCATCCTCTTCAGCCTCTGGGTGGGAGATGAGCCAGTTCCTCATCTATTAAACTGTTTCCTCACGTCTCCTGGTCCACTTGTATTAGCCTGGGTCCTCCAAGAAGCAGACACCAAGACCAAGAAGGGATCTGCTGTGTAAGATTTATTAGGAGCAATGCTGGTGAGGAAATAGGAAGCTGGGTTTAGTGGGAAGCCGGAAGCAACCAGACCCCGATGCACGTATGAGCTCAGCTAAAGGAGGGAAGGAGGGGACGAAGCCACTCAGATTAGAAGGTAATCCTACAGGAGTCTGGCAAGACCGTCTGGAAGTCCTCGAGCCCAAGGCAAGGGTCATAATACCCCTGTCACGATCAGTCACTGGGGGCAGCAGCTGTAGAAGCCGGGTGGATTTCAGTGCAGCAGCTGGGCGAGCCTGGAGTCACCGAGCTCCTCCTACTGGAGATCTGGGAGACGCATTCTCCTGGCCACCACCACAGGGGCTCCAGCGCTCAAAATACACCTGAAAAAGATTCAGTATCAAACAAATATTTAGCACCCACACATGGTAACTTGCAATATTTTTAGTTAAAAAAAAAGTTACAAAACCACCTAAACTAGAACACTGATTAAAAATGAAAATGTTAATAATCGTTTACAATTCATAGATCGAACAACATCCTATGCAGATGAATTCTGGGGAAAAGACTTTTCTAAACTGCTTGGTGAGCTGGGAGCTTCAGCTGCCGTACAGACAGCATATTGTATGAGGGCTAAATCAAGGTTTATCAATGACAAAAAGTAAGTATTTCTGAATGTTCGCAACTCAAGTAATTTTCTGAAGTATGATTTGTATTCATCAATACTAAGAGTAAAATACCATTTGTAAGTTTATCTTGCTGATTGACCTCAAATACCCTTAGCAAAGCAAAGGCATTCCTACACATTTTACACCTAGTCCTTAGGTTGACATAAGTGACCATATGTAAAACTTCTGAAGCAAAGAAACAATAATGTTTACATGTTTCCAAAAATTATTTTACATCTATTTTGGGAACTTCTCAACTATATGGGCTCAGATGATAAAGTGGAAGAATGTCCTCCTCATACATGGTATCTAATAGGATGTTTTTTAATTTGTTTCAATGTTATCCTCTTAGAAAACACTATCAAAATCTGTAATACAAAACTAACCCAAGGAGACTAGAGTCTTTGCCATCTGCTAAGTTCCAATAAAACACTGGTCCCAAAGTTGCTCTGACACCTCCTTCCAACCATCATGTTTTTAACTGACCCAGAGTAAATAGTTTCTGTGATCACACAGTTAATTCCTACAAAAAAAAAAAAAAAAAAAAAAAAAAAAAAAAAATTGTTCCACTATAGTAACTAGGTTTCAGCCTTTTCGTGGACTTGATGGCCTGGTAGTACAAATGATAGAAGCTACCAGAAGTAAACCAAAATATTTAATGAGAAACTTAAAATGTTTATTTTTTTAAAAAAATGAGATCAATACGGGGGCGCCTGGGTGGCTCAGTTGTTAAGTGTCTGCCTTCCGCTCAGGTCATGATCCCAGGGTCCTGGGATCGAGTCCCGCATTGGGTTCCCTGCTCAGCAGGAGTCTGCTTCTCCCTCTCCCAGTCCCCTTGCTTTTGTTCCCTCTCTCGCTGTCTCTCTCAAATAAATAAAATAAAATAAAATAAAATAAAGAAAAAATGAGATCAATACCATTTTAATGTAGAAGATGCCATCTTTATTTACAGGCTAATAAAAAAATATTAAACTCAACTTAACTAGATATAATACATTTGTCATAAATCCTATAGATTTGAGGCCGACCCTACGTGGAAGACTGAGTAAGTGGAATGGTGGAGTACATAATAAAGATGTCAGATAATGTGTGACTTACACATGAATCAATGCATTTTGCTTCTTAACATGAAAACAAAGTCCACTGTGTGGGGAGTAAAACCAGCACCAAGCACAAGCCGTGTTACCTTTTGACAACTGCTGAGTTATAATTACCAAGACTCACAACCTTTCACCTCTCTTAAACCTGTTTTAACAAGCCTCCTAAACCCCAATGTTGTTGCTTCATCAGATTCCTAACACATACAGAAGAGAATTTTAGAGGCTAAAATGTAAATACACATACACACACACACATACACACGACCCTCACACTGTTGAACACTTTTTCTCAGCTCCTCCGTTTGTGCATTTGTAGATTTTTCTTTTTCCTTTTTAACTGTGAGGGCTTTGGAACAGTTCTCTCCTTTGCTGTTTGGCTTTGTCCTAGAAACTTGGGTGTTAGGAATTTTTTTCCCTATAAATGTGAAAATATAAAAACTCCTTATCCAGTCTGTAATTCTTAGCTCATCCTCCAGAGACCATTCTAAAATGAACTTTTAACTGGGTCCTTTCTAAACAGCTGCCAGGAAGCTCATAGCAGCATCTGAGCAACAGGGTTCTCACGCAGACTTTGCAAACCAGGGTGAAGCAGAAATGAAAACGGAACTGACGTAGGCAGTCTTAAGCTACCTGGGAAATTCTTCCTTCTGCTCTTCAGCCCTTGAAAGGAGTTTATGTCATAACCGTCCATATGATCCATATTACACAGTGTCTCCAGAGAAATGCCAATTCAAGGCCTTTAAAATACTCTTCATGGACTTTTTAGATTGTTCTCGAAAATCAAAAAGTTTTACCTAGTATCTCCTTAGGAGTCCATCTAGTAAAAAGGACAATCTTTAAAAAAAAAAAACAAAAACAAAAACAAAAAAACTGCCATGGTCATCCCATCCCAGGCTGCATTTAAAAAAAAAACAAGAACATGGTTTCAAGTCACAACAAAAATGTTTTCAGATACACTGCAATGGAAATTTTTTTGGCTAAATGAATATACTGGCTCAACTCCAGCTTGCAGTTCTCATGTCATGCCTGGGGTATGTGTTTGGTGTAGGGGGAATGCGTAAAAAAACTCTTTTTTTCTTGTAAGAGGCCTAGCCTGTCAGGAGCAAACAATAACATGTAGCTTGCTTATCTGGTTGTACAATTAAATACTAGCTTCTGCTGGGAGGCAACGTTACGCTACAAGGTATTTCACTATCAGTAACAATATACACTAAGAGGTGCATTTCTATTACAAACTAACATGGTGATATACAGATGAACAGAACCACCCAAAACAAACCATAAATGAGCAACGGTTAAAACATAAAATTTATAAATAGCAAAAAACCACCAAATAAAGTATATACATTGTATAGATTTACCTATGAACAAATATATAGTGCATCTAGGAAAGACAAAAAAAATGTGTTCTATATCACATAACATCTGAATATTAGACATGAAGATACTGGTAATACCCTAAAAGCCTTTGTAGGCTTGTCCCCCACTTAATAGCCCCTTTAATGTATATCCTTTAAAAAAATCAGTGATATTGGCAAACTATCACCTCTTTAAATGCAATGTTTTCACTTTCCCCAAGCGGGTACAGCGGCCTGCGGAGCAGTAAATAAGAGCAGGCCCTCCCCATGCTTAATCCTGGGATAAGAGAATTAGCAAATCTGTAGTTTGCCTATGAGAGCACTTTCGTCAAGCAAACACTGAGATGAAAAGCCAACCCAAACAACTACTGTATCAAAATGTCTTCACCTTATCTTGCCCACCAGTGCCTCGGCTTTTTAAATGATTGGCAAATAAGTTACTTTGAGAGAAAACTGCTGTGTAGATGCAATGTAATTCACTGACAAAGAAATTTGAGCTTTTACTGCCAGAAAAATGTATCGTTAAGTACCAAGACTATCACAACAAGACAAACTTTATGAACAACTCAAAATGTATAAAACTGTCTTTTGTGGATCCCAGAAAAAAAACCATTGGAGTCCAAACGTTAATAATGTAATGCTCCAATACCATGCACACAGATCAACATAATTGAGGACAGATATTTTACACTCATCTGCATTTCCTTTAAAAACCAGGGAAGTACAATGTACAATAACTTTTGAGAAAGTATTTCTAGTGCAGCATTGATTGATAGAGGATTGCTTAAAGAAAACTATTTTGTACTGCATTGAATAAAGCTGAAAGGCAAACTCATTACAATAAATGATCATTAAGAACTGATTTAGGTATCAGGATATGCAATAAATTAAATAAAAAAAACTAAAACCATTCTTTTAGTTAAAAAAAAATTAAGTCAAGCCTACGTTTCTGCAATTCATTGAGTTAAGTTCTGTCTTTGAAATACCACACTTAACATTCTGGAATATATAATATGAATTCATTTATTCTCTTGTATTCAAAGGCTATTTCTTATAAAATTCTGGTTAGCATGGTCCTTCTACTAAATGGAAAAGGAGTCAAATAAAACAGTAGTGCTTCATTTGGTACTTAAGAGCCTAGTAATATCCCTTTGGGAAACACATGCTTTGGTGCTTTACAATTTTAAGAAAATCAAAGTCGCTTTACATGCAATAGCTAATTATGGTATACCACAGAAAACAGGGAGTTTTATGCATTTAGAATTGTTCACATGAAGCCCTGAGGTACCCGCCTTTCATTTAGGCTACAAGCCTCCCTTGATCTTGTATAGTCTTTGTCACCGTTTCCCTAGTGCCCCAAACTCGGAAGAGTCTGATCAACAATCCTGTCTGGAGATACAGTCAATTTAGTATGATTTTTTGTGATACAGACTGTGCAGATCGTCTAGTTTAGAAGCACTGTCTTCTACGGGAGTTTCACTTGAAGTTCCTAGGTCTCCATTTTCATGTCCATCAGGTACTGCCTTCTTATTAAACCCTGAAAGAGGAAAAAAAAGCAGATACTTTCTAGTCCAAAAAAAGTTTTATAACTTTATTGAGCAAAGACAAAAGAACGCCCGTTATAATTAATAATAGTAATGAGGCAAATAATGGGGCCCTAAATTAATCAAGTTAGTAATTTCTGACAAAGGGATTCTTCCTTCTTCTGGCAGATAGCAAACACTGTACAGATTTTTTCATATTCTCTATTGGACCTATCAAAAAATTATATATAATTTCCTACCAGACTTTCCATGAAACTTAGAATATACACAATCGTAAAATTCAGTTAAGTTCTTACACAAATATATAATAGTCAACTATATGTTTCTTTTACATTTTGCTTTCAGATTATTTAACTGCAGTGCACTGAGGCAAAGGCTAACCTATTGCTAAAAATCAGAGTTGTTGGCAAGACAATGTCCAGATACAATTTAAAACAAATTTTGGTTAATCTAAAAAATAGACACTACGCTTGCAAATAAATCAGAGTTGATTATATCATCTATTTAGTGAGTTATGAAGTATGGACACGTGCTAAACAATAACCAATGGGTACATTTTTTGTGACTTGAGTCCATTAATAGTAAAAAATCATAAGAGCACACATTTTGGTTATATGAGTCACATTTTAAGTGGTCTGTAATTTACACAGGTGACAGAGAAGTCTTTTAGCCTCAGCTGCAAAAAAAAGAAAGGAAGAAGCCTTCTAATCCAGACAGAAAATAGCAGAAAGGGTGAAGGACAATGAAATCATAGGGAAAGCAGCCCAAGAGTGTAAAGTTTTGACATATTGCCACAATAGTTTTGTTCCAGATGCATGGGGAGAACACAATTGCTACTGCTGTCTACATGTAGATAATTCATAAAATCCAGGCTTACCACAAAAATATTAGTTCATCACTATATAACTCTATGCCAGAAATTCTCATTTTTGGTTTTCAGGATGCCTTCACATTCTTAATAAGTACTGCGGATTCCAAAGAGTTTTGTTCATGTGGTTTATTAATGTTATGTGGGCTACTGATGTTTACCATATTAGTAATTAAAACTTCTGAGATATCTAAAAAAATCATGACTTTGTTAAGAATGAAAATAAGCCTAATAAATGTTAACATAAACAACATATTTGTCTTAGTGGAAACAATTCCATTTTCTAAAAATTTAGTCAGAAGACGAGCATTATTTTCAGTTTTGCAAATATCCTTAAAGTCTGGCTTTACGGGCACCTGGGTGGCTCAGCTGGTTAGGCATCTGCCTTCGGCTCGGGTCATGGTCCCAGGGTCCTGGGATTGAGCCCTGCCATCGGGCTCCCTGCTCGGCGGGGAGCCTGCTTCTCCCTTTCCTGATCCCCCGGCTTGTGCTCTCTCTCCCTGTGTCAAGCAAATAAATAAAACCTTTTAAAAAAATAAAAAATTAAATAAAGTCTGGCTTTATAGAAGATAGCTGGATTTTTTTTTTTTTTTGCCTCTGCTCAATCTATTACAAGTATATAAAAAGCTCACCCTCACACAGATACATAGTTGGAAGAGGGAAGAGTAGCTTTAATAGGCTTTTCGGATAACTGTCAATATTCTTCTTTGATATTATACCAAAATCGGATGCCAAAGAATCTGAAACCGTGTCCATGAGCCATTCACACTGTTAGTTAAAATCCACTTGTCTATCCTGCCGTTTGAACGGCTCTTTTACCCATGCAGGATTTTATAACATCATACACTGGTCATTTGAAGAATATTAGATCAATGAGTTACGTAGCAATTCCACGAGTTGACATGTTTCATTTTTACTCTATCAAAAAAAAAATCACATTTATTAACATCACCACCAATCTTATTATACAAGTTTAGTGTTGGAAAGCTGTCAAGCTCATGGTGATTGATAAATGTCTTACAAAATTCTGTCACTTGAAAGCTGAAACTCAATCATTGGCAATAAATACTATCAGTTGTTTCCCTGAAGTGATGGACTCATCTTGTTCCTTTTAAAGAAAATGGCTGCCAAAGAGTCTGAACAACCTAATTTGTCAGTCATTCTTCAAGTCAGAATTGTCTTCCATGAAAAAAATGGCCAGTTCAGCTAGCTACTTAATCACTCAAGTGCTTTTCTTTGAGACCAACATCTTAGTTCAGCATGCAGACTCAGTGCTTCATGTATACTTCTCATCTCATCACACACAGAACAAAAAAGACATGCATTCAAGCGTCGAGATTTAATAAAATGAACAGTTTTACTATTTCATGAAACTGGCATTTTCTTCTTCTTCTTTTGTTTTTTTTTACTCTGAGTAGATGGCAAGAAAGAAACAATGATGATTTTAGTAGTAGTACCACTGCCTTGATTTGTACTAAGGTAAACAGGTGTTTTTACCCCCACAGCTTTTGCACCATCAGTGCAAATATAAACTCAGGAAAAAAAAAAAAACCCACACACAAATAAGGTTTTAGTATTATCATGAACAGTTTTTTTGGGGGGGTCATTTATCTATTTGAGAGAGAGAGAGCATGTGCACATGAGTCGGGGGAAGGGGCAGAGGAAGAGGGGGAAGCAGACTCCCTGCTGATCAGGGAGCCAGAACGAAGGGCTCAGTCCCAGGACACCGAGATCATGACCTGAGCTGAAGGCAGAGGCTTAATTGAATGAGCTACCAAGATGCCCCTATTATAAACACTTTTTACCTCATGAATTCCCTTGAAGGGTCTCAGGGACCTCCAGAGATTCACAGATCACAATTTAAGAACCACTGCTCTATGTAAAAGAAAGGGCTAGAATTTCTCTTCACAATATATGTAAATAATAGCAAAGGAACTAAACCAAAAATCCAGAGGTCACATATCCTGATTCTAATAATAATCACAAGACAAGGGTCTAATAACATATTCGTATTAGTCTACGAATCATTGTATCATGAAAGAAGAATTTGCATTAACACAGCGAAATGACAGTAAGATATATCTACTCCAAAAGGCATATATATCAGTCTTTATTTCAGAATCTAGAACAACTGAATTTTTATTTTTTATTTTTCAAGGATCATTTGCAGTTCAGTAACTGGTAATACACTTGTCTTAAAGTCCAAGATGAACCTAAGAGAACTTGTATATAAGTAACATTTTGGCATAGTGACCAGTATGCAATCAAACTCTAAGCAAAGGAGAGCTAGTCAATCTGTTAATGATGATTTCCCATCATTAAAACAGTGTTACTGAAGAAATCTAAAATTTTGTATTTTACAAGTTTACTACTAATAGATACATTAATAATAACTTTTAGAGTAATTTTTACCTTGCAACACTTTGATTTCCCCACTTGTGTCTTTGCAACTAGCGCCAGGATTACTCCCTCCCTCTAATTCATCAAGGTACAAACGGTAGCGATGTCCACTCTCATCTTCATACTCTACATTTTCGTCATCAGAGTCCACTTCGGGAGCCACATACACCACTTCGAATTCAATCTCTCCTCTCTAAAATGAAGAAAGAAAATGAGGAAGTCAAGTTACTGTAATTGCACTCAAAAAAGGGTTTCCAAATTCCTCGGGATTGAGTGACAGGCATGAGGAGAAGTAGTCAGACTTCAATTGTGGCTCCTTTCAAGACAACAAATAATGAAATTCTAGAATCTCAAAAGATAGAAAAGCACAGAGGCCATCACGTCCAGACCAACCCCATGAATCCTAATTTCCTTTTAATATTATAGTAGCTCTTTGTACTAGTCACAGTATTTTTGCTCACAGACCACTAAAAATGAATGCTTAACTACTCGACTTACAAAATTTTGGACCAAATGTTCAGTTTAAAAGTCATTCTGCCATTTTGTACTTCACATAGCAAATCCATCTAAGTAGTCATATGAAAGTTGCGCATAAGGGCATCACACAAACTTTTCTTTGACTAATTCAAGAAACCTCTACACAATGATTTCTTGTTTCTTACTGAATAGGTCTTGAGCCTCTGCTTAACTTTCACTGAGTAACATAGTGTTAATAGTAATTATTATAATAGTTATTTTATTTATTGTGCGAAACTATATCCTTCAATCCTCAGAATAACCCTATTGCAGTACAGTCTCTTTTACGTGAATGAGAAACCTGAATGGTTCTGGAAGGAGCAGATAATTTTTCCAATATAATGAGCAAGTAAATCAGAAAAACAGAAATTTGACTCCAAAGTCCTTGCTCTTTCTACTGGACCACATATGTAATATTTGGGAGCACCTAGCTGGCTCAGCCAGAAGAGCACGTGAAGCTTGATCTCGGGGTTGTAAGTTCGAGCTCCATGTTGAGGACAGAGATTACTTAAATAAATAAATATTTAAAAATACTTAAAATAAATAAATAAATGTAATATTTGTAGCGCTATTTTTTTTTTTTTTTTTTAAGATTTATTTTAGAGACAGAGAAAGTGCAAGCAAGGGGAAGTACAGAAGGAGAGGGAGGGAGAGAATCTCAAGCAGACTCCCTGCTGAGTACAGAGCATGATGTGGGGCTGGATCTCACGACCCTGAGGATCATGACCTGAGCCAGAGCCTAGAGTCAGCCGCTTAACCGACTGAGCCACCCAGGCACCCCTGAACTGCTATTCTTTAATAAAACTTATGTCCAAGTAAAAAGTTACAGATTACTTTATGTTTAAAAAACATTCCAAGTCATTTAATAAGAGACTACAATCACAACACACAAGTCTGGTATTTGCAACTCTGAAAATTATGGCCTGCCTTTGCTCCAAAGAAAGCATGCCATTTTTTACTGCCACTCAGTAAGTTAGTCTCTTTGGTGCTCCGCTCTCCCGGAAGTTTAAGGTTATGTTTCAGAATTTTAATACATGCTTAGCATTTCCTTAAAAGTTTGTGACTGCCTGTTTGTATTTCCTTTACCACAGCTGCCATTCATCTCACTCTTATGCCACTGGATATGGCCAAGTTGGGTTGAGAAAACACCAACTGAAAGAGGTTACGGCTCCGTTCTGAGATCTCTCTTAGCAGATAATGCTTACAAATACCCACTTGGGGGAGAGATGGGATAATGCAGTAGTCTTCCGTAATGTTCTAGATTAATAGAATTAGGTCAGTGGGTGGTAGTCATGGAGACAGATTTTAGGCTTAATATGAGGAAGAACTTCCTAAAAATCAGCAATGTACAATAACAGAATGGACTACTTTATCAACAAGTCCCCCCTTTAATGTAAATATTTAATTAGTGATATTGTAGAGATTTATACAATGTGTAGTTGAACCACATGAGCTATAAATTCACTTTCAACTTTAAGATTGAATTCTACACTGATGATCCAACAAACATCTCAATGTACTATCAACATCTAATTTCTTCAACCTTCTTGAAGGAAAAAAGGAAAACAAAACAAAAAAACCCACCTTAAGGTAAACGTGGTAACAAATAAGACTTGTGGGTATGAATCCCAACTCTGTAATTTATTTTCTCCGCAACCTTGAGCAAGTCATTTAATCCCTAAGAACCTCAGTTTACTCATTTTAAATAAGAGGATTGGGATAAATGATTTCTAAGGATGCTTCCAGTTCTAACATTTATGTCTGTAAAACCAATCGGCTTCTAGCGTTATGTTTTCTATAATACCTTCTATTTGTATAGTGTTTTAGTCATTAATGATGTTTTGCTTTCTAAGTACCAGGTCCTGTTCTGAGCACTTAATATGAATCCACATACTTAACCCTTACAGCTCTCCAATAAGGGCACCGTAGCAGAGCAGAGGACCTAAGTAACTTGCTCAAAGTTATACAGCTGTGGAAAAAGGCAAATAAAATCTTCTTCAATAAATCTGGCTGAATGTCTTCTATAAAAGGCCCAAATCAAAGGGAACTAGTATCTATATAAAAACACTTTACTACTTGAGAAGCCTCAAGTACTGGAAGGATAAAATATTCAGTAAATTCAAGAAGAACCAATTGACAGATCCAATTTTAATTACATAAAGGGAACTTACCTGCTGGGAAAGAATGGTTACAGCTTCTTTATGCTTTGTGTCCCTTAGGTTAACTCCGTTAACAGCCAGAATAGCATCTCCCACATGCAGTCCTCCACATCTATCAGCAGGTTGCCCTGAGTGGATTTCAGAAATGAGGATTGGAACACCATGTTCTTTCCCACCCTAACCAAGAAAAAAGAAAAAAAAAAAAAAAGGTAGTCAATTACTCTTTGTACAGTCAGACTATTCTAACAGTAAAACATCTTCTTAAAAATACATTTCAATAAGCATCTATCCTGTATAACTGCTGAGTAAAATATTATTTGCCACTTAGGTAATGGTAAATATATTATTACTAATATCAAAACAGTTATATCTGAATAAAACAATAACATACATGTGCTTTCTTTTTTTTTTTTAAGATTTTATTTATTTACTTGACAGAGAGAGAGAGATCACAAGTAGGCAGAGAGGCAGGCAGGGGGGGGGGGGGAAGCAGGCTCCCTGCTGAGCAGAGAGCCTGATGCGGTGCTCGATCCCAGGACCCTGAGATCATGACCTGAGCTGAAGGCAGAGGCCTAACCCACTAAGCCACCCAGGTGCCCCTACATGTGCTTTTCTAAAACACATTCCAAAGCCAAAAAAACCAAACACCAAATGAAAAAACTACAATCGACTAAACTCTTTTAAACATAAATAAAAATATTTTACATATTAACAGTCCATAGCACTATTAAATTTTATATCTAAATCACTATATGACTTAGCATTATTTTACATACTACAAAAATCACTAAAAGAGTGTAAGAAGAATCTCAATTTCAGAGATATTAAAATGTGAAAAAATATGCAACACAATTGATAAAATGCAGTTATTTGGTATCTTTCACTTTTTAGCTTGTGTTATAATTATTTGTGTGTGTATATTATTTGTGTATGTGCATATATACGTATTGTGTGTATATGATTATTGTGTATGTATGTCTATATATACATATTATTTGTATGTGTGTGTTTGTGTGTGTATATACATATATATATATATCTTATTATTTCTTCTAAAACTTATGCTCTTTGAGGGCAGTGCATTCAAAAAGGAGGTAGGTATTCAATAAATACCTATCAGGTAAACTTCTTATGATAAAAAAAAAATTTCTATATTAAGCAATACCAAAAAGCAAAAGAACTTATGCAGTATCTAAGTATTATTACCAAATGAAAAACAAGGTAAACCCATCTTATTCATTCTTCTGGAAAAAAGCACTCTAAGGACAGCAAAATGACTCCAAATATATGTACTTTATAACAGGCTGCTCTCAGAAATGCTGCCCAAGACAACTGTTTATAAAGACATCAAATTTAGAAAGGAAGAGTATTTGGACTCAACAGCCAGTGAAAATCTGACAACAAAGAAGTGAGACAAGAGAAAGATAATACATACGCAAAAGAACAATACAATGTGGAGTCATTTAACATAGAAGAAAACAATCATATCCATTCTCAAAGGTCCTTTGAGAAGCATATTGCACAAAACTATAACCCAAGTCATAATGAAAATGCTAAATTATGCTTAATGAAGTAATAATTTTACTGAAGTAATTCTTAATAGTCATGAGGAAGATGTACATACAAAAAAAAGTTTACACAAAAGTGTTGTTGCCCAGGGGAATAAATTTAATTATTTAGAGAATATATCCAGAATACTTTGCTTCCCAAGGATGTTCAACACGGAAGTACAATTATACTAGGTAACTACAGAAGAGGAGACTGGAAGCACTACTTCTTACTGTAATTGAAATCCCAAGGCCTTCGTGATCTTCCTTAAGGAGAAGAACTTTTCTAATTGGACCAACACCCTGGCTTTTCTTTAAAGAGTCTTGATCCTTAATGGGGGGGGGGGGGGAGAAAAGAGGAAAAATTAGAAGAAAAATTAGTACTACTTAAATGATATATCAAATAGAGTAAACCCATGCTATATAACTCGCTTTTAGAAATTTTCATTAATTTCCTGGAATGGATACACAGTAAAGTGTTAAGAAAATAATTAATAGATAAAATGGTAAAATGAAAATAGTTGTTCCGTTAATACAGTGAAACGGATGCATGATTTTCTCACGCTTTTGTTAGTTTCTTTAATATTGATTCACCTCCTTTTAAACTGTAGGACCTTACAAAGGCAACTATTCCCAGGAATTAACTGATAAGCAAATATCTTCAAGAAATAAAAGTAGTAAAACGTTTATTTTTACTAGAAAATATCATAAAGATCTACATCATTTTAACTAATTTGTAGAATTAAAAAGACAAATTGCCAATTGAATCATTAATTACTTTTCATTCTGTTGAGCTCTGGAGTCTACCTCTTAAATAAAGGACTTTGCTCCATAAATTATCCTTTCTCTGGTATCTTTACTCTTTCTTCTCTGCTAAGTTCCTCCCATGCCCAGCATATAAACAAATTCTAAGCCTCTTCCAGCTTTAAATACTGACCATGTGAAAACATAAAACAAAAATAAAAACCCTTTAATTATCTACTATCTTCTTTAGCTACCACCCTCCATCTTTCCTTAACCTTCACACAAAGTTAATCCCTACGATATCTACTTCCTTGCCTCCCACATTCATTATTCCAGTCACTGTAATTAAGGTTTTGTGCCCACTTGCTCTATTAAAACTGTCTTCTCTACAGTCACTGGCAACCAACATGGCTATATCCAATGTATACTTTTTAGTCACTCTCCTACTTAAACCTTATGGAAAGTTGATACTGTTCACTACCCCCTTCATGAAACCCTCCTTTCCTTGGTTTTTATTACACTACTTTACTAGATGGATTATATCTGACAGCTCCATTTCAGACTCCCTTCTTTGGTGATCCATTTCTTTCCCTCACTCCCTAGAAGTTTCTTTCCATCCTTGGCCTCCTATTCCTTTTATTTTCTATATATTTCCCTGGGTTATTTAATCAATTCTGTGGTTTGGTTATAACAGATACATGTTTTACCTAATATTTTTTCAACTCAGATTTCTCCTAAATTCCAGAGTCATACATCCAACTGGATATATTTTGTTTGTCCCAATGGCACCTCAAATACTACATGTCTAAAACAAATCTCATCATATTTTCCCCCCAAATCTTCCTTTTCCTCTATTTGCTTTATCAACGAATGCCATTATCTCACTCAATTGCCTACACCAAAAACCTACACTCTTCCTTCTCATTTACTCACATAACCAAAAGCAGTTAATTACCAAGTCTTCTTCATTCTTTTTTTTTTTTAAGTAGGCTCCACACCCAACGTGAGGGGCTTGAATTCGCGACCCTGAGATTGAGAGTCACATGCTCTACTGACTGAGCCAACCAGGTGCCCCCAACTCTTCTTGATTCTAATTCTCTCAAACCTACCGTTCCTCTCAAATATACTCCCCCTACGTTCATCACTTTCTCCTCAGGTTACTAAAGTATCTTTCTCATGTAGGCCCTCTCCCAGTATATTCTCTTCACTATACCAAAGTAATCTGTCAAAATAATGTTAAATCTTGAGTCCACCATTTTATTAAAAAATCCCATGATTATCAGGTTAAAGTTCATAATCCTTCAGGTACCATGAAGTAACTTTTGCCATCTAGCCACTGCTTGGAGTTTCATGGTCCCCAATGGTCCCCAATGTCCCAGAGAAGACAATGGCATAAGTGCTACTGTAATCCCCATTCTTCTCCCACCAACCTCATGTACATGTCGATTCTTCTTACAATAATCTTTACAGAGGCAACAAATACTTGAACTTGTTTAAGGCCATGGTTTATCCGGTATTAAGATATGTAAGCCACTGGGAAGGAGTCAGACATGCTTTTATTATGGAAAGGCTTATATTTTCAGACAGCTGTAGTAATGAAATTTAATAGAGATTTATCCAGATAGACAAGCTCTTGTACAATGGTGGCTACAGACGCAGACAGTTGGACACGGATCTCAAATTCCATCTTAATTCAAGACCAAACAGGTGGAAATGTTCATACAAAAACGACAGTTGACTCTAATTACCAAAAATTTCCTTTAAGAACTACCCCCAAAATACTTGCCAATTTATTACTATGACCACATGTTCTCTGCTAAGCTTAAAAAAAAAAAAATTTAAACATGCATAATCATGATCCAGGAAAATTCTGAAATATGAGCCAAAGTATGAGCAATATGTCTTTGCTAGCAATAGTTCAGTTTTCAGAAATATCACTTTCAGGGCATTTCAGGGTAAGTCAACCAAGAACTTTATGTATCTGTTCTAAATACGTTTAATTCCACTTTCCCTTTTTAAATAATGGTTTTAAATACTACTAGAATAAAAAAAATGGTAAGGGCTTCCGACTAAAGAAAAAAGGAAGAGGCTGAGTAAGAAATAGTAACGAAGCAAACATACATGGCCTGGAGGAGCTTGCATTGGTCGTTTCAGGTCATTACGTCCTCTACAGGCTCTGATCACAGTTTTGTGACGATGCAAATGTATTTCAGCTTCCAACTGGTTCCAAAGCTTATCATGAGCTGGTCCCTTCATATCTCGTCCTAGTAATTGTATTTGTTGGACCCTTTATATGGAGAAAAGAATTAATTCAGTTAGTTTTACATTATTATAATTTTTATTACAGAGAGAATTCAGAAAAATTACTGAACACAAGTAGCTTTTGCATAAACCTGTTAGTAATAAAACTGATCCCTTTAGGAACCTCCTGAGGTCTCTCAGATTTGTAAAATACCAAAAATCTGAAAAGAACAGATGTCTTTTTTTTTTTTTTTAAGATTTTATTTATTTATTTGACAGAGAAAGAGAGATCACAAGTAGGCAGAGAGGCAGGCAGAGGGAGAGGGGGAAGCAGGCTCCCCGCCGAGCAGAGAGCCTGATGTGGGGCTCGATCCCAGGACCCTGAGATCATGACCTGAGCCGAAGGCAGAGGCTTTAACCCACTGAGCCACCCAGGCGCCTCAAGAACAGATGTCTTAAAAAGAGAACTAATTTCTTTAAAAAAGAATGAATGAGACCTTTTCTAATCACATACTTAATTCAAATACATCTAAAAACAATTTTTGAGATTAATGTCAATGAACATGTTTCATGTCTTGCACACAATCAGGGTAGGTCAACAAACTCAGATACTATCGAATACTAGGTCTTTACAAGAGCCTAACTGCACAAAAACATTTTTTTTTTAAGATTTTATTTATTTATTTGACAGAGAGAGAGATCACAAGTAGGCAGAGAGGCAGGCAGAGAGAGAGGGGGAAGCAGGCTCCCCGCTGAGCAGAAAGCCCGATGCGGGGCTCGATCCCAGGACCCTGAGATCATGCCCTGAGCCGAAGGCAGAGGCTTTAACCCACTGAGCCACCCAGGCACCCCCAAAAACATTTCTTTTAATGACAGTTTCTTTTTACAAAATGATTCTTTTAAATATGGCAAAAGTTATTAGAAAATGTACACTTCAACAATGATATAAATTATTTTTATTTGTTCCACATCAGTTCTTAATGTGATGTCAAAACAATGAGTAAAAAAGTATTTATCAAAAATAATAAATCACCAAAGTCTGTGAATAATTAACTTTAAAAAATTAATGCAAGCAGAACTCTGTATTATTATGATAAAGTCACTGTCATTCCAATGTGTTTGGAGGTTCAAGAAAGATTACACTTCAATGATCACAGAAAGAATTCCTATGGAAGTCATGCTGTACAAGAACATCGTCTTTTATGGTTTCAAGGCAGGAAATGGCTGAAAAGTGTAGATCTAGAGTTATTAGCGTTTCAAAATAAGTTCCTATCAGTGTGTGTGTGCATGTGTGTGTGTGTAAACCAGAAATACTTATGCAGTATGGCTAAATAAATCTGCAATATATAATGCTATCGATATTAAGTTAACAATAGTAAACTATACCCAACTGTAAAATAACTCTTAAAGATTAATGTTTCATTTGCTACAAGAGATAAGAGTCAACCTCATTAAATATCCAATCTGTCACCTAATAGTACAAGGTACCCGTTTTTTACACACCTTCCTGCGAGTTCCTTATCCAAGTACTTGGCAGCCAGTCTTGCCCCATAAACCTCAGCCTGGAGAACAGCTATATGTCTACGAAGGGCTTCATTCTCTTTTCTCAACAACTTCACTTCAGCTTCAAGTTGAGCTTCTTTCATTTTTTCTTTTTTGTTTGCTTCGAGCTCTCTCTCCTATTAAAAAAAAAAAAAAAAAACCCACAATGTAATGAAAATACTTTTAAGGCTTTTCAGCAACAGACCATGTTCCTCAAAATACATAAAAGCACACACAGTCTACGATACCAACAATGAAAGCATATGATAAAAGGTACTTCATTTCTATAAAATGGAACACACAAACAAAGATTTGGATCCAATTCTTTCTGACTAGTACCAGAAGGTGTTGGGACCACTTCTACATAAGATAATTAATTCTATGCTTTAGGGTACTCTGACACTGAGGATACTAAGAGAATTAGTGTTCTCTAAGCTCATGTCATCATATACTAATAGGAGTGGCTTCAAAGAATAATTACATCTGCTCTCTATTTACTTTCTAAAAACGACTCAAGAAACTAGACTAAAATAAAAATAATCATTCTGGTGGTTGCATCCAAACATCTAATTAGTGCAACAATTCTTTTTTGTTGCTGTTTGTTTTTGTTGTTGTTTTTTAACTTTTTTTTATTTTTTAAAGATTTTATTTATTTATTAGGGAGAGAGCACAAGCAGGGAGAGTGGCAGGCAGAGAGAGAAGCACACTCACTCCTTGCTGAGCAAGGAGCCTGATGAGGGACACAATCCCAGGACCCTGGGATCATGACATGAGCCAAAGGCAGACACTTAACCCACAGAGCCACCCAGGCATCCCTAATGCAACAATTCTATAAACAAGTCAAAATCCTTCAGTTACACAGATAGATTCTACAGATAATTTACCTTAGAGGACTATAAGAAACTTACAGTACTTAAAATTAGAACAGATACTCTTATTTTTTAAAGAATGTTTGATGGTCACGGAAAAATGCAGATAACAAATGCACTGAAACATTTACACATTAAAAAAATTCTCTACTGGGGCGCCTGGGTGGCTCAGTGGGTTAAAGCCTCTGCCTTCAGCTCGAGTCATGATCTCAGGGTCCTGGGATCGAGCCCCCACCGGGCTCTCTGCTCAGCAGGGAGCCTGCTTCCCCCTCTCTCTCTGCCTGCCTCTCTGCCTACTTGTGATCTCTCTCTCTGTCAAATAAATAAATAAAATCTTTAAAAAAAAATTCTCTACTTAAGCATATCTATGGTATAGATCATCACTGAATTTGGGGATCTGATTCATCTATCTGTCCATATGTCAAAGTGAATGAAGTTAAAATATGAATGTTTGCAGAGGAAAACAGGGCCTTGCCTGCCTTCTATGAGGTAGGATGGACATCCATTTTTAGCTTGCATAAAAGGATGCCATCCTATGCTCCACTTGGTAGATAGTCCATAATGTGAATTACAGGTGTTAGCCAGAGTGTAAAACCTCAAGATCTTTGCCATCCAATTTTTATCACAAGCTTACACATGAGAAATAATGTTTCCTACGTCTATTCCTATAAATCGGGGGTGACAAATGTAAATGCCTTCAGGGCCCAAGCACAAAACAGGCCCGTACAAGACAAAGTAGAGTGGAAAAGGGAAGGTACAAAATCCTGCCTAAAGGCAGTCAAATTCAAATACACACACAAACTCTGTGGCTAAACAAAACTCTTCTGAGAGTTGAATAAGGGCCCTGCTAGATATTTTAAGTGTTAGTTTTGGATCGAGAAAACTATCCAAACACTGTGAACTTCCATTTATCCTTTCACTCCCTTACAGAACTGCTTTTACCGACTCACTGATACACAGAACCTATAAAGCTTGTGAAAATGTGGCTCTGTTTGTTGACGAGATGTGGAAGACACTGTTCACTATGTCCCCTTTGTGAGACTTAAATAAAGAACTAGCTCAGCACCAGAAAAAATGTTTCTCTTGAGCAAATGGCAAGTGATACTGTTTCTGTTGTATGGGTACTCATGATTGTAATTATTCCCCTTTTTATTCTGGATATTAAGAAGCTGAGAAACAAACTTAAACTTCTAACAATTCCGGAATATATTTTGGTACTAATTTATATATGTTTTGGTGCTGTCTGCTTTGGTCTATTGTTTTGACAACAGTATATCAATAAATGACACAGCTAAACCTCAATATATGATATATTCAAATACAAGGCAGTGAGTACCAGTCTTAAACACACACAAAAAATATACAAGCTAAAATGAGTAATTACCAAATGGTAGATATATTTATCACCTCTTTGATTAAAAATATTTGTTATTATTATAAATAGAAGATTAATTATCAGGCTTTTTAAACTTCTGTAAAAAATATAACCATTAGACCCTAATTTCTAGACACTTTTTCAAAAATTTGAATAATTTAGAAGCCTCCTTTTACAACAACTTTGGAATTATTAAAATTGCAATTTATTTCAGAACCTATTTCCTAAAAGGCAAGTATCAGTTCCAAAAAAACCCTACAGTTTAACATGAACTAAAATCTTTTTTATGATATTTACTGAAGTTAATGCTGTTTGTTTTAGAAAAGAGTTCCAGAAGGCCAAGTATTCTTTGGTTTATGGGCTAAATAAACTCTATGTTGAGAATTATCTACTTAAAATTACTTTGATGAGCTATTTATACAATATTTATGAAATCTGAGAAATGCATAATAAGTCACCATTTTGCTTTCATGATTCAAACCCCTAATGAATCTGACAAACTCTCAGGCCTGAAAATAACATTTGCAAGCACAAATAGGATTAAGAAAACTGAAGTTAAGCACTTTTAGTTTTAAAGAAAAAAATTTGTATCTTTAGTTAACCTGTTTAATAGGTAATAAGCAAGAACTTCATTTTGTATTCAGAGAACCAAACAGCCTATTTTCAAAAGAAATAAAGCCATAAGACAAACTGGAATCTGATTAGGTTAGGATAGTGAGGAAAATATTAAGAATTTGTATATTGTTATTTTCTAAAATAAGTTCTGGTAAAGAGTTTCAAAAATCGGTTGTTTCAAAGGCCACACCATTATTCCAAGACTGCTAAAAAGTTATAATACATGCAGTGGGTGAATAAGAAACCAACATGCACATTCTTTCTATGGGGATAAACTCAAATAGAAAGAGAGGAAAAACCTAGGTCTGCTTAATGTAACTTCCAAATACTCAAGTGGGAAAACTAATTGCTCTTTTGAAGTAGAGGTTTGAGCAAGTTACAAGGCTCAGAAGTTGTCGGTAATTCATGGGTTCTGCAAATAATGGTTACAAATCCCAAACAAAAGAAAAATCTTTAACGACGTGTAGTGAGAAAAGAGCAATGGGCCACCAAATGAACTTTTCAGGTACTGGCAGATTATAAAACTATCATTATGAATATCATTTCCAAATACAGAGTGACAACATGTAATATGCAAGTAAGACACTAAGAACACTTCAGCATGACATACTAACGCAAAACAGAAACAACATACTTACCAGCTCCTCCACAGAGGGGACAGACTTAAGATATAAGAAAAAAGTTTGATAATTAGAAAAATATCAAACAAATGAATTTATCTAGTGGTATATTCATTATAAGGAAAATTCCCGTATGCTGAATATCATTTGGGTAAAGTTCATTAGAACAAATATATTTGCAAATCCATAAGCAATAGTAACTACATAGTGTTAGATTAAAACTTCTTGTTTCACCAAAATTAGTCAACCTACCTGGTTCAGTGCGTTTTCACTATAGCACCCTGTTTCAGATCTAATGTTAAAACTTCAAGTAAATTCTTTTCTAGTGAAAAAGTACACTGTTTCTCAACGTTAACATCAAACATCCCAAAGAAGAGGCGAGAAATCTGACTCATTTCAGTTAAACAGAACAAGGTTACTAACTTAAGATTCATAGAATTTCTAAATTTAAAAGGTTTAAGTAAATATTCAATTAAATAAATTCTAACATCAGTATTAGAAACTAATCAAATGAAATTAACGGAAATCAAGTAACACTTAAAAATATATAACTATCATCATCATCATTTCATCTCCTGGCTCTCCCAAGCTGTATCTGTCTTATTGCTGTGTCCCCTATGGCCAACCAACTGTCTGGCACATAGTGCACACTTAATACATAGGAGATTAAGCTGAAATGAAACTTAAAAACATTTTCTACTTAAACAACCTCTATTAAGAGGGTAAAGGTCAATTTTGGAAAATGTATATAATGAGTATTATACAAACATTACAGAATGTTCAGTGGCAGGAAAAATGCTTATAAGAAAACAGAAAAACTGTGTCACTGGTTGGCACCTAATTCCATTTTCCCGTTCTTCCTTATTAACAGAACTCCAGTTTGACTGGAGATGGCCATGTGACCAACTAAGAGGCTAGGATTGCCAATGAGACAGCTAACTGGACAGGCAAATATCACTGAGGAGGATTTCATGAAAAGTTCTTTAAAGAAGGCTAATGCAGCCTTCTTTAAATGGAATTTCCTTCTTTTAATAGTGGAAGCATCCTTTTGTCCTTTTCTTAGATTCTTCCTTCCTGCCTGGAATGAAGAAATCCTAAGGACGGAAACCATGAGCTAAAAATGGCAGACTACAAAACGACCAAAAGCACCCGGATATACCTAGTTATCTACAGAGCTATCATACCAGGTCTGGACTACCCATATCGGACTTGGGAGAAGATAATTTGTACTATTCAAGAATAATCCCAGTGTTATTTGGCTTTGTTATATGTATGTGAACTTAATCCAAACTGATCCAATAGGGCAAAAAATATGTTTACATGTTATAATCACAAATATCTTTAAAATATATTTACACAGATATTTTCAAATAGGAAAAAATCCTATTCTAAGTATCAACTGCTTATTGGTATTATCACTTCTCACCTCTAGGTAATAAGACTGTAGATGATCATAATGATCTTTACATCTACTGTGTTTTCTAAATTTCCCACAATGAGCACACGTTACCTTCTGTATTCAAAAGCCTCATTAAAAACCGTCCTCGTCACCCTCTAAAATACATGTAAGTATATGTTACCTTCTAAACTACTTACCAGTTTTGCCTTAATGGTACCAGAGTCAACACTCTGACCAGTTTTAGCATGGAGCTGAAGCTGGATAGAGTGCAGCTGTAGAAGCTGATCGTGGACTTCTTTCTCCAACACAACTTTCTCTGCCTGGGTCTCTGTCAGTTCAGACTTCAGATCCACCAACTGTGCCTTATAAAACAACAACAATAAAAAACATCAAGTAAGCTAATTTTCTTTATTTTGGCTCTAATAATTATTCAAAGATGACATAGAGAGGCTACCTTTAAAATGAACAGATGAACTGAGTTGTAAGACATCCAATGAAACAGTCATAAATTCAATAGCACAGGTAAGATATTTGAGTGGCGAGAGAACCAACTCTACCATAAACAGTACCTTCTTTTTTTAAGATAAAGTTTGTTTGTTTGTTTATAATCTCTATACCCAATGTGGGGCTCACATTCAAAACCCCGAGATCAAGAGTCCCACGCTCGTCCAACTGAGCCAGCCAGGGACCCCCATCTCCTAATATCCCCTAATAACACAGAATGCTACTTACATTTTACTTTGGTTACTTGAAGAGGGCTTTTCACTGTCTCACTTTTACCTACAAAGCTTATGAAAATATAAAGCTATGGGGTGGTTCATCATCCTCAGAGATAACATGTGCGCCACAGTGGTCCACTAACATTAGTGGTATTGTAAAGGAGAGGCAAGTGGCCACCCCAGAGAATACTGGCCCGTATCAACCAACCCACTATCTAGTAATTATTGTAGGTGCTGAGGTGGGAGCCACTGAGGTCACAACGGGCCTAAATATTAACGGTAAGCTACAGTTCTGCTATAGCAGAACAACTCCTCAGAACCACTTATCCATTCAAGTTGAAGTTTTTCTTTTTCACAATTGATGTGTTTTACAATTGCACATGGGATGTGTTTCTTGTGGGTCTGGTCTTCCCAACTGGCCAGTAGATTAAAGTTCAAGAAAAGGTCTGAGTTTTCTATTTAAATGCAACATAATTGTACTAGGCATCAAGGGGCTCAATGAGAAAAGAATTGAGGAAAATATGTTTAAAATTATAGATGATAATTATTTATGTCTTGGAGAAGCTTTCTTATCAACTGAGGTGATATAAATGCAAGCCCACTAAAGAAAAATGTGGCAAGTTACAAATATATTGAGAATTGGTCATCCCAAGGAATTCAAAGCAAAGGAAGGTTTAAACAGGGTTAGTGAGGGAGTGTTCAGAAGTGCTTGGAAGTTAAATGACAAGGACAAAACAGAAGTAGTAAAGCAGTCTAGAGATGGAAAGAAGACTAGCAGAGGCAGAGAGAAACCAGAAGCAACTGAGGTAAATTCTCTGGGTACAGCGACCAAAGGACTGAAAATTTTATCTCTACGTCCCAACTGCACCAATCAGTACCTAGTACATAAAAGATATTCAAGAAATATCCTTAAGTTGAAATGAATGCTAAGACTAGCCCTGTACTTCCAGTTAATCACTCTGTCCTCATTGGTTTCCCCAATTTTAAAACAGGGATAATATCCATGGTTTTGACTATTCTCATAAGATCATTAATCTTATACATGAAAGCACTTACTAGAATACAAAGATGTTATTATCAAGGAGCTTGGATTACTCACAGAAATTCTCTATTGACAGAATGCCCACGACTGGATAGGAAAGTGAAGCTAGATAAATGACTAGCTCTGGATGAAAGACCAAAACTAAGATTTATTCCCATTGGAAATCACTACGTGCTCTCGATGACATTTTTGGTTTTGTTTTAACGATGGCTTTCTTAAGATATAATTCCCAAACCATAAAAT
Source organism: Potos flavus (assembly GCA_028534135.1). Taxonomy (NCBI): domain Eukaryota; kingdom Metazoa; phylum Chordata; class Mammalia; order Carnivora; family Procyonidae; genus Potos; species Potos flavus. The sequence continues at coordinate 39,792,217 of CM052886.1, read as the reverse complement.
GCACTCTCTTAAGGTGTACGATTGAGCAGTATATTCACGGAGTTATGCAACCAACATCACTGTATAACTTTGAAACATTTTCTTCCAATGACGTTTTAACAACATGCTATTTGCAGGAAAGGTGACGATAGGGACATCAGCAACACCCTATTGTAGCTTTCCAAATGATGTTATCATGGTAACTTTGTAAAAGGAAATAAAGCATTTCACGATGCTGAAAGGAAATAGTTGGCAACACAGATTGGTTGTCCAGTGGAAAATTAGATCAATAATGACAAATATTTCAAGCTTAGAGAATAGTGAAGCCATTGAAGGAAATAGTAAGATCAGGATGGAAGCTTATTTAGACTTGAGGGAGGAAGACAGGTAAGTTTTAGACATCTTTGATTTTTGTGTCAGCCATGATATAATCAACAGGAACTATCCCACGGAATGTTGGAAATAAAAAAAAACAAGTGATAAATTGGGACTAGGGTTGGCACAAGGAGCACAGAGATAGGAATTTATATCCTAAGACTGAATTAGAGGGAAAACAGATGGCCAAGGACTAGGGCTTGGGTAACAACCAGAGGTAGAAGAAAAGAGGTGGCATGCTATAAATATAAACCGGAATGTTTCATAATATAAACACTGCTGCATCTTGCTTGTGTTACTTCTTAGAGATCGCTCCATCAGAAGAACTTCCTCATTCTTTTTTATAATATTTTTATTCATGTATAACTTACATCAGAGAAGTACACACTTAATGAATTCCAGAAAATAAACGTATCTATTGAACTACCACCCAGATAAAGAAACAGGGCAGTATTAGCACTCGAGGACTCTCTTTGTGGCTCCTTCCCAATCACTACCTCCACTTTCATCCACAGATGGAACCATTAGAGCAATACCCTGAATTCTAACATCACAGCTAGTTTTGCCTGTTTACGAATATTATATACATAGAATCATATGGTATGCATTCACTCGAGCCTGGCTTTTGCCTTAAGCTGATGTTTATGAGATTCATTCATGTTTTGTATAGCTGCAGCTCATTCATTTTCACTACTATATAGTATTCACTAAATGAATACACCAAAATTTATCATTCTTTTTTATTATTCATGCTGCTTTCCAGTTTTTGACTATTAAATTGATACTGGTATGAACCTGTCTTTTGGTACATACGGAATACAGTTCTGTTCAGTATGTATCTAGGAGAGAAACTGCTGGTTTACAGGGCATTAGAACATGAAACCTTGGTAAATAAGGCCAGTTTTCCAAGTCACTGTGCAACTGACATGCCCACTATGTATGCGAACTCTGATAGCTTCACATCCTTGCCTTCACTTGGCATCGTCAATCCTTTTACTTTTAGCAATGATAGGAATGCAGTGGAATTCCATCATGATTTTAACTAAACCTTCTTGATTACTAATAAGGTTAATGACCTTTCTCATATGTTTACTGGCCATCTGGATATTCTGTTTTGTGAAGTGCCTATCAAGTCTCTTGCCTATTTTTCTATGGGATGATCTATTTTTTTCTTCTTCTTGCAAGCACACACTCTCTCTCCCTCTCCCTCCAAACACAAACACAAACACACACACACACACACACACACACACACACACACACACACACATATATTATGAGTAAGGGAATGGGCAAAAAGGGGTGAAGGGGAATGAAAAGGTACAGGCCTTTAGTTATAGAATGAGTAAGTCACAGGATGAAAGGTACAGCATAGGCAATATAGTCGATGGTATTGTAATAGCACTGTATGGTGACAGATGGTAGCTACACTTATGCTGAGCATAGCAGAGCACATAGTTGTACACCTGAAACTAATGTCACATTGTGTATCAACTATACTTCAGTTTTTAAAAAAAGACTTAAATGCTAAAAGAAATAATTATGCTAGTAGTTGGCTCCGTTCTTTAAATATAATAAACATACACAGATTAAAGTAGAACTTCATTTCCATCGCCTTCTAAAAGGATATGTAACAGTTTTCACACAGGATCTTTCACAAATACTCCTAATGAAAAACTTAGAAAGGAAAAAAAATCTTACGTGTATGATAAATATGTCTTATAGCTCTTCCATTTAACAAAAAATATGCCTACCAAAATCATTATAAACCTTTAAAATCACCTCTTACTAGACAATGTTCAGTACATCTTGAAGTTTGCTCCTTTAAAATACAAGTAAGTCTTGTGGCACCTGGGTGGCTCAGTCGGTTAAGCGTCTGCCTTTGGCTCAGGTCATGCTCTCAGCCTCCGGGATCGAGGCCCACATTGGGCTCCCTGCTCAGCAGGGAGTCTGCTTCTCCTTCTCCCTCTCTTGTGCTCTCTCTCATACACTCTATCTCAAATAAATAAATAAAATCTTTAAAAATGTCTTGTCTAAAAAGTCCTTCTTAGTCAAAATAAAAAACTCAAAAACCTGTAGGTTTTTATAGTCTTTGAAACAAAGTGATCACAAAAGGAAAACAAATTTTGAATAATATACTCTTTTTGAGCAATATGAAGATTATACTAAAGTGAACCTATACCCAGAAATAGTTTAAAATAAGCCATTTATTATCTATCACAACCCTTACCTCTTTTTTCATTACAGTGACTTTCATTCTGCATTTGTCTTATTATTTCTTTATAGTGTTGTCTAATACATTCCTCTACGCAGATCTGGAATATATTCCTCTACGTGGATCTATAACTGGAAGTTAGATCTAAAGGTTTAATTAGGGGTGCCTGGCTTGCTCAGTCAGTAGAGCATATGACTCTTGATCTTGCAGTTGTGTGAGTTTGAGCCCCATGCTAGGTGTAGAGATAACTTAAAAAAAAACCTTTACGGTTAGATTAGATTAGATTAGATTAGATTAGATTTACTTAATTATATCTTTGTGATAAGGGCTATACTTCGTGTTTCAAAAGGCATATACTGCCTGGTAGTCCCAATATGATTTATCTCTCAAATCAAAAATCTCATGAATCATTAATAACTGAATAAAACTCCTGGAGTTAAGAAAGAAGTTAAAGGGGCGCCTGGGTGGCTCGGCCATTAATCGTCTGCCTTTGGTTCAGGTCATGATCTTGGGGTCCTGGGATCAAGCCCCACATCGGGCTCCCTGCTCAGCGGGAAGCCTGCTTTTCTCTCTCCCACTCCCCCTGCTTGTGTTCCCTCTCTCGCTGTCTCTCTGTCAAATAAATAAATAAAATCTTTAAAAAAAAAAAAAAAAGAAAAGTTAGAGGCATAAACGGTATTCATTAATTAATCTGGCAGACTAATATTTAAGTCAGAAATGATTCTAATTTTAAAAGGGCAAGGAAAACAGGGTAGTACATGGGCCTTTTGAATATGGCCTATTACAAACACGGACTCTTCATTAAGTCAAACAATTTCTCAAGAGGTTGCCCAACTTAAAAAATAAGTAAATTCTTTACAAAGAGAAGATGCAGATATTAAAATTCGAAGTCCAGGCTCTCTATTCATCCTCGTTCAACAGACAGCTGCATCTTCTTGTGCAGCGCAAACCGGGATTTGGATTTGGCCATCCTGGGCACCTGGTCACCAAGACTGCTTTTAACTCTGGCAAAGTTGAAATTGTTGCCATCAATGACCCTTTCACTAACCTCAACTACGTGGTCTATGTGTTCCAGTATGACTTCATCCATGGCAAATTCAATGGCACAATCAAGGCTGAGAACAGAAAACCTGTCATCAATGGAAAGCCCATCTCCATCTTCCAGGAGGGAAATCCCTTCAGCATCAAATAGGATGATCCTGATGCTGAGTATGTTGTGGAATCCACTGGTGTCTTTACTACCACTTTACTATTACCACTGGTGTCTTTACTACCAAGGCTACGGCTCATTTGAAAGGCGAGGCCATGAGAGTCATCACCTCTGCCCCTTCCGATGATGGCCCATGTTTGTGATGGGCATGAACCACGAGAAGTATGACAACTCCCTCAAGACTGTCAGCAATGCCTCCTGCACCAAAAACTGCTTGGCCCCTCTGTCTAAAATCATTCATGACAACTTGGGCAACATGAAAAGACTAATGACACAGTCCATGCCATCAATGCCACCAAGAAGACCATGGATGGTGCCTCTGAGAAGCTGTGGCATGATGGCTGAGGGGCTGCCCAGAACATCGTCCTTGTTTCTACAGCCAAGGATGGAGCAAGGTTTTCCAGAAGCTAAATGGGAAGCTCCCTGGTTTGGCTTTCCATGTCCTCACCCCTAACGCATCAGTCATGGATCTGACCTGCTGCCTAAAAAATGCTGCCAAATATGATAATATCAAGAAGATGGTGAAGCAGGCATTGGAGGACGCCCTCAAGGCATCCTGGGCTCCACCGAGGACCAGGCTGTCTCCTGCAACTTTAACAATAGCACCCACTCTTCCACCTTCAGTGCTGGGACTGGCATTGCCCTCAATGACCACTGTGTCAAGCTCATTTCCTGGTACGACAATGAATTTGGCTATAGCAACCAGGTGGTAGATCTTATGGTCCACATGGCCTCTAAGAAGTAAGAGCCCCCTGGAACACCAGCCCCAGTGAGAACCAGAGGAAGACCGAAGCCCTCAGCTGCTGGAGAGTCCTTGCCCCAAATCATCCCCCAATACAATGAAAATCTCTTGACCTTAACAAGTTTCCATCCTAGACCCTCTGAAGAAGGAGGTGGACTTCGGGAGCCCTACTTTGTCATGTACGTCAATAAAGTACACTGTATTTGCCCAGAAAAATAAACTCAAATAAAATTCAAAGCCCAATTTTATTTTTCAAACAAGTATTTCAAATTTACTCTAAATTTAGTAATATTTAAGTAACTCATTTCTTGCCCATGATATAAGCATTTCAGCTGCTAAGAAAAGTCATTGATAAACTTTATGTCAAGATTAGAAATTTCCATATTTTATTTAATGGTTAACTCCCTAATATCACCAAATTTTAGAATTTAAAGAGAGCTTAGAGAACATAAAGACTGATTATGACAATTACTATTTACATAATGAAACCAAGGCCAATCAAAATTGTTTTTATATCCAGGGCTACCCAACTGGTGAGCAGCAGCACAGTACTTTGAACCCAATTACTCACAGGGCAAGGCAGTGGAAGTGTTATCAAGCAGCTGGCCACAGGGGGAAAAAAATGTGTTTCTACAGCTACAATACATATGTTTAGCTTACTAACAATATTCACAGCTACCACAAAGCAAGCATCCATATACCATATGGCAGGCATATACACACTATTTATTATCTGTAATTCTTACTCTCCAACATTTTTCTTAGTCGTTAAGGAAATTGGAAGTCAGAGTTTAAATGATTTGCCCAAAATCACATAGCTAATAAGTAACAGACTCAAAAACAGTCTGACCATAAAAAAGCCTGAGTATTTTTCACCTGACTGTCTTACCTTGGCAACACTAGAATGAGTAAAGAATGAAAGTTTAAAGGAAACAGCTGATTTCAACCTTCAACTCTTACTTAAATTTTCAAGTGATATCCCAAAAGTGCTTTAAAAAACAAAACCAAAAACAGTTAAAAACTGTGTTAAATACAGTCTTAATTTGGGAAACAATCTTTCACTTTCCTACATTTGATCTTGGAGATTCATTTACAGAAAAAATAAAATAAAACTGACCATCAAGACATTCTTTCCCTGGACAGTAAGGATAAAATGATCTTATTCTAGGAGGATCTCTGGGCCTTACTTAGGACCATGGCCTTCACTACACCCAAGCAATTAAATCAACCACTGGTGAGATTTTCTAAAGCAGTGATTCTCAGCATGAGGTCCAGGTGGAATGGAGTGTGGAAATAGATGAAAATCGAGGCATATTCCACAAAGTAGGAATGAAGTAGTCCCCAAAAAGAAAAAGAGAAGCAGTCTATCTAAATAACATTAGAACATTATCATCACCACTTATTTGTATTTAATGGAGCTGTTACTTTCCTATTTCTCATCTCACACTCTTTCAAACATCCAATTTTTTCCAACAAGATAATTCCTTTCTAAAATAATCCGTCACTACTGGATTCCACTGTGTGGCACCAAAATCAAAGGAATTTTTTATTCTGAGTTTCCTATTTTTCCATTTTGTCTAGATCTTAACCCTCTGTCCATGTTATCTTCTAAAAGACACAACAGTTGTACTTTTTTCTTTCTAAACATAAGCTAGTTTTTATTTAACTGGCTTATAGATAAAAATGCCAATTAGTTTACCTTAAGCACCCCTCAAAAACCTCTAGTCCAGGAGAGGATCAAACTAAGACAAGGAACTAGCAAACAGAATATTGTATGGCAGGGAACTTGGATCTAGATCAGTCATTAGTTTTGGCATGTCATTCAGCTCTTTCAGTAACACATTTTAGAGGGCCCAACCTAAGAACCTAAACAAATCTGGTAAAACATCTTTATTTTGCACATGAAGAAACTGAGGCCCAAAGAGATTAGGTGAGTTGTCCCAAATTACAAATAGCATTAAAACACAGACTTCCTGACATGCTGTGTAATCCTGGCAGTAATAGAGAAATGGTGGTGAGGCGGCCCATGAGCTCCAAATGAGAGCACATCCCCAAATCTCAGAGAGACGGGGCTTTAAGCAAGAGACTCAGAACATTCCTCATCTAGCCAACAACTCCCCCATCACACACACACAGGGACTCATGCGTATGCGCAGAAAGACACACATGCAGGCACAGAAATGCAGGCACACAAAAGCACACATTCCCCCAAGTTGTTTAAGAATTACAGAGTTGACTCCAAATAGCAGTTTGATTGTAATGAACAACGGCACAGAGCTGCTGATAAAGAAGTAAATATATCTCACATTTACCTATAAATGTCTCTACAACTTCTGTTTTAAAGTATGTGTACAAAAGGTAATCACTAAAAGGAAACAAGTATGCTTTTAAATGTCTGTATTTTTTTTAATGTTTGAAAATGCAATTTAGGATGGAAGTAGATTAGAATTTAAATCTCTAGCAATTATATCATTTAATACCAATATCTAAAATTGATCATCTACACCCACCTACTTCCCAAAAGGCTTTAAAGCTCGTAAGATAAATAAATGTAAAAACTAAACATACAGAGATGGCAAGATATCACTATAAAAATATCATCCTAATACTGTTTATTGTGTATCAAATTTAATACTAGTTTCCTATAAACAAGAGAACCTTTATATGTTATATAATTCTCTTTGTCTCATTAAAAGAAGCAATGTCATTTTATCTGGTGAGACTCTTTCTTTCCTGGAACTAAATTTTTAAAAGGAAGAATCACAGAAATTATTGTATAAAGGATCCTGACCGACAGCAGAAGCAGAGCAGAACCATATTCTTCACGTGGCCTTTTCTCCTGTGACAAAAGTCAAGGGGATAATGTAACTAACCAAAGTATTTCGATCCATTCCCTGGCTTTTCTTCTACTCCTTCCATATAGCGGAACAAAGTCTTAGAGTTCATTTGAGTTAACACACATCTTTTACAAAGACTCTCCCTCTATTTTCTCTTTCCTCATATGCCTCAAGTGGTCAGCATTGCTCCTACTACCCAAGATTATGGAAAGCCAAGAAGTCCTCTTCTAAAATAAAGACTCTGACCAAACAGAAAGTATATTCATGGGTCAAATATAAAAAACTCTGCTGCCCCTTGAGATAGAAAATAATATTCCTCTTTATTATAAGTCAGCTGCTGAAACAGTCTGCTCATTTGGCTTACAAAAGTTCTGTGAGAAAACTCCACCTGTAAGCTCCAATTTCCTCTCGATCCAAGCATAAGGACCACTAACTTCATCTGTCATCATTTCTCCCCAAACTGCTCTGCAGCTTAAGACAAGCAAATTTATTTTTATTTTTAAAATACATTCATTCGAAAGTATTTAACAACCCCCAACCATATGCCAAGCACTTGGCTGGGTTTTGGGGATATACTGGTAAATGAAATACATGTAGGTCCTGCCCTGCAAAGCTTACGGTGGTCTTGTGCGGGAGGCGGCACGTAAAGAAAATGAATGCCATATGTAACAACAGCATTAACTAGATGCCAGGTGCTGTTTTGAATATATGCATATTTTAATTGCCTTAATCCTCATGCTAAGCCTCGAGAGATGCAATTTTTTGCACAGTGAAGGAAACTGGAACGTAGAGAGGGTAGGTAACTTGTCCAAGGTCATGATGAGCAAGTATTATAATATATAATTACAAAGCATAAGCTGTACAAAAGAAACAAAAAGAAGGGAATTAGTGGGGTGGGAGAGTATGGTTCTTCTGGGAAGTGTTCCTGTTACTATCAGAGCAGCAATTTTCATAGATCTGTGGGATCTTTTCAGGGCATCCACAAGGTCAAAACTATTTTTTTTTTTAAAGATTTTATTTATTTATTTGACAGAGAGAGAGATCACAAGTAGGCAGAGAGGCAGACAGATAGAGGGGGAAGCAGGCTCCCTGCTGAGCAGAGAGTCCGATGTGGGGTTAGATCCCAGGAACCTGAGATCATGCATGACCTGAGCCGAAGGCAGAGGCTTTAACCCACTGAGCCACCCAGGCACCCCTCAAAACTATTTTAATAACAATAAAATATCATTTGCCTTTTTCACTATGCTGCTATTTGTACTATACGTGCAAAAGCAATGATGAGTAAATAATAGCATTTTAGTATAAGTCAATGCAGTGTACTCTTCACCACTGGTTTAAAAAAAAAAAAGTTCATTTAAGAATGCCCATGAATGCAAGTTGGTGCAGCCACTTTGGAAAACAGTGTGGAGATTCCTTAAGAAATTAAAAACAGAGCTACCCTATGACCCTGCAATTGCACTACTGGGTATTTACCCCAAAGATACAGATGTAGTGAAAAGAAGGGCCACATGTACCCCAATGTTCATAGCAGCAATGGCCACAATTGCCAAACAGTGGAAAGAGTCAAGATGCCCTTCGACAGACGAATGGATAAAGAAGATATGGTCCATATATACAATGGAATATTATGCCTCCATCAGAAAGGATGAATACCCAACTTTTGTATCAACATGGACAGGACTGGAAGAGATTATGCTGAGTGAAATAAGTCAAGCAGAGAGAGTCAATTATCATATGGTTTCACTTACGTATGGAGCAT
>CM052886.1:39706117-39783000 GCA_028534135.1 Potos flavus | reverse complement strand
GTATTGAGGAGGGCACGTATTGCATAGAGCACTGGGTGTGGTGCATGAACAATGAATCTTGGAACACTGAAAAAATAAAATTAAATTAAAAAAAAGAAAAGAAAAAAGAATAAAAGTAAATAATACAATTAAAAAAAAAGAATGCCCGTGATGCAGCAGTAAAAATTATTAATTTTTAAAATCTCAACCCTTGAGTATGTATTTTTAATATTCTGTGTGATGAAATGGGAAGTGTGCATAAAGCATATATGCTGCATATCAAACCATGTTGTCGAAAGAAAACGCACTTACGTAATTGCTTGAGTGGCAAAACCAAACATTTTTTTTCATGGAACATCATCTTTACTTGGAAGAAGAGCAAATACAGTTATTAAGGTTAATGTATTTGGTAGACATAATCTTGAGAATAATTAAGTGAATCTGTTACTTCAAGGCAAACAACTGGCAGCATTTGTTGCCAATGATAAAAATTTTGTTTTCAAATGAAAATTAGAATTTTGGAAAAACTGAATCCATCGCCATGATCTTGACAGCTTCCAAACACTTAAAGATTTTTCTGAGACTGGTAATAATAACGAATGTGATTTTTATTTTTTTTAAAGATTTTATTTATTTGAGAGAGAGAGACAGAATACAAGCAGAGGGAGTGGCAGGGAGAGGGAGAAGCAGGCTCCCCGATAAGCAGAAAGCTAGACATGGGGTTCAATCCTAGGACCCTGGGATCGTGACCTGAGCCGAAGGCAGATGCCTAACTGCCTGAGCCATGCAGGCGCCCCCAAATGTGATTTTTAAAATATTGTATAATGAGATGTGCCCAGATTTAGAAAATCTGCATAACTCAGCAAACCAGTATTTTCAAAATGACCAATCCATAAGGTCAACATCATGACTCAGTAAAAGATTCATTCAATGACTACCCACATTATTTTACTGTAACAGTGGATGAAAACTTCACTGATAAGAGTTTTAGACTCTACACTGTAACTAACCTTTAGAAGATTTTATTTATTTATTTTGTGAGAGAGCATGCATGAGTGGGGGTACAGAGGGAGAGAGAGAATATCAAGCAGACTCTCCACTAAGCACAGAGCCTAACTCAGGGCCAGATCTTACGACCCTGAAATCATGACCTGAGCCAAAATCAAAAGTTGGACGCTTAACCAACTGAGCCACCCAGGCACTCCAAGAAATTACCTTTTTATATCAAAGAAAAATATCCACAACTATCCGAAAAGGTTATTAAATACTTCTCCCTCATCCAATTATTTATTTCTGTGAGATCCAACTTTCTTCCTAGGCTATAACCCAAACCTTGAATCACAACTGTTTGAAAGCAGAAGCAGATATAAGAATCCAGCTATCTTCTAGTAAGCCAGATATTTAACAATTATTTTTAAATGTAAAACAATGCTCTTTTTTGAAAATAGTTATTTTCTCATTCAAAATGATATTTATATTTTATATTAACATCTAATAGGCTTTCTGTTGCTATTTTTAACTGTTGGAATAAATATTTAAGGTTTTCTCAGTTTTAATTTCTAATACCATAAACACCAATGGATATAACTCACATCAGAAAAAATGTCTTTGGGGACCTCATAATTTGTACAGTGTAAACAGGTCCTGAGACCAAAATGTTTGAGAACTCTTGTTTTAGAGTGTGAAGAGAGGCCCATGTGGCAGGACTATACAGAATAAGAGAAAAGAGTAGTAAGATATGTCATTGAAGACATATCCACAGCTCAGATCATACAGAGCTCGCCAGCCATAATAAGAAGTTTGAATTTTATTCATAGTATAATTGAGGACTTTTAAGCAGAAAGATATGATCAAACTTATGTTTTAAAAAAGGCAGCTGTGTATAATACAGGAGACAAAGTGAACGAACTAGGATGGGGGGTGGGATTTGAAATAGAATCAAGTAGATAAATCTGTGATGTACTTTTGAAAGTTAAATTACTTTGATGTTAACCCACAAAATGAAGTCCCAAAAAACATAAAATGTTTGTTTCCATTTTAATGTTAAAGAACTCAGTTGCTCTATGATCAAACTGGAGGTAGGGTGAGGAGAATTGACTCACCCAATATTTTAGAAATGTCACAAGCACACAATGCATACATAATACTCTCATATAATGATGTTTAATGTTATTTTAGTCACAGTTCCAAATTTTTCTTAACGTAGAATACCATGAAATATTAACTCACAAATCCTATCCTTGTGAATTACATACCAGGGGAATAAATGAACTTGCAGATTCAGTCATTCGACAGTGTGGTGGACACTGTGTTAGACACTATGGATATTTTAAGACAGACACCAGCCCAGCTCTCATGAAACCTGTATAACAGAATGATCATTGGTAACCTTGGAAGGACTCATGGCAGAACACTAAAAGTGTTTGAAATAATTTATTCATTCAAATAAACATGTATTGAGTTCATGCTGTGTGCCAGGATCTGGAGACAAAAAGATGAAGACATGAATTCTGCCCTTCAGAATTTCACTATCTGGTAAAGAGATAAAATGACATTTCCAATTATGATGAAGAGTATCATAAACACCATTATAATAGAGGCATGTGCGATGTACTAATTCAAAAAGAAGTGGGGAAAAAAAGGAAGTGAAAGTCTGGGTGATGTATGCAAGTGTTGAATCACCACATTGTACTCCTGAAACGAATATTACATTGTATGTTAACTAACTGGAATTTAAATAAAAACTTAAAAAAAAATTTAAAAAAAGAAGCTAAAAGAAGTGAAAGGGTCAGTCAGAGAAGAGAAATTTCCCCAAGTACTGAATGGAGATCAGCTAATATATGGTATAGGGAAAGGTCTGAGAAATGAAAACCCCTCACAAGTGAGATAGGGATGTAAATAGGTCAGAAAGGTTGATATTTAATGTGTGAGTTTCAAATTGCCAATTGTAAAAAGGGGACAGCAAAACACCAATTCTGTAATCCACATGTAAGTCAACCGGATATCCACACTCAAAGGAATTACTCACTACTCAATAAGGTTTGAAAGCACTGCATGGAAAAAACCAACCAACTCTCAGAAACCAAAAGCGGTTCACGAAGAGAAAATGTTGAAACCTAAAGTCAGCTTTCACAAAGCATTTGATATTGAGATTATTTCACCTAAGCCATCGTCCTGACCTTCAAAGAGCTTACCTTCTAGAGGTAAAGAGCTGTGGCAACCACTAATGATAGGACAACATAACCAATTCAACAGTCCAGGTGAGTTAAAGGTGTTGACAGCCTCTGCCTATAGAGAGCAGAGATAAATGGGGTGAGGACGGCCTTCAGAAATGGTGATGTAAGTGCTATCCTGAAAGATGAGTGGGTGTGCAATACCGCAGACAAAGGGGACAGAGAAGGCATTATACACAAAAGCCTAGGTTACAGTGGCGAAGCCATGCAAGAGCAAGGCCTATTTCGAGAACTGCCCACAGACCAGTTTTATTGAGAGGCAATAACAGCCACGAAGGAGTGACAAGCAATAAGGACAGACACATTGGGTGGGCACTGATCACCACGTTAGAGTTTGAATTTTAGCCAATGAGTAAAAGGGAAGTATAAAAAGAAGAGCGACCAGAATCAGAGTTGCCCTTTTTTTTCATATGAACTGTTAAAATGAAACCTTTTAGAATGATGTTGACAATGAAAGGATGGTTTGGAGTGGGTAAGAAGCAACTAGGAGGCTGTTAGGAATATGCAAGAAAGGATAAGGACCTTAACTATGCACAATCTCCTAAACTCAACTCTTTATTTTTCCTGCTCCTTCTCCTAGATTCCTTACTTTAGTAAATGGTCTAAGTCTCCTAGGGCTATCATAACAAATCGCCACAAAGTTGGTGGTTTAAAAGAACAAATATTTATTCTCTCACAATTCAGGATGCCAGGAGCTCAAAATCAAGGATGGGTTCCTTCTGGATACTCTGACGGAGAAACTGTTCCATGCCTGTCTCAGTGTTTGGTGACTGATAGCAATCCTTGGCATTTCTCTGCTTGTAGACATGTCATCCCAATCTGTGATTCCTTCTTCAGATAGCCTTCTCCTCAGTGTCTTTGTGTGTCCTGAGTGTCTCTTATCAGGACAATCTCACTGTTTTTAGGGTCCAGTCTAATTGGCTACGATCTTATCTCTACCCTTACACTAATTACATCTGCAAAGACTCTATTTCCAAATAAGGTCACATGCTGAGGTTCTGGGTAGACATGAATTTTGGGGGTGACTATTAAACAGCTATCAACTAATCCATTTGTCAAACAGAATTGTGGTGGCATCCTTAACCTCTCTTCCTACTTACCCCCCGCACATACATAATTATCAAATCCTGTTTCTACTTCTTTAATTGAAGATTATCTCCTTTTCTTCATCTCCATTACCATTTTCATTTCAGTAACACTCTTGCCTACATAGCAAACTCCGTGCTACGGCACTGGATTATTACTATCCTCACTGTGCCTGTTACTAACCACGTAAGCATTGCCGGAAAAAGTCACGCAACAGGGCAGACTGGCTGTACCGTGAATTTATAACTAGCTTCAAATAAGTCCCCAACGTTGCCTGGCAGTCCTTCTATTGCTCTGGCCAGCTGGCTCTCCCACTCTTCCCTAACTATTTCAAAACTTTAACTCCCTCCAAGCTCTTATTACTCTCACCCACTTTCAGCAGTTGTCCCGGGCTCCAAGTTTACAGAGAATAAAGAAACCATCAGACAGAAACTCTCAACCTCCCACCTTCTGCTCTCACTGTTTCCCTCTCCCTCAACACTGTCTCCCTTTGCCTCAAAGTACAACAGCTGTCCTTTCAATGTAAGGCTATTCTCTCTACATATATCTTGGATCTCCTCTTTGTTCAGAAACCTTACCAATACCAATTATCCCTCTCTTTTGCTAGAATATTCAGCTTTCCTCTCAACTAGACGCATCTCATTGGTTTATAAACGTGTTTAATTTTTTTAACAATACCTCCCTGGACCCCACACTCCTCCTTCCCGCTCTCTATCCAGCCACATTCACTCTTTCTGCCTGCTTTTCTCTCTACCTCCTCCTTCCTCCCACCAGTCATAAATGCATGTGTTTTGGAGAAACTGGCTTCTCTAGTTCTGGAGCCTTGGGTGCTTACTTAATCCTGATTAAAATGGAAATAATAAGAATACTAAACCTATCACACAGGATTGTCATGAGAATTAGATAAATCAATATATGCAAAACTAAGTGAGTCTGGCCATTCGTAATTGATCAGTAAGGTTAGCCATACAGTTACGGTTAATAATAACTCACATCCATCTACCTATCCAGCCAACTGACATCTTGGAGTCATCCTGAATTCCCTCATCCCTCCATTCCAATTCATTTCTAGACTGTTTGTTTTTACCTCTCAAGTCTCTCCTGTTCTGAACACTTACCTCCATCTCACTATCCTATCCTCTGCACTATCCTACCCTCGCTATCCTGTCATATGGATCAGAATAAGAACCTCCTAAATGATTTCCTACATTCACTCTGTTCACTATCCCAAACTCTCTCCTTACCCTAGCTTGAGTGAGCTATTCTAATCTCATACCTAAGGTTACCATCTAGTTTAAAACATTTCCCACTGCTATGATACCGGCCCCCAAATCTACTGCATGGCCAATAAAATCAAGTACATATGGTCCCTACCCACCTGTTCAAACTTATCTTGCATCTCATTTCTTTGGCCCTCTGCTCTTACAAGACATACCAACTTTCCTTCAGTTCTTCCAGTGCATTACACACTTTCCCGTCACAGGTGGGTTCCACTTTCTGCTCCCTCTACTGGAAGACTGAATGATATTCCTATTTCTTGTGGCCTAATTAATCCTACTATCCTTTATCTCTAAACTCAATAGTCACTTCCAAAAGGAAGCTTTCCTGATCTCCCAGAAGAGGCTCTCATTATTCTATGTACCTTTCATAACACTCATCAAAGTTGGAATTTCACACCTATGTGATAATTATCCCAATTAACTATCCAACAGAATCCAAGCTTTGAAACAGAAACGACTGTGTCCATTTTTGCTCTCCATTATATCCCAAATATCCAATAGAGCAACTGGCACATAAGTAGTGCCCAATAAATACATACTGAATCAATATTAACCTTCAAGTTCAATGCTACAACATTGCTTCACCGCTTGTTTAAAAACAGGACAGCTTTAAAGCAGTAAAAGAATAGTACATCATTAGTTCATTATAAACATGTCTCTAGACCAAAATTAAGTTTCTCCACTGATGGCTGTGAACAGTCGCTTTAAAAAGATATACTGATTCAGCAATCGTTGACGGAAAGGAGGATGTGACAGATGCATTGTTTTGCCGTTATTTTAAAGAAGGGGTAAAGAGGCAGAAAACTGAATTTCCAGGTAGAGAGATAGGTTTTTCTAAAGTACTGGTTCCCAATCTTTGTTTTACTCCAACACACTAATACTACTATTACTACTACTACTCTTACTACTGTCCCAATCAGTACTGTGACTCCAGCACAACGGTCACCACGTAGCTTACCACAGCAGGAATTCTCAAGCAGGTGGATAGGGTAAATAAGAGAGATGTGAGTAATTTGAAATGGCACTACTTCAATATTTTCTGATATTCTTTGCTCTCCCCTTCCCCTTATAAATAGCCGTCTCCCCAAATACAACTTATGGCAAGCAGCAGTCACATAGATGTTATTATATTTTATTTTGAAATGTAACCTATTATTTTTTTGCAGCTAAAATTGTTTTTCTAACTACTACGTTAATGTTAAACGTGGTGTTACTAAAGACACAATAACTGGGTAGAAGAAGGAACAATGTGCAAAGATACTCAAGGCCAATTTAAATAGAAGTTACCCATACTGGAGGTATCTGTGTTTTGATTATAAAAATATTCTATTACAGTAATATGGTTTAAGATATTAATCTCTAAAACCACTGAAATTCAGTGCACACCTGTTCTATCAAACCACAAACGGCCTCAAATGTTATATTTTAATGTCCATATCCTTAAAACAATAGAACTAATTCAATCCACTTATTAAGAAAATAAAACAGGGCTAGAAGGTACGGAAATCTTTTCTAAGATTTCAAGATCTCAGGTGATTAATAACAGTATATGAAGCAACCTCGGAAAATCCAGATAACCCAACAGCAGATCTACCTTGAAAAGCACCACTGACAATGAGCCTCTCTCCTCAGCAGTACATAACCGATTCCACGAAGACTATAAAACCTACTAAATGTAGAAAAATTAAACCCACAAACAGATAAGCAAATGTAAGTGAAAAAACACAAAAACAAAATGTCCCCTCCCCATTTTCTAAGATCTTTTAACTCAAGGGTTTCAAGTATGTTGAAGAAACATGCTCACATCATGGCAGGCTAGCATTTCTTATTTTGAGAAATAATGCCACCTCCTAAGCGAGGATGTGGAGTCAGAATATGTAATTACAATTTCTGAGAAAAAGAACATACATAATTTATTATAGTTCTGAATACTCATCTAAAATATTTAAAGATGAAAAAGACTGAGTACCATCTCCTACTCACAGAATAATCCTTTCTCCAAAATTAGATTTTATATCTGACATCAAAATATCACTGTTGAACGTGTCCTTTCATCATTTAAAAAAATCAGGTAGATAGTTTCTTTTTTTTTTTTTTTAAAGATTTTATTTATTTATTTGACAGAGGGAGAGAGATCACAAGTAGGCAGACAGGCAGGCAGAGAGAGAGGGGGAAGCAGGCTCCCCGCTGAGCTGAGAGCCCGAAGTGGGGCTCAATCCCAGGACCCTGAGATCATGACCTGAGCTGAAGGCAGAGGCTTTAACCCACTGAGCCACTCAGGCGCCCCGATATTGTTTCATTTTCAAAAAGCTGTTTATCCTCAGTAGATAGTTGCAGTTGTAAATGATATGAAAGTTCTCATGTGGCAAAAGCTACTCTTGCTCTGTTATTTAAAGCTTTTACTATTTCCAAAAAGCACCATTAAATGCATTTTTGCCACCTGAAAAATAAACTATCTTCTAGAAATAATCACTAATCAAGAAATCAAGAAACATTTTCATATACCTAGAACAAGAAGTGATTAGTTTCCTATCAGCACTTCCATTCGAACCTTTTCAAAAAGTATGGAAGAAATGAACAGTTCTTTCAACAAAATCTCTGATTTGCATCTATGCTAATCACAGATTAATTAGACCACCTTTTTCATGGCCAACTGACAGGGAAGAGAAAGAACGCTAACCACTAATTATAGAGAGGATATATCTGATAATCATATTGATTTGAATCCAATGGGTACTCTCAATCATAACTGGTAGCAATGATGATTTCTTAGGAAACCTAATGTTCAAAGAGCTTTGCACATTACTGATTGTCCTATTTTTATCTACTTTAAAATGAAAGAATCATTCTCTTAAATTATCTACTAGAAAATGCTCTTTATGTAATAATGTTAATCTCCCATGTTCCTAAATACTGTAATAATGCATTAATTTAATTTTCTGCACAATGTGGTAGGTTTTTTGTTTTTTTGGCACTACCACCACTCCACCCACACAACCAAGATTAGAGACTAAAGCAAATGACAATTCTTCACACACTCACAAATCCAGACTTTGGGAAAAACCTCAATGCTATAAGTCATTTGAAAAATTGTAGAGTACTCTGGTGGTTATCTGCCTGTAATTTAAAGACCAACTGTAAACTGAGAAGAACACTGATACGATCCTGTTTATCCCACTAAATTTTCCTAAAAGCTCTGATAGAATTCCCCTAAATTGTTCACGCATGCAAGGAATAGTATGTCTGTGTGCAACAACAGACGTTGATCTGAAATAGTTAAAAACAATCAACACTCTTATCAGTCTGGCGATACACAAACCTAGTTTATCAACGTGAAAATCCATATAAGAACTCAAATGTTTCAAGGTGGGCTAAGATATTCTTAGGACAGAGACTCTTTGAGCTCAAGACTCTGGTTTGCTAACGTTATATGTACAGTAAGCTGGTGTAATCAGTTCCTGTTTCCTCCTCACAGAGATACTAGGAAGGTGGGTGACAGGACCCCGGGACACCTACAGGCCGATCTACATTCCTTTTTCTACAACCTTTCCTTTACACATACATATACACGCACTCGCCTGTCACATTTGAAGCCCAGGTGCCCCACTGGGTAGTTTTTTCTAGGGTCGTTTCACCGGTGCGTTAAATGGGATCTGATGACTGGGGTTGAATGCCACCTCCTCCAGGGCCCACAGCTCACCTCTAGCTTGTGGTTGATTTGGGACACAGTCTGGGCTTTATGGCAAAGCTGCGCAAAGCAGGAACTCAGGCTGGTCATCTTCTGTCTCCCCTCATAAGTGATGTCCGCCTGGTCCGGATCGATCTCACCCAGGAGCAGATCTACATCCACGAAGGCCTTGTCGAACTCTTTCTCTAGCACTTCCAGCCATCGGAACATGGATACCCCGCCGGGGGAGACCCCCACGGCGCAGGAGGCGCCCCCTGGGCCGCCCCCAGCTCCTGCCGGGCACGGACCGCCCGCCGACATGGCGCCGTCTAGGGCCTCCCCCGACTGCTACTGATCCCCGCCGCCCACCCCGCGCGAGAGGAACTGCTGGAACTACGGGGACCCCCGCGCACGCACGCTCCGTCGGTCCCCCTCCCTCCCCCTCGCGCGGCTAACGCCGGCAGTGCAGCCCCGGAGCCGCAAGAGCAGTGAAGCTAAAGCGGCGGCGGTAGCACACGGAAGAATTGGGCCGTCCCACCTCCCGACCCGCCCCCGCTGCGCATGCGTAGCGAAAACTTAGGCGGACGCGGCCGGGAGGGCTGAAATGGGCGGGGCTAAGATGCGACCTTGGCCTATGAAAAGCCTCTGCTTGGGACCGCCCCGTCAGCGGCCATATTGACAACTGGCAAACTCCAGCTTGAATCCCCGAGAAAAGGGAACGCATTGTGTTTGCTTCCAAGTTGGAAAGGCCCGAGGAAGAGAAGGGTGTCCACGTCGCAGACATGAACGGCTTCCGCCCATTCGACTTCACAGTGGGCGGGAGCCATTCTAATGTCCTCCAGGAGAGTTGCTGCGGTGACGTCCAGGGGCAGGGAAGGGAATGTGAGGAAGGGCGGTGTGAGCATGCGCAATGGCCACGTTTTGCCTTCCCATTACAATGCCTGTGGAGGGCGAGGTGGGTGGACAGACGGGCTCTTCTTGCTAAACCAGGCCCTGAATTCCGGGTGGAAACTGCTTGGGGCTGCGCGTTGAAGGACAGCAGCCGACCAGGTTTTCCAGAATTCATGCGAGACCTTTTGTCTTGTGATTAAGAGTCAGGCAGACGTAGGTTCAAGTTTTACACCCTGTCACAGACTAGCTTTCCCATTTAGTTGTATTCTTTAACCCCAAAGCCTTAGTTTCTAAAATTTACTTCCCTCAGTAGTAAGGTAAAATGCTTACTTCAGTACTTGGTACTTAGTATTCCTTAATATTACACCGCAGGTCATACGTTTCCCAAGGAACCGTTTTTTAAAACGGTACTTATTTCAACAACTGACGTGTTCCCACAGTGACATTTCATAAAAACAAAACTGAAGATTCATATATTGATAAATATATTGAATGCAGAGCCCTGTTGAGGCATTAAAGACTCACAAGTGAGACATGAGCCTCACTCAAACAGAGCTCGTAGGGTAGTGGGTCCAACACTCAGCTACAACTTTTATTTGAATTCTGTAGTACTTTTGGGTGTTCACAAACCGTTGGTTACCATTAGCCCTATTCACTGTCAACCCGCTTCCACTTCTAGAGTAGTCCAGTCTTAGGGAAGGAGAAATCAGACATTAGAGTAGGCTGGTGAGAACTGTCCCTCTTGCATTGCCTAGGAAATATTGTACTAGCCCACTATAGACTCCTGTGATCTGGAACGGACTCCTCCAGTTGATTACCACCAAAGCCTGCATTGTGTACCCCTCACCCACGCAATGACATTGAGAAATAAGAAATCCTAGCTCTAGTTTGCTCTCTGGGTACTGCAGGGCACACTAGTTAGCACTGGTCAATAAAGTCTTTTGGCTTCAGCAAACTTAGCTAAGCGAAACTGTGATATCTTTGCCTTGAGCTTAAATAGGCGCCTTCATGTGGGTTTTAATACACAATAAATGATATAAAACTAAAATATGCATCTTTTCTCTTTCCATCCCAAATTAATTTTATTTTCATCTGCAATATTTGCAAGAACATCATTACTACAGCTACCAAAGTCCCAGCCACTTTCTCTGTACATATGGTTAGCAATGCATTTTCAGGAATTTAAAGTAAATAATTTAAAATTGGAAGGGAGCACATACATGGAATCACATTAAGAACAGCTTTCAGTTATTGAAAACATACTATGACCGGGGTCTGGTGCGGAGAGCCCCTCGTCCCGGGAAACGGGACGCGGCCGGAAAGGTAGCCGCCCCCTCGCCCGTCACACAACGCACGTTCGCACGTTCGTGGGGGAAGCTGCTGCTAACCCGTTCGTAGACGACCTGCTTCTGGGTCGGGGTTTCCTACGTGGCAGAGCAGCTCCCTCGCTGCGATCTATTTGAAGTCAGCCCTCGACACAAGGGTTTGTAAAAAAAAAAAAAAAAGAAGATAAACGAAAATAAAAAAGAAAAGAAAAGAAAACATACTATGTGTAGAGCATTATGTTATTTGCTTTAAATTCCTTGACACAAAATCACATGAGGTAGCTATTATTCACTTTTTAATAGATGATTTAACAGATGAGAGCTTAAGTAGATTGTTAAAGTCATACAGCTAATAATCAAGTGAGGTGAGATTTCAATCTAATTGTCTTTTCCCCCAAAGTCTTAGCTATTAACCATGGAATATAAAGGGATAAGGGTATCTATTTCTTTTTATATAAATTATCAGCATAATAAATTGGCAAATCAGTCCAAAAGGTTTTCTTTTCTTTCTTTTTTTTTGAGAGGGGGAGGGGCAGAATGAGAAAGAATCTTAACCAGGCTCCACCCCAGCAGAGCCTTAATGGGGCTTGATCCCAGGCCCCCAAGATCATGACCAAAATCAAGAGTCAGTGCTTAACTGACTGAGTCACTCAGGTACCCCTGTCCAAAAGTTTTCCTAAAAAAAAAAAAAAATTCCCACTTATAAACCATATACAAATCTATTAATATGTAAGAAAAATTACCAAAAAAGTAATTCTAATACTCATTTTCTGTTATCACTCTCTTTAGTTTGCATGGACTATACTTGGAAATAAATTTAATTTCTGTAAAAAGAGATACCATTCAACGTCCTATCATACTGTGTCGGTATGGCTGAAATGCATTTTAAGCGTTTATGCTTCCAGTGCTCTAATCCACAGTGACTACCCCATTTTAAGGATTGTAGAACCCAGTTCCGGTTCTGTTTACAACCTTTACAACTTCAACAAATCACGCCCTCTGTGTCTCAGAATACTTTATCTCACATTGTCCCTTCTCGTGATCCCGCTATGTTGTAGCTGCCACATCTCTGTGTGCTTGCTATCTTGGTACTATGTGACTATTTCAAATGTTCCTGAGATGCCCTCTATGTAGACATTATCTTTGGCCCAGCCCTACCGGAGATTTGCATTTCCGCAAGTCACAACCTAATATGGAAGGGAAAAGCAGGGTTTGATACTCAAGTGCTGCCATCTGTTGTCAGAGTGTTTTGCCTATATTTATTGCCATCCCCTTGCCCCCATTGATAAATTTGTTTATCTATTTATTTATTTATTTTTGATTGCCTTATCTTGACCTACTCTAGAATTTGGAATTGTATGTAATCTCAATCCCTGTGGGATTTGTTTTCCTAGAGATAATAAAATGTTGATATTTCTATTTGCAACTGCATTGGCAGAAACTTCTAACTGTTCCATGAATCAGGCTTATGTGATTAAAAATTTCTAATAGAGCTTAATTGTGACAGGTTTGTTTTAGGAACTTATTCCTCTGGGGTTTTGCCACGAGGTATTTCTAAGAATAAATAGAGTGGGAACTGAGGAAACTGGGAAAAAGAGAAGGTGCTAAGGATTGCTTGGGTGAGTACTGGTACGTAAACTGTGAGGTTAGTGTAGAGTTCAAACATGTATCAGAGCGTCTTCGATCACAAAGGCACTGTATTGAATGGCCATAGAAGATCCACTCTGGGCTGGAGAGGGAGACTACTATTTATTAAACTTTACTGTGTGCCAGGTCTTGTACTAATCTTTGCAGATTTCATTTAGTCTCTAGTAACCCCACCAGGAAAAGAGAAAAGGTAAAGTAAATGATGTTGGTCACTATAAATAGTTGTATGATGGGGCACCTGGGTGGCTCAGTCGTTGGGCGTCTGCATTCGGCTCAGGTCATGATCCCAGGGTCCTGGGATCGAGCCCTGCATCAGGCTCCCTGCTCAGCAGGAAGCCTGCTTCTCCCTCTCCCACTCCCCCTGCTTGTGTTCCCTCTCTCGCTATGTCTCTCTCTGTCAAATAAGTAAAATCTTAAAAAAAAAAAAAGTTATATGATGAATCGAGCCAAGGAAAATCCACTACCATTTTATTTGAGCAATGTGGATAAAGTCTTAGAATATCAAGTTCATACGTATTATTTAAATTATATTTATTCACATTTACTAACAATATGAAATTTTGAGACGGGTGTAATGAAGAAGAAATCTGGGCATCTCAAAGTGATTTCTGAGCCTTAATCTCCTTCTGATAATTTCTTTTATATATACATATAGAAAAATTGTTTGCCCAATTCTTAAAACTTGAGAATTTTGGTGCAGTGATTTAGGATTAGCTCAGACACCTCTTTCAGGAAACCTTCCTTTTTTCTTCTTATGTGGAGCTATAGATACCATCACCGTTTAGTTTTCTGCAAACATCTGCTGCAACACTCACATTTTTTGGAGCCCCTTAGACTGCGAGCTCCTTGCAGTGGTAACTGTTTTTTTTACTTATCTTTGAATTCCAGGTTCTAAAACAGAACATAGAATATGGTCAGAACAATGTAAGTATTTATGGGATCGGTTTAATAATTAAAATATTACAATAGTCTACTTAGGAATCTGAAAGTTGTCACTTTTCAGGACGTACCTTTGATACCTGCCAGAGAGCATAAACATTTTTATATTGGCACAGGAGTTAGGAGTATCTACAAAATACATGTTTGTCTCTAAAATCCAAGGAGTGTTTTCCTCAACCAAAAGAGAAAGGTTTATTTAACAATGACCTGGCCGATTTGACGAATAATGCACCCAGTACAATTTAAGCTTCGAGAATTATTTTACCTATTCCATAGTTAAAATTTATGAACTACTACATTTTTGTGTGGTGTACCCAAACCTAAAGACAAAACATAACAAAAACAATTTTCAAAATCTCTATTACTACGTTTTTTCTTTACTCAAGTCCAACCTCAACTGCTTTTCCACCTGTTACTTGGTTTACATTCTTTATTTACCCTTTCCCACAGCTCCAGGTTTGATTCAGCATTATCTAAAACCACCATTTATCAACAATGGTATCAGAGTTTACTAATCATTGATTCTTCTTCTTTCATTCACTGTCAAGTCACTGTTTATTTTTCAGATTGTCAGACTTTATAGATCAAACATAGACTCCCCCTCATCAGCCCCTGTCATTTGTGTTTCCAGGTTAATTCTACAAGTGTCCCCAAACAATTGCATTCTGAACACCGTTTAACATTAGTCATCTTTTTTTTGTGCTTAGATTTAAAAGTACAAGAATACTTTAAATTATCTCCTTAGAATTTTTATAGTCTTCCAAATGAACCAGTCAGAAAACTGGAGGGAAACAATTATACAAAAGCCATGTCACAAGAGTTGTTGGAAATGGAATTTTGTTGGCTCTAGTTGATTGTAACTCATTCAAAACTCATTTGGTTTCTTTGGCCATCGTAAGCAGAGGTGGTAAAGATGAAAAGACTTTTATAGTGGATATTCATCACTATAAATGGGGAACTACCCATGTGTGAGACCCCTTTCTCTGTTTAGGGAATTCCCTACCTTTTGTAACTTGAATATGGTAAACAGAGTCTTCTTCTCATAATGAACTGAAATTGTCAGACAAGCACACTCTCTCAGCTCTGTGACAGCTGGAGCAAAGGCATATGATCCGGTCAGCAAAGCAAAATAATCCACCTGGAATTTTTACCTTGAGGACAGTGAGGCAAGGATTGGGACAGTTCTTGGTAGGGAGGAGAGATGGGACTGGGAATAGCAAAATCCTTTTTCAGTAGCCTCAGGGGCCAGCGTGGCACACAATTTTTAGTTCAGTGGTGGAGGCCAGGGCATCCGTGTTCTTTGGTGACACTAGATTGAAGTGTGATTTTTGCCTGTGATTCTGGCTATCTAGGCTTCCTTTTATTCTTGCCATTTCCAAATCTGGTTCCCTAAGTTTTCACAATTCTCCGTGCTACCCAATCTTCAATAATTCCCTTTTCTGCTTAAATTAGCCAGAATTGTTTTTCATTGCTTGTAACCTGAACCAATACAACTATCATATACTGAGACTTCCTTTTCACCCATGACCTTGACATGCCTTCGTTCATTTCATCTATTCCTTTCTGTAGAATGGAAATTATTTCCCTTCATTTTATCTTCACTGATAGAAGAAAAATTGAGATTTAGAGAGATTAAGTAGTAGAAAAGTATTTTTTATCTTACTTTAAACAGGCTTTTTCTGCAACATTTTCAAGAAGGAAACAAGCTTGCTTATTTATGTATTTTAAGATTTATTTATTTATTTATTTGAGAGAGACAGAACAAGGGTGGGAGAGAGAGAGGATCCTAAGCAGACTCCCCGCTGAGCGCATAGCCAGCACAGTTGGACTTGATCTCACGACCGTGACATCATGACTGAGATGAAATCAAGAGTCTAACGCTCAACTGATTGAGCCACCCAGGCACCCCCAAGAAGGAAACAAGTTTAAAAAGAATCATACTCATAATTTTTGATTCTTTAAAATTTCTTTTCTTTTACCTCAGAAGGAGATTTTCACAAATTAAACCCTTCTGTTTAGCTCTTGGTTGATCAGTTTTATAATAGGAATCACAAGCCAGTGCTTACAGACCCATGTCAGGGGAAATGTGGGTTAGTCAGTTTCTTCTCTGGACAGTTTCCTGTTTATAATGGGAACTAGCCCTTTGCTTTTAATAAACCAAGGAAGGCCAATACCCATTGCGTTGTATGTACTGTGGGTTTTCTTAACAATGGCACTGACATTTTGGACTTCTTGGTTCTTTGTTGTGGGGCTGTCCTGTATATTGTAGAGTCTTTAGTAGCATCCCCAGCCATTACTCTCTAGATGCCCATAATACCGCCTATCTTCTCCCCCATCACAATCACCTTTTATTGTCATAAAAAAAAATGTCTCCAGACATTGCCAAATTGCCCCTGGTTGAGAACCCTGGGGTTCTAGAAAGGAGCAAATGAAGGGAAGCAAGGAGGTGTGATAAAGATAAAAAACATAAGAAAGCAAGTCAGGGAGGATCCTAGCTTGAGAATCTAAACAAAAGACATAAATTGAATTCAGTCCAAATTCAAATGCAAATTCAAATTCAATCCAAATTCTTTGAGACTGCAATCTTTCTGGTGCTGAAAGATTAAACCTAGATTCTGGGCTGTATTTTGAACAACTGCTAGGTGAATCATTTGAGTTTCCATTCTTGAGAAAGACAACCATGTTTCTTTACTAGGTTTCTCCTTGCCCCAAAAAGCCACACAATAATGATCAGAGAAGGTGTTGTTAAATCTTTTCAGAGAAAAGAACAGTATGTCTCACACTTAGCCTTAGGGATCCATAAACCCAAGACCTTAAAAACACAAACTAAAGGTAGGGAATTTCACACTGGTGGCCCTTCATTAACATGGGAAGACTCTGAAAGTCTGCAGAAAGCATGCCAGGGGCTGAGCAGGGGTGGTAGTTTTTGTGGCTGCTTCTTAGCACAACCTAACTGCAGAGGGGCCTGTCACCTCCAAAACAGGTACAACAAAACATGCGTGTCCTTCAAACACCCAGCTGTATATTTGCACTCTACTTTCTCCGTAGATTATGGTATCAATAAGACTTTGCCTTCTACTTGAAAATAAAAATAAATAAAAGAATTTTCAGCTTCACTCTAAATAAATAGGCATGGTCTGGGGGAACAAATGGAGCTTTTATTCTTCAAAACACTTTCAAACTTTTTATGATCCAAATTATTTATATTTGTAATGTTCAAATCATGAAGCAACCTAAAAATCTATCACTTAGTAGTTAATCAAACTGAGACAATACTCTTGATGGGCTCTTAGACATTTAAATTCGTATTTATGGAAACTACAAAATCACATGAAAAATATAATAGTAAAAGTGTTATATAAAAATATAACAGTGAAAGTTGCATATGAGTATGTTTACAACCTGATAACATAAAACTGTTTACAGTGTAAAATAGTAACAGAGATAATGCCAGAATTGCAGGAAAGCTATAGAAATACTATGGAAGAAAAAAAATATTATACAGTGTAACTTCAGGGCTCATTCAAAGCAAAGGGTATCCTGTAGTGACTATCAGAAGATAGGAAATGGACCTCATCTCTGTGCTACAGAACGGAAAAATTAGCTGTCACTGATGGCAGATGACAGCATAGGGTTTGGTAGGCATTTCCTTTTAAGTAACCATGCATTTACTCTTTTAGCAATACAGAAAAAAAAAAGTATTCCATGAATATTTCTCTTTGTTTTTTCTAAAGTCTAGGCAGAGAAAAGGAACTGGAAAAATGTTTGATTGGGGCACAGGACTAACATTTATTTTTTTTTCCCCTCCTTGCTCTTTTTTCCCCACATTTTCTTTCATTGAGCATGACTTTCCAATTTGAAGATTCTAAAATTAAAAAAAAAAAACCACAATTCTATCACTAGACAAAAGAAATAAATGACCAAGCTTGTTGAAAATAAGGTATTGATAGAAAAAAAAATCTCTTATCATTCCTTATCTCAGATAGTAAAAGACAGCAGAGGTAAAAAAAAAAAAAAAAAGAATCAGAAAAGAGGAGCAGACAAGTCTTTTGAGAAAAGCACACAGAAATCCTTACTCCGAAAATAGAATGAACAGATTATTAGAGCAAAGAAACTTTTGGCTTCACAATGAAAACTGTAGCAAAGAGAAGTGGGTTGAAAAGCTTTTCAATATTAGAAAGGGTGTCTTTGGAGCAATCCACTCAGGCCAAAAAGCATGGGGAAATTCAGGTCTTCCACCTGGCAGGAGAAAACTTTGCTATATAATCTTTTGCTTGAAATGCTTTTAAATTCCTCAGCAGGGATGAGCCCAGCAAGTAAAAGAGCCTTAACAAAGGCATGCCTGGAACAAATGAAGCCTTCCCTCTGCAATTGGATTTCAGAACATACAAGTTCCTCTGAAGAAACTAGAGGTCTTTTCTTCCATTGTGACAGATAGACGAAGGTAAGGGACCCATCTGATGTTTCATTCTCATCCGAGTCAACAATATTTTTGCCATGCAAATCTTTGAATTTGAATTTTGAATGGCAAAAATATTGTCCAAATATGATAGTTAGGTGGATCAAGTGATAGATGAGCTGAACAAGTTCTCTGTGCCTCTAAACCTCTCTCCTTGGTAGCGCATTGTTTCACCTAGCAATAAAATGTTACTGGAACGACAATAATAAAGAGAAAACCTGCCCATTTCCCCATACTAGTTAATGGGAGAAGAAAGCACCTGCCTGCTGCAGGTCTACAAAAATAGTTTTAATACAGGGTCACAGAAAATTCAAAGCTTTATAGCCCACTATAAAACAGCTCTTTGTCTTTTCCCACTAATTCCCTAGTGTCACATTTAACAAAACAAGGAAACTACAGATAGTAGAGGTGTTTGCAGATTAGCCTCCCAAGCCATAAATAACAGAGGGTTTTGCTCCCCTACAAATATTAAGGCAGCTTATCAATGTTTAAGCCCTTTGTAATGGTTGCTAACATTTTAACCCAGGCGAATTGAGAATTTTTTCTTTTCTGTCTTCTTACATTGACAGAGTACACATTCATAAGATTCTATTATCAGATTTCACTTTATAAAGAGTGGGACATCCCCTAAACACTCGTCTGCTGCCTGGGAGGCCCCGTTTTGGAAGATGCATCTGCTTTACGCTTTCCTTGTTTTGCTTTCTCTTAGCGATGGTTTCCATCCCACCTGTCCCGGCCGATGTAGCTGTGACTCCCTGCAGTCAGTGCAATGCTACAGGCTAACTGAAGTGCCGTCCGCTCTTCCTTCTACCACCAAGAAGCTCTACATTAGCCACAGCAAAATTCCACACCTTCAGGTAACCGTTCCACGGTCAAGTCGCCGCAGTCTTATTTTTTGAGGCAGGGGGAGGGGTAACGGTGGGGCTGTGAAGCTTGATTTAAATGATCAACCCTTAAAAGTGTTAGTTATCAAGTTTGGATCATTGGACTATCTGCTTGCTCTTTACTGCTGAGATGGGTATGTGCCTCTGGGTATTTCTTTTCAGAGACGCAGTCAAAAGCCATCAGAATCTATCATTCAGGATGTTTTATTTCAGTTTTTACTTTTTTAAAAGTGTAATTATGTTGTTGCAAAGTAGAAATAAAGAAGGGGCTCTTTCTTAACAAAGAGAGTTTGAGAGTCAATGGCTACTCGCTGTCCCCGGCATTAACAATGAGTGCTTTCGGGGGATAAAAAAGAGTTTTGTTTGTGCCATAGAAAGCAGGTGATCCTTAGAGCATTGTAAGACTATCCAGATGAACCCCAGCATATGAGAATTATTTATAGCAGACCCTACATACCTGCCAGGCATCAGGGGCTTTGTGGAAACATCTACGGAGGAAATAGCGTTTTTGTCTTGGTGCGTTGTTGCAGTATTTGTTCTATGAACTTTTAATTTTGACTTTTACATTTATGCCTACCTAGTCAGAGTGCTGCAAAGAGTGCTATAGATTTGTCTAACTTTTATAATACAAAGGAATTTTGGTTTTGGCCTTTGATATTTTGGAAGCTATGGAGAGACAAGTGTCCTTATCCTGGTTTTCCCCCTAGCCAGAGATATAACCATCTTAAGCAAACACTTAAAAAAAAAAAATCCCTGCACCTCACTTTCTACCTTTGTGAAGTAAGAAGGTTGGGTTAGATTGGTGATCCCGGGCTCCTTTTACCTGGAAAATTCCATGGCTCTCTGATTTTGTCTTTACCGGTCACTGCTCTTCATTCCTAGATCCAAATCCCAAGAGAAGGAAATACGTCTCTGTGAGACAAGTGCAGTCAGCAGGTGGATGTAATTTCCCTCCAAATAGAGACCCCATTCCCTTTCGATTGATTAAGAAATTCGAATGTAGGTGCACCTAAACATGGAGAGTTTAAAGTTTGTGGCGTAGTGTTGATTTCAAGGCTCAATAAGCAAAATTGGCTAGTGGACATGTTGACTCTCCTCTTGTTTTTTTGTTTTTTTGTTTTAAGATTTTATTTATTTACTTGACAGAGGGAGAGATCACAAGTAGGCAGAGAGGCAGGCAGAGAGAGAGGGGGAAGCAGGTTCCCCGCTGAGCAGAGAGCCCAATGCGGGGCTCGATCCCAGGACCCTGAGATCAGGACCCAAGCTGAAGGTAGAGGCTTTAACCCACCGAGCCACCTAGGCACCCCATTGACTCCCCATTGACTCTCCTCTTGTAATCCAGTAGTGCCTAACGCCAGAGAGCAAGTCTGACCCCGTCAGGTCTCAGCATTCAAGCAGGACAGCCGGTTAAAGGGTAAGATGCTTAAATATTTGTTCTGGGGGCCTGAGATGCCAAGAGCTGAAGTGTGAGCTAAGCCCGGTAATGATCCTACACTGCTGCTTTGCAGCCAGGAAGATGAAATTACACCTCTCATCAGATTCAGTTATCGAGTGAGCGCATTGGTTTATATTCACTGAACGGCCATATTGCCACTTCCCTGACTTCAACCCAGTTAATCGTCTCTTGGAAGGACAGTTTCAGCAAAGAGGCTGATGAAAGACAGAATTGTTTTGGGAAGGAAATAAAAAGCTCTAAGCAATAATACATCTCTTTTAAAAACCCTTAGGTTTTAAATGGCCGCATTTTAGCTGTCTTTGGTGAATATGATGTATGTTCTACAGAATCAGGTGTCTGTATTCCAAGAAAAAAAATACCTTAGCATATCTTCAGATTAAAGCAATAGAAGTTATATACATATGTACACACACACATATACACATATATACGCACACATACATATATGCACACACCACATACGAACACACATGTACACCCCTACATATATACATGCATACATCTCACAATTTAAAATGTTTCTATTACTTCTTCATCTAATTTGTGTTTGGGACTGCGAATGCTGTGTTTGAGACTAGGGATAAAAGACGAAAAATTCACTTTATTATCCATTCATCTGTAAAGTTGCCTGCTTGTTTGAGGGGCACGCCACTGGGCTGTTGCACTCCTTGTTTCTTCTTCCTTTGTCTCATTCTGTGCCTCGGCCCCTTCCCTCCTGGCTTCTGGTCTTGCTCTCCATCCTGAGTCCTGCATCTCCTTGGTGCCGCCAGGGTGCAATGTCCTAGCTCATAAGAATTCCCTGAGCTGATAAGAAAGTATCCATCTACGTTTCTACTTCACCACAGCCATCTACTTGGTGATATCATAATCACTATACCTGAAACTCCTCCACTCAGAAATCTCGAATTCCCCCATTCTCTGGTCACTACCTTCTTT
Source organism: Potos flavus (assembly GCA_028534135.1). Lineage (NCBI taxonomy): Eukaryota > Metazoa > Chordata > Mammalia > Carnivora > Procyonidae > Potos > Potos flavus. The sequence goes on along the minus strand of CM052886.1, from coordinate 39,761,218 downwards.
GCTTTCAGCTGCCGTATTCTGTACTTCTCTTGCCGCCTCATGGAGACTTCTAACCTTACATAGACCTGTTTTCCTCAGACCATTAGTTTATTTCTTATCATCTTCTTTCCCATCCCTTTTTTTTTGCATCCCCAAATAAATTATCTCAACACCTGTCCAGCATAGCCTCAGTCTTAGATTACAGTGATCATTTTCTCTTGCTTCTCTTATACCTAGATAGCCGGATGCTGCTGGAGAGGATCTCACAACCTCTCTACACATACGTATGTATAAATGTGTGGTTTGGAACAACCACAGATTTGTAGAAATACTGCAAATTTAAGGTCTCTGACCTCATCTGGGTCTTCAGGGTCACCCATCTGTCCTTTCAATTCTTCTTGGTCCGGCTTTCCTACATTCCATCAACATCTTCCAAAACTCTAGTACAGTTTGGGTTATCTTCTCAATCCCTACTATCCTCATTCTCACCCATGGCTAGCCTCCCATTTTTTTTGACTAATCCTGACAAAACTCAACTCCTGCTCACTGTGGACTAACTTGTCTCCACTCAATTCTGCAAACTCTTTCCTCCAGACAGAGAGGATGAGATCTCCCTTCTCCTGCTCAAGGCAGCGTCCCACCCATGCTCTGGAGTCCATCTTCCTCACCCCTCCCTGGAGCTTGCTCCGTCATTCTCCCCAGACCCATATCTTCAGTTGCTCTTTCCTTACTAGTGCCCTATTCTAGCTTATAAATAGATAGGCTCCTTTCATTATAATAAAAATAAAATAATTTGGGGGCCCCTGGGTGGCTCAGTTGGTTGCATGTCTGACTCTGGATTTCATTTCAGGTCATGATCTCAGAGTTGTGGGATTGAGCCTTGCATCTGGCTCCACATTCAGTGAGAAAGCTGCTTGAGATTCTCTCTGTTCCTCTCCCTCTCCCCACCACTTGCATTCTCTTTCTCTCTATCAAATAAATAAATAAATCCTTAAAATAAAATAAAACAAAATAAAATAAATTTAACTCTGTGTCTCTTCCTGCTACTGTCTCTATTTCTTTGCAAAATTCCATAAAAGGATACTCTGTACTTACTGTCTCTACTTTACCTCCTATTTATCCTTTAATTCACCACTGTCTGGTTTCTATCTACTCCAAACAGTTAAAAAACTGTTCCTTCTAAGACATTGGCTCACTCTTATTTCTTGAAATTCTCACTCTTTTGCCTTCCATGGCACCACACTTTTATGTCCTCATGATTCCTTTCCGATTGCTATTTTCTGCCATTTTTGTAGGTTTCTTTTCCTCTACTGCCCCTTATTTTTTTGGCTTCTCCAGGGAGTCTCGGTCCTCAGACATCCCATTTCTTACTGTGTACAGTCTCCTTAGGTGACTTCACTTTATATAAGTAATGATGGCTCCCATAACTGAGTTTCTAATTCATGCCTTTTCCCCGTGTTTCCGACTTATCCAGCTGCCAGCTGGACCTCTTCATATATGTATATCATCTCAAAATAACATGCCCAAAACTGAAGTCAATCTTTTTCCTTAAACCTGTGATCTCTTGTCACTGGCTTCTTTCACTTAAAATAATGCCCTCAAGGTTCATCTATGTTGTAGCATATTTCAGAATTTCCTTCTTTTTAAAGACTAAATAATATTCCATCTTATGTATATACCACATTTTGTTTATCCATTCATCAGTTGATGACTCTTGGATTGTTTCCTCTTTTTGGATATTATGTTCCAAAGAACATTCATGTAAAAGTTTTTGTGTGGACATATATTTTCACCTGCCTTGGGTATATACCTAAGAGTGGAATCTCTGGGTAATACGGTAACTATGTTTCACATTTTGGGGAACTGCCGGACTGTTTTTCCGAAGAGGCTCCATTGTTTTGTATCCCTAGAATAATGTATGATGGTTCAGGTTTCTCCACATTCCTGCCAACATTTCTTATCTTTCCTTTTTTTTTTTCTGAATCATAACCGTCCTAGTGACTGTCCGTTAGTATCTCACTATGGTTTGACTTCCATATCACTAGTGGTTAATGATGTTGAGCACCTTTTTGTGTGCTAATTGACCATTTCATATCTTTTTTGGGGGAAAATGTCTCTATGAATCCTTTGCCCATTTTTTTTTAAATTGGGTTCTTTGTCTTTTCATTATTGAGTTGTAAGAGTCCTTTATATATTCTAAATACAAATCTCCTATCAGATCTATTATTTGAGAAAATTTTCTCCCATTCTATGGTTGTTTGTTGTTGCTGTTCATTTTCTTAATGGCATCCTTCGAAGCACAGAGCTTTTTAATTTCCAGTAAGTCGCATTTACTATTTTTTGTGTGTGTCACTTTAGCTTTTGGTGTCATATCTAAGACAGCTTTTATCAAACCCAAGGTCATGAAAATTTATGTCTGTATTTTCTTCTGAGAGTTTTACAGTTTTGGCTCCTACATTTAGAGGACAAATAAGAATGTCTTTATGATAGAAGTCAATTAAAATGATTGTGCTTTACATCTTTTGGGAAAGGGGAGAAGCTACTTCAAATTCCTCCTGGGTAAGAAATATATAAACAGGGTGCCTGGGTGGCTCAGAGCGTTGAGCGTCTGCCTTCAGCTCAGGTCGCGATCCCGGGGTGCTGGGATCGAGTCCCATATCGGGCTCCCTGCTCCTTGGGGAGCCTGCTTCTCCCTCTCCCTCTGTCTCTGTCTCTCTGTGTCTCTTATGAATAAATAAATAAAATAAAATAATACATTCTTAAAATTAAAAAAATAAATATGTAAACAAACTCGATCACAAAGTGGGGGGATTACGGATTATTTTTATATTCTCTCCATACTTGTCAGAATTTTAAAATTGTTTACAGAGAACAAGTGTATTGATGATCAGAAAAAAAAGTTTCAACATTGTTTTACTTACTGGCTTGGTGCACACAGGTCCTAGGCTCTAACTGGGGTTGTTTCGGTTATCATGTGGACTTTGAACCTATAAGGAGCCCAAGAAAGGCCCTCTAATGCTTGCAACAGGGCCTACCCAGAAGAAACCGGAAACAAAGCCTTTCATGAGGAAGCCAGCAGGCCTTGTTTCTCTGCTCTACCTCATTTTACTTGTCTTGCTTCCTTTTCACTTTTTGTATTTTATTATAACTTTTATCTACACATATATTAGGTTCACTAAACTGTAAAAATGTATGGCAGGAATTATACTTAGCTAAACTTCTTACAACTAATCATTAACACCAAGCCCTACTTGCCTTGCTTTTTAAGCAACATTGAAAAAACTCACAGCAGCCTCAAGGTTAGCTCGAGGGCAAAAGCATCTCTTTTTTTACATCTCTTGAGCACAGTTCAGCTTAGTCCAGGGAAATGGAAAAACTGGTCTAGCAGAATTATTTTCCTTTGTCAGCTCTGTAAATTCAACTGAAAAGTTGAAAATCAGTATCTTCTCCACTATTTGTGGTGCCAGAATTCTATATTCTTCTGCTAAATGCATGTCATAGCAGTGAGGGTAAAATAAAAATACGTGTGTTGGGATGAGATAAATCTGGGTTGGAGCTTCAATTTTTCCACTTGCTAGCTAGATATACTTAGACCAGATATTTTATCTTCTCAAGCCTTAGTTTCCCTTTCCGAAAAAGGATTAATCATGCTTACACACAGGACTTTATAAAGATAACCATAGTAAATACTTAGAAAATGGTAGCCATTTTTTAAAGATTTTATTTTTAAGTAATGTCTACACCCAATGTGGGGCTCCAACTCACAACCCCGAGATCAAGAGTCGCATGCTCCTCCGACTGAACTAGTCAGGTGTCCCGAGAAGATGGTAACCATTTTAATTAATAATAACCAAAAGTAATCTACATTGACTGACAGAAAGAAAAAAGAAGGGTCTCCATGCTTAATAAAAGAAAACAACCGTCCATTGGATTCAGTGAAGAACATAACCATGTCAATGGTTTACACCAGTCTGTACACTTGACGAATACAAATGAAGACAGATTGAAGCTCTGATACCACACTTTATTTGTCTGGTCCCCAAATAAATTGCCCATTCAGATCCATGTCATCCCTGAGACTTGTTGCATACTCAGCAATCTTTTAGGGTTTGTGGTCACTCAGACAAAAGTGTTATTAATAGCACCAAGTTCTTACGGAAGATCAGCAATCTAAGAAGTGAAGATCTATGTCTAGAGTCTTTTCTGACTTTATATGCAAGAAAGCCTAGAAAGGGCAACATTGCATGAAAAGCACAAGAAAGAACAGTCTTGGGCAGGTCTTTTAATTTTTGGTGGGGGGGGCTGAAACTCTTCCTCCCTTAAATGGGAGATTTGAACTAGATAATCTCCAAAATTTCTGCTTTTTTAAATCTCTATGATTTATGTCTAGATTTTGTCTTTTTTGAAAAAATATTAATTGTAGACCAGATGCAATAGAAAATGGTAAGTTGAGGAAGAAAAAGTTTAAAGTTTAGAGTTCAGTCTGTTTAGAGTCCAGCAGACCTTGTTAAAATTCTCAACTCTTTCAAGTTTGATAATAGTAAACTTGCCGTATTAGAAGAATTAGTGATAATGTACTGTTAATAAACAAAATTCAGTTGAGTACATTGGAAGATCTAATAAGTAAGCGATTCATGAATCAGGCAGCATCTCATCTAGCAGGCAGAGCAATACTCCCAGACGCTGTACCAAATGGGAGAATTTTAGGGTGGAACAAGGGAGTTATTGAGAAAACGGTAAGTAAGGATGGTTACAAGTTGGTCAAGTTCCTTTTGAGAAGAAGGGAAGGGCAGGGTTTTTATAATGATGATTATGTTACTAATGCTGATTAAGAAATTTCTGATTGTTAAAAGTTCACATCCTTAGGAGAGGTTAAAACTGTAATTAAGTCTTGGTCTGCTGTCATGGGTGGGGACAAATGACTCCATTTGGGGCTTGTGTTTTTCTTTTTTAACAAGCACTTGTAGATATTCAACAAGTGCAAGAAAAAATTACTATTAATATTGGAACTAGGACTAATTAATACATCTGACTAATCATTAAGAAAAGATCAAAGATCATGTGTTAGCAGCAGTATACAAACCAAGGCAGCTGCCAAAACTATTATGAATAAAAACATCTGTTTGTGGAAATTTTGACTTGAGATTCTTCTAATGGAGTATCATATTAGGAAAAGCTTTAAAATATACCATAATTCACATCACACGTCCTCCTAGGATATAAGTACCTTTAATAAATATGTAATGCAAAATTAACCCACTTTGAAGGTGTTAATCATGCACTGGTATTACAAAAGTGCTCAACTGCATTATTAAATCAAACATTTAAAAACTAGATAGTAAGACATAAAACTGTGCATTGAAAAAATTTTTTTAAAGATTTTATTTATTTATTTGAGAGAGAGAGAGAGAGAGAGAGCACAAGCAGGGGAAATGGCAGAGGAAGAGGGAGAAGCAAGCTCCCCGCTAAGCAGGGAGCCCAACTTGGCTGGATCCTAGGATCCCGGTATCATGACCTGAGCTGAAGACAGACGCTTAACTGACTGAGCCACCCAGGCACCCCGTGCATTGAAAGCTTTAGCTCAATTGAATTCTAAAGCAGGTTGAAAATTTTGTGAATCTTTATCAAGCTGAAGAAAACCTGGAACAATTCCTCTTTCTGCCTAGAGATGATCTTACTCTAAGAACCAAATACCAAGGATTACATTATCCTGGAGAAAACCTAGATGGCAAGGTAGGAGGTTGACAGATATGTGAAAGGTAGGAGTGCTTGAACTTGCAACCCATGGAGACAGTATATCAGAGTTGATAATTTCTAAAATCTAGGAGAAGAGTAGCATTAGGTCTGGGCTATATGCCGAATGGAATCTTTGCTCTCAGACATGGAGACACATGTATCCTGTTTGTTTCTCCGTGGATCTTTTTCATCAGTGAAGTGCGAACTGAGGGGAAGGAAATAGGGAGCCTAGGCTAGTTTTACTAACTATAATATAGTTGAAAATGTTTCTCTGATAGGCCCATCCTAGTGATAGCAGTGTCTAGGACATTTACAATTTTTACTTTTAATGCTTAAAATTTTTTAAATGTAATTTATAACTTAAAAAAATCTAAACAATGCAAAATGAAGACAGCAATTTCCAGATTGTTCCCATTCTGGGCTATTATAAGATGATGCCACAAAGAACATCCTATTGTATAAGTTATAGTGCAACTTGTAAGCGCTTCTGGCTAGAAATAAACTTGCTGGGTCAGAGAATATGCAGCAAAAGTTGGCTAATATTATGCCTAGCAATACTGCATGAAAGTGCTTAATGTATTTTTGATATTTTAGACTGTTAGCAATCATAAATAAAAAATAGTCGGGACCTGGGACACCAGGCTGGCTCAGTCAGTGGATCACGTAATCCTTGATCTCGGGGTTGTGAGTCAGAACACCATGTTGTAGCGATTACTTAAAAATAAAATCTTAAAAAAAATAGTCATGGGGCACCCGGGTGGCTCAGTCAGTTAAGCAGCTGCCTTTGGCTTAGGTCATGATCTTAGGGTCCTCGGATAGAGCCCCGTATCCGGCTCCCTGCTCAGCAGTAAGTCTGCTTCTCCCTTTCCTTCCCCTATTGCCTCTTCCCCTGCTCATGCTCTCTCTCTCTCTCTCTCTGAAATAAATTTGAAAAAGTCAGGACCTGAGTTTCCATCCTTTTCCAAGAGATAATTTTAAATAGATCCTGAAGAGAAATCTAAAGTATCATTAGTATTGAATGATAATGTGTATTTTTTTCCCCATAGTAATCTTAATTTACTGCTTTTCTCTCTTCATGACCCATCCCTGCCTTTTTTTGTAGATGTCTAGCTTCACCCGAATGTTGGCTTTAGAAGATTTTATTCTGCTGGCCAGTGGAACAGAGTCAGTAGAAAATGACACTTTCAAAACTCTGAGTACCTTGAAGACCTTGGAACTCTGGAAAAATAAGTTAAGACGAGTCCCCAGGATTCTCCCAGCCGGTCTTGAAGTGTTAAAACTAAATGATAATTCAATATATATCCTACATGGATCCGATTTTGAAGGACTGAAGAAATTAAAAATCCTTGAACTTAAAAACAATCTGATCTCTTCTCTGTCTCCCAGCACACTCTCCTCTCTTGTCAGCTTGCAGAATTTGATGTTAGATGACAACAATATCGAATCTGTAGCTGGACCGCTGGCACTTCCCCACCTGAAACACATGAGCATGGAGAATAACAGACTCCGTCTTCTACCGGCCAGCTTCTTCGCTTCTCTCCAGTCTTTGCAGTTCCTCAGCTTCAGCGGTAACTTTCTGACTAAAATCCCTATTAATCTGCCCAAATCTCTGCTCTCTTTAAAGATGGAGAGAAACCAGCTCAAAGCGGTAAGTTTTCGAGATATGAAACACTTGGAGCATCTCTCCCACCTTTATCTGTCAGAAAACTCACTCTCCTCCATCGATGGGGCACAGATACTTGCCAATTTAACTACTCTTGAGTTGTCCCAAAATCAGGTTCAAATGTTGCCCCTCAGACTGCCAGCGAGGCTACAAAAACTCGACATTAGCAATAACCTGATTCAGAGAGTTACAGCGCAGGACTTCCAGGACCTCCGAGACCTGAAACACTTGTTTCTGGATAACAACGTTGTTAGCTTGTTCGAAGCTGGAGCCCTGCAGATGTGTTCCCAGCTTTCCAACCTGGCCTTGGAGCAGAATCTGCTATTGTCTATACCTCTAAGGTGAGTGGGAGTTATTATTTATGGTGACTACTTTGAATGTTTTCTGAAGATCGGGGCAATGAAGCACATTAGACAAGCAAGAAAAAAAAAAAATAGAACAAACATAAATCACCTGATCAAGGCTGCCCGAGGACTCAAGGGTAGAGACTGTAGACAGGGTTTTGGAATCTCCAGCCCTCTAACTAAATCCTACACTAACTTAATTCATCTTGCCTGTCGGGTAATACAACAACAAGTGAGATCTATGTTTGAAAATAGGCAATGTCGTTTTGGTGAAGTATGCTAATACACGTAATATAGGGATCTTTCTTGTAAGAGTGTGTTTTGGTTTTTAAGTCTGTGGCCTGGGACCCAGCAACAGGGAGACTAGGTAGGTGCTTAGCCACTAGCAAAACAAGGATACGAGAGAGATACGAAGGGGAAATGTAGTAAGATATTTACATTTTTAAAAGCATTGAAATAGTAGTTATGAAAACAATCACGAGTGTATAATCTAATCTTGTATTTATTTTGAATTATGTATTTGGAGGCCTCATATGCTTCTCAGCACAGAGATCTTTAAAGGACTTAAACATGGCTCTGCTTATTTCTCTGTGTGTCTGCCTGTGGGTATGTGAGCCCATTTGGGTTGGTCTCACCTCGTGTTTTTGGTTGTCTCTCTCATAAACACATGCGCACACACGGACACAAACACACACGGACACAAACACACACCCTCATATTCTGACACTTAATTTCTCTTTCCAAATATCCCTCCCTCTGTGCCCAACCTCCTGCCCTATTTCCTCACCCAGTCATAATTGATATTTAATGTACATGTTGACATTAACTGATCCTTTTTTAGGTAAGCTTTATTCCATGTTCTACATGTATGAAATAGGTAAGTTAAAAAATGATAGAAGAAAACCCTATTGTTCTCCTAGAAAGAGAATGTTGTTAATTGTACATGCCTATCAGTGGATTCGTTTTCCTTTTGGTGCTTTATAGGGAAAAAAAAGCACCTTGCTCTGTTGATTATCATTATCAAATTGCTCATAATTAACATACCAACTTCTGGCTTCTGTAGAATCCTACGGCACTTGATTTACTTATTTTCATTTTGTTATCAATGAGAAAGGGAAAAATTATCTTTGCTATGCACAGATGTTCATTTTTTCTAGTTGAAAAAAAGATATTTTATTATACAGCATGGTAACTATACCCAATGCAAAACACCAGAAAGTAATTTTTTATAATGGAAATCAGTATTTTAAAATATATATTGAGGGTTATTTGAAATTCATCAATGTTTTTAATGCATAAGCACGTGCATACAAATAATGTATTTTACCAGGCCCTTGGGATACACCAGTGCAATAAAAAAATAAAACTTCTTGTTCCATACAGCTTAAATTCCAGCAGGGAAGTAGTAATAAGAAACAGAATGTGTAAGTATATAACATTGAGATGGCGTTAGGTGTTACAGTTAGCAACAACAAAAAAGGGCAGTCTTACCAGGTTCAGGAGTGTGGGCATGGCTGGTTGCAATTTTAAATAGGGTAAGCGTGGTAACTCTCATGAAAATGTAAACTTCTCGCAAAAACCGGAACGAGGTGAGAGATTTAGCTGTGAAGCTGTTTGGCGGGGGAAGTGTTCTAGACAAAACAGCCAATACAAAGGCCCTAAGGCAAAAAACATGCCTCTGGGTGTCTCAAGACTCTAATACTTGCTATTTCAATAATTTCTCTACTATGTTTCAAGTCTTATTTTCTATGACTCTATACCCCTGCTCCAAGAAAAAAAAATCATGTATAGAATAAAAACTCCTAAAACAGCTTGGGGAGTGACTGTTATCATCAAGGATTCTCAATGGGCTGCAAGAGCCTTGGCAAAATTGTGAAGGCAGGGGACTTCTCTATTCAGATGGCTTTTAGAAAGCATTTGGTTGAGTAATCCTGCTATGTTTAATGAGTGAAAAGTAGCTTAATTATTTACTCCTGCCAGGGCAGTTGTGTACTTTAATAAGTGACTACAGAAAGCACAATGCTTTTGCCCAATGGACTGTATAATTGCAAGCCTGAGCTAGCCATAATTCTCAAATCTGACTCCATGTTACAATTATCTGGAGAACTTTGAAAAAGCATACTCATGCCCGGACCTCACTTCAAACTAATTAAAGCAGACACTCCAGGATTTGTGCCCAGGCATCAGTATTTTTTAAAAAGCTCCCCAGATGAATTTAATGGGCAGCCAGTTTGGAGAAGTAATAGGCAAGAACAATGAGCAAGGGAGATGAGATGAGAGTGGGCTTTTCCTATGAGGCTTAAATTAAGCAGCACAGCTGTCTGTTCTATCACAGAACTTGGCCAGCTATGAGAGCAATGTGTTCCTTGTAGGAAGTGATTTTTAAATTCCTCATCAAACCCCCTCCCACGTCCCAGCTTTTCTTTGAATTGGAAAATGGGAATGGCCCAGAAAAGTTTTTCCGTGATTTTCCTCCCGTAAAGCATTAAAACACAATACTGTTTTTATTTTCGACTGGTAAGATTTTATTTATGAGCTGAAAACAGTACACTTTGATTTGCGTGGCTCTTATTCGTGCACAAAATTGTACTTTAAAATTCAGTTTCCTATTAAGAAACTATAAACACAGGCAACCTATCCATTGCCAGTTGCTAACCTAACTTGTTTCTAGTTGCTGTGTATCCTACCACAAATCACAAGTCCCTTCTTTTGCCTACCGTCCTCCATTCTACATTTCACCAAGGAAATAATGGTAGATGGTTGTAGGTACACATACGTTCAAATATCTACTACATTTGCCTCAATACACTAATTGAGATAGAAAATAATACCTAGTATTAAGTACTGAATAACCCAGTAGCAAACTTATATCCGTGTGTTATTCCCCACTACTTCTTATAACAATCCTTTGAAAGCAGGTACATTTTTTAACTATTATTTTATGGACTAGAACATTAAGGTATCAAGGAGGTATCAAAAGACTTCTCAAAATCAGATCATCAGTAAGTGGCAGAGTCCAGATTAAACACAACAGCCTAACTGCAGAGCCAGGGAATTTTAATTAATTAATTTATTTTTTATTAACATATAATGTATTATTTATTTCAGGGGTACAGGTCTGTGATTCATCGGTCTTCCACAATTCACAGCGCTCCCCATAGCACATACCCTCCCCAACGTCCATCACCCAGCCACCCCGTCCCTCCCACCCCCGTCCACTCCAGCAACACATATATTGTTAAAAGAAACTACTAGAGCCAGGGAATTTTAGCTACCACATGATCACCTGTCCCTGAGAGGTACTCTGCTATAAACAATACGCTAGACTAACTTAAAAACTTAAAATACCCAAGACCTGGGTCTTACTTTTGCTGTTTCATTCTTATTTCACCAATCTGCAGTTTGGTGGACAACTACAAGTTACATCATCTTTTCTTTATCCACAATTTGGAAAATTCAAATCCAGAATAGCTTTCTATAACCCAATGCAGGTGTAACATTTTATTTTACTTGTACTCAGATGCCATCTACTGGTAACATGGGTGTAACGCTTTTTACTCTAAAAAGCAACAGACCCAAAGAACAAATAGCGTTTTTAGAAGTAGGTTTGTCTTAAAATCAGGGATGCCTTTCTCTATAAATCAGACATATTTTTAATTTTTATTTTTTAAGATTTTTTTTATTTATTTGACAGAGAGATCACAAGTAGGCAGAGAGGCAGGCAGAGAGAGAGGGGGAAGCAGGCTCCCCGCTGAGCAGAGAGCCCGATGCGGGGCTCAATCCCAGGACCCTGGGATCATGACCTGAGCTGAAGGCAGAGACTTAACCCACTGAGCCACCCAGCGCCCCTATAAATCAGACTTATAAAGACAAATTATATCCAAGCCATAAATGGCTGCCCTAAGTTCACAAAACCAGGATATCGGCGATTTCTCTTACAATGTCATTTTGGCTATAAGGCCTATCAAAACATGAAAGAAAAAAAAAAGGAAGAACAGGTACACATTTTGGCGTTGCAGCCTAGAACTGATCATCATATTGTTTTAAAAGGAAACTTGGATTTCTCATTTTCATCAGCTAACATTTATTATGTGATTTCTGTGTACTGGGCTCCTTCATCAATAGGTTGGAAAATCAGAAGCTTTAAGCTAAATAACTTACCTGAAATCGCGTACTGGAAAACAGAATGGCCAAAGTTAGATCTCAAGTCTTAATTAGTAGACTTGACTCTCTGGTTTACTTTACCATGTCTTTCCTCGGCTGTTCTTCCTTGTACTTGCAAGGATGACAAAATCTTGCTTCTTGTCGCACCATCTGTAAATAGTCCATCTTTCCTTGCCAAAAAAAAAAAAAACCTATACATAAGATTTTTCTGTATAACTTTTAGGGATTTACCTTATATCGGTTGGTATGTGCACAAAATTACATTGTCTTGGGGACTGACTTCAAATTAAATTTATTGAATTGTTAAAATGTATGAAGTGATTTGCCCTGGTAAATTAATCTACTCTTTAAGGTAAATTTTATTCCAGCCAAAGAGAAGTCACTTTAAATAAATAAGACTATAGAATACTCAAAAGCACAAATACGTATATATGTATATGAGCCATATAGCTTAGGATACAATATAAAGTATGTAATCACCAGGTGACTGGGACCACAACAATAAATTTCACTGACTACTAAAAGGCATCAGTGCATTCACACTCTATGAAAATAGCGTCTAGATGGTATTTCAAGGCCCCCCCCATTTTTTTTTCCTAAAAAACTTTCCCCCTTCTTACCTTCACAAACAGAATAGCACTTAATATGGAGTTGTTGAGTAGCAGAAAAATTTTCGGGTTCACAGTTGTGATTCTTTTTTACTTTTTATCAATAGGCATTAGCATGACATTTTTCAAATTGGTAGCCACAGTTTAAAAAAAGTTTTTTCCTGATTATAAAGCAATGCCCATTCAAGATTGAAAACTGTATGTGCTGAAAAATGAGGAATCATCCATAATTGCTCAACTAGAACTCACATCTGAACATAATTTGTTTTTATGTACTTGGGATCATTCAGTTTTGTTTTCTACTTTTTCTATTTAACATCATAGAGGATTTTTTCTTTCCCTTTTCCGCTTTTTCCAAGTATTACAATGGACCCAAGGGATCTTAATTTATTCAGTGTATTACAATCATTTAAAGTTGCTAGTCTCTTTTGATTCTCAAATTGTTCCAAATTTGTCTAGTGAGAGCCCCTCCAAGCTGGTCCCTCTGTTCATGAGACATGATTTTATTAGTTCTCTTTTTAAAAAATTGTGGCAAAATATACATAAAATTTACTTAACTGTTTTGAACTGTACAATGCCATATTAAGTCCCTTCATATTGTTATGCAATTGTTCTCTGGGACTTTTTCATTTTGCAAAACTGAAACTCCACACTCATTAAACAACTCCCCATTTCCTCCTCCCCCAGCCCCTGGCAACCACTATTATACTTTCTGTTTCTATGAATTTGACTATTCTAGATATGTCCTATAAGCGGCATTATAGTAGCTGTCTTATTTTAGTGACGGTTTTTTTCACTTAGCGTAATGTCCTCAAGGTTTATCCATGTTGTAGCATGTACCAGAATTTCCTTCCTTTTTAAGGAAAAGGAATGAAATATTAATGAAATTAATTAATGAAATAATTAATGAAATAATGAAATATTCAATTGTACGTACATATAGTATCTTGTTTATCCATTCATTCGTCAATGGACACTCGGATTGCTTCCACATTTTAGCTATTGTGAATTCAATATGGGTGTACGATATGTAAATATTGTATAATATTATTTAATATGTAAATACCTCTTTGAGACCAATCATACTTCCAGTTCTTCTGTGCATATACCCAGAAATGGAATCACTGGATCATGTGGTAATTCTATTTTTAATTTTGGGGAGAAGCACCTCATACTGTTTTCCATAGCGCCTGTGCCATTTTACATTCCCACCGACAACACACCAGGCTTCCAATTTCTCCACATCCTCATCAACACTTATTATTTTCCGGACTTTTGATAGCAGCCATCCTGATGGATGTCCCATTAATCTTTGAACATGCTATTGCATTCTGGCTCAGACATTCTGGCTTACCTTGCCCCAGACATGGGATCAGTCATTTCTCTAAGAAGTCTTGCTTCTTCTAAGTGGGAACTGGAATTCTGAAATTAAGATCTGGGTGCTCAGTGTGCTTAGGCTATTGGAGTAGCATTGATATTAAGGCGTAATATTACTTCTAGATCCTTCCAGTATGCACGACTAGAACATATATTTTTTAAAGTGATGAATTCACATTAACATCTCCAGTTCATATTTAACATTAGAGGGTTTTTCTTATTTTATATTTGTATCTTTTCTTTTACAGTGAAATATTGGTTCTTAATGATATGAATATATTTACTTATTTCATAAGAAAAGTTTTCAAAATTTCGTTACTAACAGCAGTATGAATAATAAATGTGGTGAGAGAAATTTCCTTGCAGATCCTTTTGTCCTTAACGTCTAAGGCTTAGATATATCCATGAAGGATATTCAGTCCAAGTACTTTTTCTTTCTTTTATGCAGTTATGTAGCAACATTATCATTTGATTGATTAATTAGATATGTTTGTTTCTGTTTGCGTTCAATTTTAGGTCTTGATTCTGTTTTGCCTTATTTGTTTTGTGAACATATGACACATTAACATGATTCAAAAGTTAAAACCTATGCGTACACTTCCTATAAGTAACCACTTGTATTCACTTCTGGGTCATCATTCTTTTTTTTACCCAACATAAGCAACTATATGTACATATGTTCTCATTTCCCTCTTACACAAAACCCGACATACTATATATCCTATTTCACTTCTTATTTTTTTCCTTTTAACAATACTTTCTGGAAATCATTTTATGATAATTTTTAGTGACATACCCCTTTCTTTTTTAAGACCGCATAATCGTTTTTTATTATCATACCACGTTGTTTCCAATCTTTTGCTATTACAAATAATACCATAATGAATGCACATATGCTGTTTTATATTTGTTGAGTCGTATCTTCAGAGATATTCCTATCTCTGAATATCTGGTTGGGTGGCAGGGTAAATGCACAAGTTATTTCATTAGGCTTTGCTAATTTCTCCTCTATAGGAGCTATGCCATCTTAGTGTCCCACCAAGTATTGCATGAGAATGTCTGTTTCTTCACAGCTTTGCCCACAGAATGTATTGCTAAGGATTAAGATTTTTTTTTTTTTACCAATCTAGTAGGTGAGAAATGGCATCTCTGTGTGGTTTTATTTTTCATTTCTTTATTCTGAGTATGGTTGAAGACTTAAGGACTTCGCTTTCCTGCTTCTGTGGATTTCCATTCATGCCTTTTGCCCATTTTTTAGTCTCATTTTAAACCTTTTTCTTACCTTTTAAGAGTCCTTTACATATTAGGGAGATTAGCTCTTTCGGTTATAAATTGCAGATATTTCCCCCAGTTTATCATTTATCTTTTGACTTTGCTTATGTCTTTTGCTATATACCATTTCTTTCTTTCTTTCTTTTTTTTTTAAGGAAGTTGATTCACTGATCTTTTATAGCTTCTGGATTTTCAAGCCATAGTTAGAAAAGCTTTCTCACAGAATTAGGATTTTAAAAATTATTTAAACATATGATTTTTATTGTCACATAATAGTCTATTATCTCTTATTTTCCATTATTAGTGGGCATTAGTCTTTATCCTTTTTTTCTGGTATAAATATAATTGAATATGTGACAAACGTATTTGTAAATAAGTCTCCATTTGCTTCTACTATTTCCTAGGTTGAAAGGCATGATGTTATTTAAATCTGATACGTGTTACCAAATTATTTCCAAGGCAGTACCAACTTACACTCCCACCAACAGAGTTTAAGTTCTTACCTCACAACACCTTCAGCAGCAATAAATTTTAAAATTCAAAACCAAAACCATGTTCTAATTTCATACATAAAACATTGCACCATTTTTTTCATTGCCTTTTATATTCATGAAGAATCACATTTTTTCATGTTTTTATTCCACACTTTTACTTCTCCTATAAGTTATGGACTCATGGCCTTTGCTGCATGAAAATTGGCAACTTTTTTCTTATTGATTTGTTTACATGATCCTGTTTGACAAGACAAGAAATGAGAGAGCCTTATGGCTAGGAACCAGAACACTCAGAGGGTTAGAAGACAAGACCTATGAGAAAGGTTACAGACCTATACATAAGACTTAGTTTTTCCAAACGGAGCTTGTTTTCTAGCTTCCATCAGGACACAACGGTACAGAAAAGGCTGGTGTTGCTCATTCCGAGTCGCTTGGGTAGATATGGAATGGTGGTCATGGCTTC
This sequence comes from Potos flavus, assembly GCA_028534135.1. Taxonomy (NCBI): domain Eukaryota; kingdom Metazoa; phylum Chordata; class Mammalia; order Carnivora; family Procyonidae; genus Potos; species Potos flavus. Next base: position 39,745,118 of record CM052886.1, on the reverse strand, counting down.
CTCTCCCATCCCGTTTCCATGCTTTTGCAGGCTTCCAGGAACCTTAGCCAGGCTGGACCTAAAAGGCAATGCCATCCAGGATATTGCTGAGAGGGAGCTCAAGGATCTAAAGCAACTTCAGGTTCTAAACCTCAGGAACAACAGGATTTCTGCCTTAGACCTCAAAGTCTTGGAGGGGTTGCCTCGCCTCAGACACCTGTATCTGGACGGAAATCCGTGGAATTGCACCTGCAGTCTCGTAAGAGCAAGGGAGATCCTGAAGGCCAAGGGCACGGATGTGAGGGGAGGACAATGTGCTGCACCAGCTGAACGACAAGGGGAGAGCTGGATGTCCTCCAAGAAGATCATGACACAATGTGAGCATCATTTACACCTGACCGAGAAAAACAAAGAGACCAAAAAGAAACCAAAACCGGAAGAGCACTCCAGCATCAGAATCAACACTGATGATGATTATTATGATTATGAAATAGATTAAGTATGAGCTTTGTTTAGAGTTTAGAAAAAAAAATTTTTAATAGACTTCATTTTAGAGCAGTTTTAGTTTCATAGCAAAATTGAGAGCAAGATATAGAGATTTCCCATATACCTCCTACTTCCACACATGCATGACCTCCCTGATCACTACATTCCTCTTCAGAGCAGGACACTTATTACAACTGAAGAACCTGCATTGACACGTCATCATCACCTAAAGTCCATAGTTTGCACTAGGGTTCACTCTTGGTGGTGTGCATTCTGGGGATTTGGACAAATGTATGATGACATGTATCTATCCTTGTAGCATCACACAGAGTAGTTTCACTGCTTTAAAAATGCTCTGCGTTCCAGAAAAAGTTTTATAGTGTTCAGTCTCTTGAGCAGAAATATTCAATAAATTTAGGTATGTAAGACTCTTTTTGTAAGTTGTTGTTTTGTTTTTTCTAAAAATGAACTGAGCGTTAAGATAAGTTGAAGTAGGGGGGAAGGGGAAAGGACAGTGGTAAAAAGATGAGAGATTCCTTCCACTTAAAAAGTCATTCGTGTTTTGTATTGAAATCTACACAAATAACGACGCCAAATAAAATTGCCGTCTGGTTAACTTCCTGCAAATAGAGTAGTTCATTTCATTACATAAGGCGATGACTTCCGGGTATGAAGCTGGTGCCTGCGGTCCTACACTACAGGCTTTTGACTAAGCAATAGAAACAGAATCCAGCTGAAGCAGGAAAGAAAGTATTGGAAGGATTGGGACTAGCTCCCAGAATCAAAGGAAGAGCTGAAGACTCTGGAGAGAACAGGGATCACAACTGCTCCAGGGCCCTGGGCAGAAGGACGTAATGGAGAGGCGCTCAGCTTCTTCGAGGTTCTCTGTGTAGAATGAAGAGCTCCCGATATTATCAGTGTTGGCTCCTCCACATTCATATCCCCAGAAGAAGAGGCCAGTTGGCCTAACTTGGGTCACATGTTCACACTTGGCTGAGGGAGAGTAGATCTTGCTTGACAGTCTTATCAAGACTAAGGGGAAACCAAAAAAGGAAGTGTAAGTTGTCACCTTATATATGGTGGATGTCCCTATCCGAGTTACATTTGGGGTTCCCTGCGTGGACCACAATCCCCACACTCCCTTCCCTTTGATGAACTGCTTGCTTTTGAGAGTTGCCTGCATGGGAATAGAGCATGACTGTAGAATAATTTTTTTCTATCAATCTCTTATAAATATGATCTACTAGCATATAAATCTGAAACCCCATCTAAATTGACTCCTTTTCTAATTATTAAGACTCATCTGTTGCAGTATTTATCAAAAATCAAAATGCTCCTAAAGGCACAGAAAGTAAATAGAGATTAAGCGGATGAGTAATATGCCCACCAGAAGCTTGAACTTTCTCTCCAGTTTCATGTTTCCAAATTTTATGCAGAATTTGTATTATTTGCTTTATGTCCACATTTTCTTCTCCCAAAATCTTTATGAGATGGACATTCCTTGGAAAAGAGCCCAATTTTTACTGTGGCTGCTAGTACTCCTTGGCACACTGACAGGTATCCCAACTACATAAAACACAGAAGTACAGAAATAAGGGAACTCATATGTGATTTTTCTTGTTATTGTGTGGGTTTCAACTCTTGTAATGTGTCAGACCTACAATTCTATGAAAAATCAGTGATTTGTGATATGTAATAATTTATGTCCTCTGCCATTGCCTGGATATTAATAGTCAGAATTCCCAAGCTATGAGGGCCTTGAGAAAGAATCTAGTTTTTTACAGATGTGAGAAAGCAGACTCAGGGGGGTGAAGTCAAGGTCAAGTTCATAGAAAGTGGCAGAACTAGTAATTGACTGCATTTGTTTTTGTTTTTGTTTTTGTTTTTTACTTCCGTCCAGTACTCCTACTACAGCATTTGCTGTAAGATTCACTTAGGACATTCTACTCACAAACAATGTCCAGAATAGTAAAATGTTTCATTAAGTATGTGAATTCATCTGCTTTGGCGACCATAACAAATTACCACAGGCTGGTATTTTCTCACGGTTCTAGAGGCTAGAAAGCCCAAGATTAAGATGTCATCAGGGTTGGTTTCTGGTGAGGCCCCTCTTCCTGGCTTGTGGACCACTGCCTTCTTGCTCACATGGTTTTTCCTCCGTGTGCGTGTGTGCATGTGCACACTGGGAAAAAGTGAGAGAGATCCATGGTGTCTCTTCTTCTTATGAAGATACTGGTCCTATTGGATTAAGGACCCACCCTTATGACCTCATTTAATGTTAATTACCTCCCTAAGAGTCTTATCTCCAAATACAATCACACTGGGGGTTAGGGCTTAACATAAGAAATTTGGGGGACACGATTCAGTCCATAACAGTATGTATATGTATGTATGTATGTATAATGCATGTATGTATCTACCTACCTACTTACATTATCTATCTCAGTTTTGGGCTCTTGGTTAAATTTATTGATAAACTTACAAAAAAAGAAATAAGGAAAAGGTAAAGGCGGGGGAGCACAAAGTAGAAAAGGATAAGGAATCTTTAAGGCCGTGTTATCACACATTTATACTTATGTAGAGATTTTCAAAAATCAGGTATTTAGGTACTAATCTGAGAAGGCCACGAGAGGGCAACGTTGAGCTATAGGGCAGGTAAAACTTAGAAGGAAGGATGAACTACAGATTATGACATGATGCTTCATGATCCAGGAAGGCAGGTGTACGTTGAGTGTCATTGGAGTTGGAGAAGGGGCCATCATCTTGGGCACAAGGGTCCACTTAATGCCTGAAAAAATGGATTACTTGGTGATAGATAAGGAAAAGGGGAGATAAACTTTCTGAGACTAGGTTTTCCTATGTCACCTTTAGTGCCACTATTCCCTCATCTGTAAAGTGGGGACTGCAGTACTAGCTCCTTGCATTAATTCTTTTGAATGAAACCCATTTGGAAGAAAAACATTTTCGTAATTGCCCCATAGTTTGCAAATCTTCCTCCCTCTCCAAATGGAGACATTCATTGTTCTATACCCCAGAAGCCAATCACACAGTGGCATATGTAAACGATGCCTCCTGGGATTACACGTGTCCCTTCTGAAAGCGTTTTATTCTCTCGCTGCTTTCCTTCTCTCATTTCAAAGCATGTCTGCTTAGACCTGCCGAAAATCAGAACTGAGCCACTGCTTGGTCATAACCCTCCCAGTGGCTGCTCCCTTGGTGATAGAAATCCTGGTTGAAGTCTTTAAATTGCCCCCTGTAAGGGCTCGATTGTTCTTAGATGAAAGACTAGTCTTCCACTCAGCTTTGGGAAAGGGAGTGAGAATAACCAAAATGAACGAATAACTGAAATGAATGATCTGAATAGAAGGCACGGATGCTCCTTTGTGGCACACACACAGGGTCAAACACGAAAGTACTACTTTTATCAGAGCTGAGAGTCTCATTCAGGAGCATTCTTGGTTTCTACTTGGAAATGCTCAGAATGTATATAAACTTTAAAGAGTTTTTCCTCACAGACTTTATAACCTTCTGTTATGCAATATATGCAATTGCAGGAACTCTGGACTTGCCTTCTTTAGAGATTTTATTTATTTATTTGATAGAGAGAGATGACAAGTAGGCAGAGAGGCAGGCAGAGAGAGAGGGGGAAGCAGGCTCCCTGCTGAGCAGACAGCCTGATGCGGAGCTCGGAGCTCGATCCCAGGACCTTGAGATCATGACCTGAGCTGAAGGCAGAGACTTTAACCCCCTGAGACACCCAGGCACCCCAGGACTTGCCTTCTTTAGATGTGTGGGCTTTCTGCTAATGCCTTTGCAAAGGGACCGACAAGTCTTCTCAAATTCTCTGCTTTGTCGCATCTCTGAATCTCCTCCCTGACTTCATGGTTCACAGACATTCTGGTTTTAGATGAAAAAGATGTCTCTAGGGCTAATGCTCAGAGAACTCTCCTTTCTCAAAAGAAGTCCTTTGAAAAAAAAAAAAAGAAGTCCTTCTTTTTCTCTCGTTGTTCATTATGTCCCCTCATCAAATAATGTGCTGGTATTGAGGCTGTAACCAAAAATGCTGGTCTCATTATAAAACAACCATGATGGGGGAGGGGGGTCGGTTGATATTTAATGCTTTCACGCCTTTTAAATACAGGCTGTATGGATTTTACCAGCCCTGAGAATCATTATTCTTTTAAAGCTCTACTGTACCAGAGGTCACGGCTCAGTTATATCACTCATCATTTAGTCAATTAGGTATTTTGCTCTTGGCCAAATGTGCTTAAACAAATGTGCACATAAATGGAAAACTGCTATCTTTACAAGTCAACCAGAAATTCGATGGTTTTCCATCGTATAATGGTATAGTGAATGTTAAAAATTGGATTCTTGCCAGCTTATTAGTCTGAAACTTCAGGGAATGGTAAAGTGTCCCAAAGCACAGTTTTTAAAGAATGAACTTTGTGGAACTGATATCATCCCAGTAATAATAATGTATTATCTTAGCTGTGTGATTTAGTAACATTACTAAGACTGTCTCTGAATTCTAGGATTGCCTTTATTCTAGATGGCATCTGTTTTTGACAGGGAAGAGCTAGTATGATGGATTTCCCTATCATTTTCTAAGGTAGAATATTGTTCAAATATTCCCTATAGGCTTTCGCAAAACACTGTTTTTAAAAATCCAATGCAGAGGATTTTATTTAATAGCCACTATTCAACTTTTAAAAGTCACTGACAATTGCCTCTAGAGTGTTCTTATCCCAATCTTGGTTTCAGAAAAATACCTAGGATATAGTTATTCCTTCCCACCTATTCTCTTCCCACAACACAAACCACCCACAAGCTGCTACCCAGTGTTGGATCATTGTTATTCAAACTTACAGTACTCATTTCTGCTTTAGGATTAATTTACCAACCCCCCCTTTTAAAAAAGATTTCACAAATGCCACTGAAAATAATACTGTCTGATAGACAATAAATGTCCACGTATTATATGAAAAGTAGCTCATGATAATTGTTCACTTGGAAATGTAATGAAATTTCAAAATGGGATCCCTGTGGTACAGGCTACGTGTGTTGTTAGTTATAATCTATTCTACCAGATCATTTTACAAAGATTACCTCCTCCAAATGTATCAAGTCAGCAGCAATGTTTGTAGAGACCTGTTTCTACCTGGTCATCAGCATTTACCCTCGGTCTTTACTTTTTGCCAGTCTGATGAGTGAAAAAACAGTATCTCATTGTTTTGATTTTCACTTTACCAACTACTTGTGAGGTCGAGCACGCTTTTTTTTTTTTAAGATTTTATTTATTTATTTGTCAGATGGAGAGAGAGGGAGAGCACACACAAGCAAGGGGAGCAGCAGGCAGAGGGGAGAAGCAGGCTCCCCACGGAGCAGGGAGCCCGATATGGGGCTCGATCCCACGACCCTGGGATCATGACCCGAGCCAAACGCAGACGCCCAACTGACTGAGCCACCCAGGCGTCCCGATCGAGCACGTTTTTATATGTTTGTTAGCCTTTGCATTTCCTCTTCTGTTAATGACCTATTCATCCACTTTGCCCAAGTAAAAAAATTCAGGTCTTTGTCTTTTCTAAAAAGCAATTTGTAGGATTTCTTCATATAGTAGGGATATTACTTCTATTTTGCCGGATATATTACTAACATTTTCTCCAGGATTATCGCTTTTCTTTTGACTTGGTTTATGATATTTTTTGTCTTATAAAAAATTTAACCTTTATTTATTTATTTATTTTTTTAAAGATTTTATTTATTTATTCAACAGAGAGAGAGAGATCACAAGTAGACAGAAAGGCAGGCAGAGAGAAGCAGGCTCCCTGCTGAGCAGAGAGCCCAATGCGGGGCTCGATCCCAGGACTCTGAGATCATGACCTGGGCCAAAGGCAGAGGCTTTAACCCACTGAGCCACCCAGGCGCCCCAAAAATTTAACCTTTAGATAGTCAAACAGGTCGAACCTTTTTTTTTTTTTGAAGATTTTACTTACTTATTAGAGAGAGCACGAGTGGGATGAGGGGCAGAGGGAGAAGCAGACTCCCTGCTGAGCATGGGGCCCCACCTGGGGCTTGATCCCAGGACCCTAAGATCATGACTTGAGCCAAAGGCAGACTCTTAACTAACCGAGCCACCCAAACACTCCTGGTCGATCTTTTATATATGAAGTACAAGCTATGCACATTTATATATATACACTAAGATATATTTTAGTGTATATATGTGTGTGTGTTTATACGATATGTGTATATGTGCATATATATAGTGTATGCATAAAATATATATCTACTCTGTGGATAGCTATATAACCTGGTGACATATGTTTCAGTATTCCATTTTACTTAGAAGTTTTCTATGTAACTCATACCAATTAATCAATTTACCTGATCGAATATTATTTCCAACTGTAAAAGTTAACTAAGGATATTGGAAATTCTCTTTAAAATGACATACTACAGATCATAATGTTGACATACAAAGCTCATCAGAATTTATATAGTGCTAAATTATTGAACACATAATTCTACATTTTTCCTAATTTTAAAGATTATGTAGGAGTAAATGTATCTGATCAATAACACAGTGCAAGAACTCAGCAAGTTCAGATTAACTAGCCTCTTTATGAGAAGACAAGTCTAGGAAATAATCTTACAGACTTTTTAAAAACCCATACTATCAGACAAATATGATTTACCTAAACATTTTGGATGCTTTTTTTTGGATTTTGGACCTAGCAGTTTCTGTGAGAAAGGGACTTTTTTTTTTCCTTTCAAAAGCTAGTACATAGTGTTTTGTTTTTTTTTCTTCTGGGAATTCAAGGAAGATTAGACTTACGTAAGTATTTTATAGCCTCTAGAAACCAATCAGAATAAGGTTCCTTTTGTTTAAGTAATTTTTTTTAAAGATTTTATTTATTTATTTATTCAACAGAGAGAGAGAGAGATCACAAGTAGGCAGAGAGGCAGGCAGAGAGAGTGGGGGAAGCAGGCTACCTGCTGAGCAGAGAGCCTGATTCGGGGCTCGATCCCAGGACCCTGAGATCATGACCTGAGCTGAAGGCAGAGGCTTTAACCCACTGAGCCACACAGGTGCCCCAACCCACATGTACATTTAGTTCTTAAACAACCCCAGGGTTTGAACTGTGCAGTTCCACTCCCACATAGATTTTTTTTTTGATACAATACAGTACTGTAAATGTACTTCTCTTCCTTATGATTTTCTTAATAATATTTTCTTTTTCTAGCTTACTTTTCTTTTTGGAGAATACAAATTATAATACATATAAAATACAAAATATGTGTTAATCAAGTGTTTATGTTACTGGTAAGGCTTCTGGTCAACAGTAGGATGTTAGTAGTTAAGTTTTGGGGAGCCAGAAGTTATACTAGGATTTTTGACTGGGGGGGAAGGGGAGGCCTGGCACCCCTAAACCCCTACATTCTTCAAGGATAAACTGTATATGAATATGGAAAGTGCTATAAATAGAGCTGTGAAATTTACAAGGAGTGGTGAGATTTACAAGGAGGAAGAAATAAGTTCTGGCTAGGGGATCAAGGGAATTTTCCCTGAGGATTTGGCAAGTGAGATGATGCTTGGGAAATGGGTTGGGGCTTGAGGAATACTTACTTGGGAAATAGAAATTGAGGAGAAGGAAAGAGAACAAAAGGGGCAGAAATGGGACAGGACTGCTGCAGAGAAAGACATAACTGGCCTGGAGGAACACTTTGTAGTCTAGATTGGCTGGAACATTAGGCTGTGTGAAAAGGATGATGTGGCTACATGGGCAATTTACAACAAAAATTGGTTACTCAGGTCCGTCATACTGGTAGTCAGTGGTCACTTGCTCAATGAAGAAAAGAATAAACTGACTGGATTGCCAGCGTGGAACCCCCTTTTATGTATTAAGCTATGAAAAGGCAGTTAGGATTCCATTTAGAGGGGAATGATACAGGCAAAATTGTGTCTCAAGAACATTACTAGAGATGCTCATTCACACTTCGGGAAGAATTGACCTCAGGTACAAGGTTTGACCAAAGAAGCTCTCTAAGGGGCACTTTCCTGTCTCTGCACACTTCCTTTTGGGGACCCTCGTTGATCCTCAACATCAACACTTGCAGCGGGCTACCTTCTATTCCTAGATTCTTTCTGGCGTTTGTAATTTCTAATCCAGTTGGACCACTTCTACTCCTTAGAAACCGTTTCTGGCGGGGCCATGAAAGGAGACAGTATAAGACGCCTAAGGCCCGGAGGGACGCAGAGTCCCTGGAATCGCCCATTCCAACCTCCAAGACGTGTACCTTTCTGGGGTCATGCCAGCAAGGGTTGGTGGCGTCTGCACCTCACCCTCCACACAACTAGGGGGTGCTCTGGTCTCGGGCCCGCTTAGTTCGCAGGCGCTCGCCCTCCCTTGCCGCGAGGGGTTAGGCCACATCCTCGGACCCAGCGGTCGCGTCAGAGTTTCGCACCGGCCAATCAGAACTGTCCATGTACTAGCGGGGGCGGGGCTGCCGAGGCAGGAGGAAGATGGCGGCGGGGGCGAGGTGAGGTGTTGGCAGTAGAACGGGGTTCGGGCGTGGGGGACGGGGCAACGTGGAGCTATGGCCCACGCCGGCCGCAGAGCTGGATAAGAAGCCGTCGCGCCGCGGGTGTGGGAGGGAGGGAGGAGAGGGCGCCCGGGTGCCACGAGAGTATGACGGGGCTGTACGAGTTGGTGTGGCGGGTGCTGCACGCTCTGTTCTGTCTGCACCGCACGCTCACCTCCTGGCTCCGCGTTCGGTTCGGCACCTGGAACTGGATCTGGCGGCGCTGCTGCCGCGCCGCGTCCGCCGCGGTCCTAGCGCCGCTCGGCTTCACGCTCCGCAAGCCCCCGGCTGTCGGCAGGAACCGCCGTCACCACCGGCACCCGGCCGCCGCCCACCCCCGGCTGCGCTGGCGCGCGGACGGCCGTTCCCTGGAGAAGCTGCCAGTGCATATGGGCTTGGTGGTCACCGAAGAGGAACAGGAGCCCAGCTTCTCGGACATCGCGAGTCTCGTGGTGTGGTGTATGGCTGTGGGCATCTCCTACATTAGCGTCTACGACCACCAAGGTGAGGTCCGGCGCGGGTAGGGGGACCGGGGCGTCTTCGACCGCGGGGACCGCACATCCGGCAGATGTATCCGGGCCATGCCGCTCACCGCGGCTCTCCCGGCTCTTCCAGTTGCCAAGTCTCCAGGCCCGTAAGTGCATATTACGGTGCCAGCGCTTTCGAGGAAGGGAGAGAGGATTTACTGAACACCTACTAAGCCCCTCCATTCGATTCAGTCGCTTTCTATGCATCTAAAAACACTACTCGTTCTTTATAATGCCTCAGTAAGGTAGATGGTATTTGTATACCCTTGTTTTACAGAAGAGAGACCTGAGGATCGCCAGCATCTGTGCTTTTCCACATTCTTGCCCTTTTTGTTACACCGCAGTGTTTCTTCAGAGAGATTCCAGGAACTGCTCTTAAGTCACTGTCAGGCTGTGAAGGATAAGAGACATAAGCTGAGGGGTGGGGCCAGGTAGCATTTGAACTGGGCCTACGAGAGGTATGTGAGAGATTGGATAGGCAAAAATGAAATTACTCACTTAGTCTTCAGAGGTCTGGGATAGTGTGCAGTCCTTGATCTTTAGTGGTTAACACAGTACTTGAGAGAATAATTCCCTTCTTTAAGTTCTGATTGAGGGAATGAATTTCACCATGGAGGATTTTGTTAAGTACCAGAATTCAACACTTACTGGGTAGCTACAAACCTTAAGCACTGTGCTAAGCACATTCCTTGTAATTGTGCATTTAACTCTATGGACTCTCAGGCTTATGGGGAGTAGACAAATATGTAAGTGACATGGTTAATAACAAGTAGTGTTGAGAGTAAGTAAACACTATGAGAATGGGGGAGAGAAATCCGGAATGGAAGAATTTGAGATGTTCAGGCAGAGGAAATGGGCTTTCAGCGGGACATTGAATTATGAGTCAAAGGTAAGGTTGAGGAAGGCTCTAAATGTTAGGCTTGGGTTCAGTCAGATCTTAAAAGCAGTGGAATTTTTTTAGAGACAAAGATGTGGTAACAGTGATTTAGATGTACTGGTATGAAAGAAAGGAAGCTAATGTTTTATTCTCTGTTCAGTAATGTAAATTACTTGCATGCTCTACGGAAGCTACAGTTTGATTTTTTCCTTAAAATCTTTCTCAGATAGGTGGGTGTTAAGTGTGGGGTTTTGTCAGAAAGCGAGGTTGAGGTCAGACAGTAACTCTTAGAGGTTATTAATCTTTGACCTGTCGGCTTCCTTGTATTCAGCAAGGAATATGGTGACTCAGTAACCTGTCATCATCAAATGATTTAACCTGTAGGATAAAGTTTAATGGGGACTGACATTTTATGGAACTTCCCAAAGAAGTCAGCAGACCAATAGAAATCACAAGACTGTTACGAATCTTCGCTTAAACCAGTGCAACAGAAATATTGCCTGGGGAAAGAAGTGATGCAGAAATGGAAGTTAGTTGAAGCCATTAAACAATGTGGTGAATTGACTTATAAGTGAACTTAGGAGTGAACTACTCCCTTATGTAGAGTTGATTCTTTTCAGGCAAGTACCTTTATATTCCAGAAAGGAAGGCAGATGTATAGCTAAACAGTTTAACTTGGTGACTGTGCCTACTAACACAGATTGTAATATTGCCACACTTCCTTGTTCCAGCAATTCCTGTTAATGAATTGCTGATATGGTTCAGAAATACATTGTGTCACATTTGCTAAAAGAAAAATGATTGTTAATGAAAAGGAAGAAGTCAAGCTAACCAGGTATTGACAAAAAAACAGAAGGGAGGTTTGGTTTTGTTTTTAGATTTTATTTATTTGAGAGAGAATTCTCTCTCTCAAATAAGCCAGAGAGCATTGGCAGGGGGAGAAGCAGAGGGAGAGGGAGAAGCAGACTCCCTATTGAGCAGGGAGCCCAAGGAACATGACCTGAGCCAAAGGCAGATGCTTAACCGACTCAGCCACCCATGTGCCCCAGAAAGGTGTTTTAAGGTTATTTCCAGTGACTAGACCTAGGGCACTTTGTGTCCTACTGTAAAAACAGTTTCAGTTATCTTTTAGGGGATAATTTCATTTTTTGAAATAAGAGACTTTTGGTTTACCCATTCTTGGTTTTGATTCATTCATTCATTCAACAGTGACATTTGTATGTCTATTAATTATCAGGTACTAGTCTGGGCATGGGAGTACCGGTGAACAAAACAGACAAAAATCCCTGTGCTCATGGAACTTACATTGTAGTGGAAGCTGACAAATATTATAAATGAGTAAAAGATGCTGTAAGTTAGATTATAAGTGAAATGAGGAAAAATAAAACAGGGAAGTGGAATAGGAATGTTGGAAGGCAATGGTAGAAGAGGGGGTACAGTGTTAAGTGAGGTAGCCAAGGAAAGCCTCATTGACTTTTGAGTATAGACCTGAAAGAGGTGAGGAAGGAAGCTGTGTGGATATGTGAGAAAAGTTGTCCTTTTCAGGGGAAATAACAGCTACTTAAGCTTTATTCAGTTTTCCCAAACAAACTTTTATTTAAATCTATTTCTGTATAGGTATTTAACTTTAAAATAATCATAAATGCCACATTTATTGAGTACTTTACTATGGATTAAAGCACTGGAATACAAAGAAGTACAAGAAATTGTGTCTCTCAAGGAGTTAAAATATTTCAAGTTAAGATTATCTACTAAAAATTAATATAAATGCTGAGTGGCAGAGATTATAAGGAAAGAAAAATCCTGGTGGAGCAGGGTTACCCACCATTTGCCTGTAATAAGGAAGGAGGTTACACTTGATCTGGGCCTTGCAAAAATAGGTGGAATTTGGATTAGCATGAACACTGGTGTTCTCCATCCTCCCTCCCCCCCACTGGATATGAATAGGAAATTCCCTATTGGTAGCGTTCCTATTAGACACGCTTCAACAACGGCACCGAGTATTGTTGGGAACAGTAAATGTAAGGAAGTTTCTGTAAAGAAAAAGTTGAGAAGTGAGGTAGGGTGAACGTTTGGGTGACTGTTCTATTGCTTTGTAGTCTACCCCGAAGCATAGTGTTTAAAACAGCTTATGTATTGACTCAGGTCAGTTGGTCAGTTCTTTTTTTGGAATTGGTCACTCATAAGGTTGCAGTCACATAGTGGCTGGGACATGAAAATTTCTTGTCATAAGTCTGACGTCTGGTTTGTGATGGCTGGAATGGATGAGAGCAGGTTGGTCATGTCTTCACATAGTCTTTCTACATGGCTGGTTTGGACTTCCTCATTTAATAGTGACCTCATGGTCGGTAGGTGGTAGTTGACTCCCCTGTGAGAGTGTTCCCAAAGACCTAGCCAAAGGCCAAAGCTTACAAGGCTTCTTTGACTGAGCTTAGGAAATCTCGCAGCGTTACTTACTTTTGCTATATTCTCTTGGTTTGAGAAGTCAGAGGTCTGTCCCAAATCAAGAAAATGGCGAAATAGATTTCACTTCTCCATGAGAAAATAGCTTGTGCAGAAACGTAGGAGGGAGCCAGGCGTGGGAAGGAGGGGGGGTAGGCAGGGGATTGATGGCAGGTATCTTGGAGGCAAGCTACTGTACCATCTTATATTTTTCCCTGTCCTATACCCCTTCACCTAAAAATTTGAGTTTAAATAAGTATTTGTTCTAATTAATTATAATTGAGTCTAGATTATATTTTGTCCTTAGACTAAAAAAACCATTATTTGGTTTGACTGCCAGCAAAACTTAACTTTTTTTCATTTACCTGCCATATTTCTTGATTATAATAATTTCTGCCAGTAATTCTTTCATATGTTAGAAATTGGAATTGTTTTCTCAGAAGTTTCTTAAGATCAGAATTCTAGTAAGGAGATTTGCCTAACTTGTCTCCGTGATTATAATTGAAGAAATGACCATAATTGGGATGGCACAAAAACTGGAGTTCAGGGGTTTTGGGTGCTACGCTTGCCTGGGTCTCACTTGAAGTATGCTTAGCTCTACATTATCCGGGTATGTATTATTATCTTCAGTGATGGGACCTGTTCTTCTTGCCCAGCTCTATTGGTGCCATGTGGAGACCTTACTGCAGGGCAGTATTTTTCAAAATGTGGCCTAGGGACCATCTAAGAATGAGTTATTGAGGATGCTTTTAAGAAATAGAGATTCAGGGGCGCCTGGGTGACTCAGTCAGTTAAGTGGCTGCCTTCAGCTCAGGTCATGCTGGGATCGAGCCCCACATCGGGCTCCCTGTTCAGTGGGAAGTCTGCTTCTCTCTCTCCCTCTGCCTGCCCTTACCCCTGTGCTTGTGCTGTCTGTCTGTCAAATAAATAAAATCTTAAAAAATAGAGATTAAACACAATTATAGATCAGACTGAATTAGGGAAGTATGACCTGAGCATCTCTGTTTTTATCAAACTGTCTATATACTGCCTCTGTGCACTGAAGTTTGAGGCTAGCACAAATTGAGGAATACTCTGCTACTTGCCTTACTTCAGATTATTCATCCTTCATGTTCCTTTTCATGAGGGAGGCAATCTGGGTAGGGTCTTAATATTAGTCAGCATAAATTGGAGTGTTCCAGAATAAGGCGTTGCCTTCTATGTGAGGATTCAGCAACAAAAGAACAGAATTCTTTTGTGTTGCTCTTTCTGGTGTTAACTTCCATAGTTGTAAAGTTGTAAATCTGGACTAAGTGTCTTCTGAAATTGTTTTTGGATATAAATTTCTCACACTGGCATTAAAAATGCCTGCCCAGTGTACTCCCAGCCTCCTCAACCTACTTCTCACTATTTTATATACCTTTTGCTGCATCCGTGTTTAGGTTACTTGATGTTCGCTCCCACTGGAATGGCTCTTCTCCTTTTCCTGACAAATGGCTGTCTACTAGTCAAAGGCTCTCATTGATCCTTGTAAGTCCATCCTTACTATCATCTCTTACGTAGCCTGTCTTGACTCTTCCATTCTTATCTTGCTCCATCCTTGGATCTCCTCAGAACTTGGTACATCTCTAAAGGTATTTCTATTCTAAAGTAGTAGTCATGTATGTGGGCCTGAATCATCTTGCTACATTGTAAGCTCTGCAGATGTTATCTATCCTTTTCGTTTTTGCTTCTCCTACAGTGTGTAGTTTGGTGTTGTACATGTAGTTTGCTTCCCAACACGAATACTCAGGAACCTTAAAATAACCGAGGGAAATGAACTTAGTTTGCCCGAGTTATGTATTTGGCACAGTGATACAGATGCTATTGGGCAGTATGGTTTTACTGAGTACTTCTTGTTCTCCTCATATTGAAATCTGTGAGTCAGAAGAAGTGTTGAAAGTCCAGGTGTATTGTGATTGCATCTTGATATAATGAGCAATACAAACTGGGTGCTTGTCTTCCTTCATGTGGAAACTCATGTAAGGGAGCATCTGTTCCTAACCTTCACCTTTGTGTACTTCTTGTCTTGTACAGAATTTCACAAGTACCTTAGCATGCTGGAATGTCCTCTTTTTGTGCCACAGAGTTAGCTACCTGGCGAAAGGCTACCATCAATCCTTATAACGTCTGCTCTGTTACTTCTAGGTAATGTCTTGATTATTCCATCCCCAGTTTTGCTGACTTTGAAAAGCTTTATTCTGTTTTTGTTAACTTTTGAAATGACCTCATTCTCTTGAGTACCCTTCTGTTTAGCCACAGTACTGAACCCGTGTATGAAAACAAACCTTTACTTAATAGGAGTAATTAGTCTTTGTTGAATTCTTATTATGTACCAGATACTGTGGAAAGAAGTACATTAAATCCTTAGCCGTTTTACACATCAAGAAACTGACACTTAGAAAGCCAAGCACCCGTATCTGGTAAGGAGCAGCTCTAGAATTTGAACTAGATTTTCTTGCAGAGGATTTGTACTTAACTGTTTCGCTATACTGTCTTCCACTGGTAAGAGAATGTGACTATAATATGGTCACTTTTAGTACTATTCCTAATTATGTTGGGTCATCTTAAAGCCTTGATTAAAGTGGTACTTATCTACAGGTAATAGAAATAATTTGTAATGTATTTGAAGGCAAATAGAATTTTCTTCATACCACTAATACAAAGGTTAATCTTGTGAATCATAGGACATACTTTTTTAATCAACCAAATTTAATTTTATGGAACTCCTGCTCTGTGTTAAACTATTTCTATGTCCAGTAAGCAGAGTCAGTGAAGACATTTTTCTCATTTTTATTTTTAAAATGTGCACCCAGAGGCTGAGAAAGCCCGAGTGGTTTGTTAATCACACAGTCTCTCCTGCTGAAGAGCTGGGACGGCAAGCACAGCACTTGTGGCATTTGCTCTGCCACAGTCACAGGTGTCTTCCCTTGCTACAGCGCACTCCTAGTGAAGTATCCTGGGGCTCTCGCTTAAAGTAAAATTGTTTAATCGCGTGTAAGATTTATTTTGTTATGACTCCTTTAGTCATGTAAAATTTTATCCCACTTTTCTCTCTTCCTTTCCCTTGTCTTTTTTTTTTTTTTTAGATTTTATTTATTTATTTATTTGACAGAGCACAAGCAAGGGGAGCAGCAGAGGGAGCCGAGCAGGGAGCCCGATGTGGGACTCGATCCCAGGACCCTTCCTTATAAATACTTGGTGTTAGACGTTTCTTGAAGTCTGTTTCTATAGAAGGGAGGGGATAACCATGGTAAAAATTCTAATTTCAGATTTAAAAGAAGATACATTAAATAGGTGCTTTCAGGTCGCCTGGGTGGCTCAGTGGGTTAAAGCCTCTGCCTTTGGCTCAGGTCATGATCTCAGGGTCCTGGGATCGAGCCCTGCAACAGGCTCTCTGCTCAGCAGGGAGCCTGCTTCCCCCTCTCTCTGCCTGCCCCTCTGCCTATTTGTGATCTCTCTCTGTCAAATAAATAAATAAAATCTTTAAAAACATATATATAGGTGCTTTAAAAGTCTCATTTTATGAAATTGATTATTCATTTCACATACATTTTAAAAGAAGCAGTATTTAAGGAATACAGATAAGATTTGCTGACTGAATACTTGTCTAATTAAACTCCTTCTTATTTGGTTCCCTTAATTTGGGAAAAAAGTATGTATATCATGGTTGTATTATCCAGTTAATGTATGCATGCTTGAGTGAAAGGTAGACTAAATATTTTAACCTATAATTCTAAAATGTCATTTTAATTAATATAGTAGAGATTTCAGAGAGACTACAGTAAGGGTCCTAAATACAGTATATAATCTAATAGGTGGATAGAGCTTACTTAATTCCACTCTCTTTGAAATATTTCTCTCCTGGCTTTGATGATATCATATATGCTTGGAGTTCTTCCTGTCTTGCTCTCTGTTCCTTCTGAGCCTCTGGCTTCTCTTCATTTGTTCCACTTCTAAATGTTGGGGTGTCCTAGAGTTTTGTGCTGCTTATATGTATATATGCCTTGTCATTCTCTCATTCATGCTATCTTCTAGGTCAAGGGTCAACAAACTTTTTCTTAAAGGGCCAGCTAGTAAATATTTTAGGCTTGGTGGGTTAGAGGTCACTGTTACAACTACTCAATTCTGCCAGTGAGTCCAAAAAGCAGTCATAAGTGAGTGGTTGTGGCTGTGTCCCCATAGCAGTAGTTTGCTGACCCCTGTACCAAATAATTTCTCCAATCTTAACACTTTCGATATCCTTTAAATGCTCGCACCCAGATTTGTATCTCCAGTCCTGATCTCTCCCATAATTCCAGCTCCTATATCCAACTCACTGCCTAACAGATTCACTTTTATTCAACACCTCAGATACTTAACATGTCCAAAACAGTACTCTTGACTTTCCCCCCTACCCCAGAGCTGTCTCCCTCACAGTTTTTCTTATCTTAAAAAATACTAGTACTTTCCAACCAATTGCTCAACTAAAAACTTAGGTGTCTTTTGTGAGTCTCTTACATTATATTCCACCTAAAATGTATCAGCAGGCCTCCTTGGCCTTACTTCTAGAATATGTTTCAAATTGGACACTACTTTTGGTTGTCCATTGCAGCCACCCCAGTTAGAGTTATTATCTTTCACCTGGATTATTGCTGTAGCCATCCGATTGGTCTTCATTTATATTCAGGCCCCTATATAATCTATTCTTCACTCACCAGCAGGGTGATCTTTTTTGTTAGATCATTAGAAATCTGAATAAAACCTTCCAGCAGCTTCCCATTGTACTTGGAATGTTTTCTCAGCCCATTACTAAGGCCCACAGACCCCTTTGTATTACCCTTTTGCCTACATCTCTGTCTGACCTCATATAATATTTTTTGTTCCACTTGATTTCTATGTTCACCAGTTATACTGTAATTTTTCTTTTCCTTGAATATGATGAAAACCTAAATGCTGAGAAAATATGCAGTAGCTATAGTAGTAATGATCTCAGTTCTGAAACTATTGATTTTTGTATTTTGAGAGCTGAACAAAATCAGCAAAGACTTTTTTGTTAAATAATGCAGTTGTTATAATAATCATGAGATTAGCACCGAGGAAGAATATGTGTTACACAAGTGAAAAAAAACAGGATACAAAATTGCATGATCCTATAAACCAGGATTACACATGCATGGGAACAAAGACTAGGAAATACTAAAAACTGGAAGTGTTATGATGGTAAGGTTGGAGACATTCAGTTTAGGATGATTAGTTAGGGGACGTTACCTTACCTTCTTGTCTAAACGTTGAGCATTGTAAGTAGATTTGAATACTAGAATTTAAAATAGATATTTCTTAAGACTATAAAAAGTTTAGATTTGGTCCCCAAAGTGCATAGCTAATGTTTATCAAGAAATACCAAAAACATTGTAGCCTTTCTGAGGTCCAGTTTTCCTAGAAATAAATTATTTATTTCTAAAAATAAATATTTTATTTTTTTATGGAAATTATAAATGTTCCTGGGTGTGTGTGCATGTGCATATGTGTGTTTTTAAAAATAGCTCTTTCATATATCTTTTCTCTCTATTTACTCGTAGTTTACACTTAGGAAGTTGAGAGTACATGAGATATACTTGTAGAGCAACAAAACATAATACAAAATTCTTTAAATTATTATTACAAAAACTTATTTTAGATTCCTAAATCATTCTTAAAGAATTTAAATAACTGTTAGCCCTGTGAAAGCTTCTTAAAAGCCTTTTAAAAGAGGGCTTTAGTCCTAGTTTTTTCAAAAGATGTGGCTTATTTGTGAAAAGGCTAGTTGTTTATATTTAATAGAGTTCAACTTTCGGGGAGGGGAATTCAGAATGTAATGGGTATATGAGTAAAGTGGGTTTAGTATTATGTGTTTATCAATGTTAGAAATAGTTACTGAACTGAATAAGTAGAATACAAGAGACCTGGATTTCAGGCCAGTGTCTTAAAGACTCTTAACCAAGGACAATTGCTTAACCTTTTTGGGTCTCTTTCCTCATCTGTAAAAAGATGGGATAAAAAAATTATTTCATCTTATTACTGTATGATTCTGTAACGTATGATTTTCTCAAAAATATATTTACAGTTGTTTTTCCCTTAGGTACATTATTTCTGAATGAATATGGTCCCAACTTCCTTTTACATAAAATGACTTTTGTGATAGGTTCTTTTATTACAACATTTTGGCTTTCTTTTCTTTTTTTTTTTTTAACTACGTTGTAGTCACCATACAGTACATCATTAGTTTTTGATGTAATGTTCCAGGATTCATTGTTGCATATAACACCCAGTGCTCTGTGCAATATGTACCTTCTTAATATCCATCACCGGGCCAACTCATCCTCCCACCCCCCTACCCTTTAAAACCTTCAGTTTGTTTCTTGGAGTCCATAGTCTCTCGTGGTTCATCTCCCCCTCCCGATTTCCCCCCCTTCATTTTTCCCTTCCTTCTAATGCCCTCCATGCTATTACCTTATGTTCCACAGATAAGTGAAGCCATATGATAGTTGACTTTCTCTGCTTGACGTATTTCACAACATTTTGGCTTCCGTTGACATTCTGTGAAGGCAAACAAGATGAATTAAGAGAAAAAGAACTCCATAAGTATAAATACTTGTGTAATATCATACTATGATATTACTAGAGGAATTGCCTTGGCCAAAGGCATTCTTAAACGTCTTGTTGCATTTCTTGTGTATCATGTGAAATATGTGTGGGCACACATTGAATCCTGAAGAAAATTTTAAGTTGATAGTATTGCTTATAGGAAAGTGAGATAGGTGCGGTATATAATCAGGATTTCTGGATAGGGCAAGCTATGAGATATCAGAAATCATTTTGTCAATACTGCGCTTTGTCTGTGTATTTAGCACTTCTCAGAAGCAATACCTGTATATTTAGTTCTTCCATCCAAATCAGCCAAGACAAAGGTTGTGTTTAAAATAACTTTACGAACATCTTTATAAAAGATACCTTGTAACTGTGCCTCTGTATTCTTCCCTTTTAACAGAATTTCTGCCTGTGTGCATTAAGGAAGTGCCTGCTTTTATTGTGAGAGGTTCCTGGAAACTTCTTAAAAATCCCATTCAGAGACATGTCCATTTAGGTTTTGTTGGTGGTGGCACTTTGTGCACTGATAATTCAGTTTATTAAATAAACATTGAACTCCTGCTATGTGGAAGGTGCCTTAGGGGAAAAGAGATGAATAAGACACAAGTTCATAAGTAAGACTACAGTTCGGCAGGGGGATTAAGCTATAATTATAATAAAAAGTAGAATATTTTCTATTATGGAATTTGAACAAAGTGTGTGTATTTGGTGAGGGTGAGTCCAAGGAGGAATGGGGCATATCTGGCTGGGGGATTGGGAAGGGATTCTTGAGGGTAAGTGACATTTTAGCTGGCTTATGAAGAGTTTTAGTAGGCATGGGGCTGGGAAGGTAACAAAGGATGGAGGTCGGACTCACATCATACGTTTTGGGGGAGGGGAACATAAGGCAATTCTAATTTGCTGGGAATAGCATACTACAGAGAAATAGAGTCATTTGTTTCATAAACAAATTATTTCCACCTACCATGTGTGGAAACTTTGGCTGCAATCTCTTTTTTTTTTTTTTTTTTAAGATTTTATTTATTTATTTGTCAGAGAGAGCGAGCACAGAAGCAGGGTGAGCAGCAGGCCAAGGGAGAAGCAGGTTCCCTGCTGAGCAAGGAGCCCGACGTGGGACTTGATCCCAGGACATCAGGATCATGACTTGAGCTGAAGGCAGATGCTTAACTGACTGAGCCACCCAGGCGTCCCTAGGCACAATCTTAATGCTGATCTGAGCAGTATGTTTTTAATACATTAAGCATTTGGGGGGCCATTGGAGATAATAAAATTGGAATATGTCAGGATTGAAGATGAACCCAAAGATTAATCTGGTTGTCAATCTAGTAATACATGTTGGAAGGGGCAGGAAAACCCATTGGAAGGTAATTGTAATATTTTAAAGAAGAAGAGTATTGCTTGAAATAGTTGAGGACAAGGAACAAATGGAGATGGATATAGGAAATATTGCTGTAGGAGGATATGTGGGCTTAGCATATTAATAGGGCATTGGAGGTGGTAGCGAAAATACTGGAGAGTAGAGAAGATGCCTGGGTAACTGGGCAGGTGGTGGTGCCTTTATTAGAAATAGAACAACAAAAACGGCTATGCTTTTTTTTTTTTCTTTTAATTGTATAGATAGCTTAACAGCAGTTACGATTTCAAATCACCTATTGTCCCATCATCCTTATACATTCACTGTTCTCATACTGCCTGTTCCCTTCCAGGCTTGTCCCTAAGTGCATACAAGTTTTACACTTATGGTGCTGCTCCATTAAAACAAAGAAACGAACTTGATATAGTTTTTTGAGAACTAGCTTTAAAAGATAAGCTACCAAGTTTTAGGTTTGTTCATTTTCAGATGTTTACAAAGTTCTAGGTAGAATTAGATATTTGAATGAACTGGAATTGTTAACCAAATGCTGATCCTGTTTTTACTTAAAATTTTAATGTTTTGTTCATCGTGATGCTTTTGCATTAAGTTGTTAAAGATATTGCATTAAGTTATTATTTATCTTAATTACTGAGTTTTTTGGTGCCCTCTTAAGTTTTGCCTCACTCATCTTACCCTTGTCCTGGCCCTGAGTGGTTGTAATGTCCTTTGGGTGACTAGACTTAGAGAACAAGGAGCACATGGACAGAAAGAGAGGGCAGAGATAGGAACTCTAGGAGTAATCTCCAGTTACAGGTGGGAAGAGGGCAAGGATTCAGTGAAAAGGGAGAAGGGGTCATTCCAGGAGCAGGTTGGGAGTGGAGCCAAGAAAGGGCACTCAGACAAGCTGGGGTAAGGATAGAATTTTGAGAAAGAAGCAGGGTAGTCGTTAATGGTAACACTTCAGAAAGATTGAGAAGGAAAGGGTATAGATTGAGAAGAGGTGGTAACCATTTTGGTGATAAAGAGTATCACCCATTGATTTGGAAGGAGCAAGAGTTCCTGGAGCGCGTTACTGCTTTAATCTGGAAGCTAAGGCAAAGATGAGTGAATTGGTGAGAACTGAAGCATAGGTCTTTAGAGTATCAAAGGAAGGGACAAGTGTGGTGTAAACAGACAAAAGTAAGGGTTCCTACCTGGTAGGTTACTGCTGAAATGAGTAATCTTAGCTCATATGAGAAATAGATTTGTTTAACATTTTAATAAGTTCCATAGTGTTGTGGAGATTTTGCATTGTTTTTAAAATTTATATGCCTTGCATAATTTATACCTGTGATATAGACCAAAGTATGGTCTAAATTATCTTTTATTTGCTTAAGTAATTGGGAGTCTTGTGGCATTACTAAACCTGTATTACATAGTTGTTGTGAATTTTATGATTTACTTGAAGATGTTTATATCCTACACATCTGTATTGTTGCACAAGTATTACTATACTAAACATCGTTTTTCAAATAGCTTCTGATATTAATCACCTTCCTTTAAAAATTTTGGTTGTCCTTGGGACTATACTTTTTAATTTCACTCTGGATATGGGTACTACTACACAATATTTGCTTTTCTATTTCCTGGCGTTTGATCTTATAATTGTGGCCTTTCATAAAGGAGCCACAACCTTAGCCCCTACTCTCCCCATGTATGCTTCCTTACCTTTGGAGATCTTATTTCTCACTTCTTGTGTGCATGTTTGGCTTTCATCTTAAGGAGGATGACTCCCAAATGTATGTCTACATCTCCATCCTCTGTCTTGTGTTATGTTACCTTCCCAGCCCTACCCCTGTAGAATTCTCCTAATCTCATGGGCCAGTTGAAATGTCATTTACCCTAAAGAGGTCTTTTGAAGTCAGTCCCCCAGCCAGTTTTTGACCTGTTCTCTTCTTTCAGCAGACATTTATTTGTTGCGTGTCTGTTCTGTGCCAGGCACTGTGCTGGCCCCTGTCGAGCAAGACAGTTAAGATCTCTACCCACGTGGTACTTACAGGACCTTTTTTGAGTGTCATTTCCTCGTATGTCTTAATCACTTTTTTGGTACCCTCTGCCTAAATATTCTGTCATCAGCTGTCTAAAACTAAGCTTATTTTCCTTCAAACCAGTTCTCTGCTAGAATTTCTCCACTTTAAAAAAAAAAGTTACTATTTTCTGTTAGCTAGGATTAAAGCCATGGAATTTTCTTTGTTCATCTCTAAGTCACACTCTTCATTCTCTCGGTTCTTCTTTTATAATGAACTCCTTCCATTGCTTCATCAAGCTACGAGTGGACTATTACAGTACTCTTCTGCCTGACTTTCTCTATAGTGTTGTCAGGTTAATTTTCCTGAAGTTAAAAATTTCCACCGTTCCCACGTTGCTTAGGAATTGCCGGTTACCTGTTCGGTAGACAACATGAAGTGAAAATTAGGTCTGTCCCCTCTTTTCAAATCCTTTGCACCAGCAACATTTGTCTGTCTTCTGAGTATTCAGTATTTTTTTCTTAAAAACAGTATCCTCTCCATTTTCTTTAAGTTTCTCAAGTCAGCTCAGCTCAAGTCTTGCTTATTTTACAAAGCCTTTCCTTACTAAAGGAGACTGCTTTTTTATCTTTGATTTGCTGTAACACATACACCACCAAGTCGACATGTATACAGCAGATTCCGTGTTATTTTATATGTATTTACAGTGTTCTCTCTCCCAGTTAATCCTTGAAGTGCTTGAAAGTCAAATCTGAGAGTACAGTAGGAACACTTGATAAAGGTTAAAAAGCCAGTGGCCACTGGAGAGCTGCCCCTCTGAAAACAGCTAAAAACTTGTCACTCGTTTTTAGAGCTCTCTTTATTAGTTTTATATTAAACATACATCACATAGTTCTTCATCCTTCTCAATGACCTAATAGTAATTCAAAGTTTTAACTTTTCTGTGCATAGCTGAAGGATCAAACATGGTTTTATGTAGTATATTTTCCATGCTTTGTTTGAATTTACTAAATTTTGGTTTTGTTACTTTTGTGCATTCTCTCTACCTCTACATAATTCATACTAGTTCATCTTATCATTAAAAAAATCAAGGGGTGCCTGGATGGCTCAGTTGATTAAATGTCTGCCTTCGGCTCAGGTCATGATCCCAGGGTCCTTGGATGGAGCCCCGCATCGGGCTCTCTGCTCAGCAGGGAGCCTGCTTCTCCCTCTCCCTGTGCCTGCTGCTGTGCCTACTTGTGATCTCGCTCTCTCTGTCAAATAAATAAATAAAATCTTAAAAAAAAAAAAAACTAATCAAGGGGTGCCTAGGTGGCGCAGTTGATTCGGCGTTTGACTCTTGGTTTCATCTCAGGTTGTGATCTTAGGGTTGTGGGATCAAGCCCGCTGGAGCTCCTGCTGGACCTAGTGTCTGCTTGAGACTCTCTCTCTCTCTCCCTCTGTCCCTCCCCCAGGACTTTGGGTCTCAGTTTCTTAATCTGTAAACAAAGGTTTCAAGTAAATGATCTCTTAAAATGTCTTTCTCAGTCTAATTTTACCATATTCAAACTGACTCTAATCACCCTGTCCTTTTTTTTTTTCTATTCTGGTAACATTAGCCTGACTCCAGACTCATATTAACAAAGTTTTGTTGTGTTTTTCTTTTAGATTCTAGTTAGGTTCAGTCAGTCACTACTTCATTTGGAATTGGTTCAGTTCTGGGAGCAGTGTTGTTTTCACAACAAACATCCATTAATTGTTGATAAATTAACCTAGTTGGGATTTACTTGCTTTTTTTCTTTTTAAGGTATTTTCAAAAGAAATAATTCCAGATTGATGGATGAAATTTTAAAACAACAGCAGGAACTTCTGGGCTTGGATTGTTCAAAATACTCACCAGAGTTTGCAAATAGTAATGACAAAGATGATCAAGGTAAGCATGAGTGTAAAATTGAGTATCTAACTTAAACACATGTGTTTTGTGTTTCAAGGTAAATTCTGTCACTTATTCATTCATTTTGCCCTGTAGGTCTTTATTGTCACCATCTTTAATCATCAGACTTAGACTTTTCTTTCTTCATCCTGTTCAAAGATAATTTTCAGAAAAAGATAAAATTATGATTTTCATAGATACCAAAAAATAAACACATGTTAAAGATTTCGTTTAACTCATAGACAAACCAGGAACCAGGCAGATTTTGGAACCAGGCAGATTTTGTAACCAGTTCAAAATAGAGTCCAGAGAATGGACACACAGGTCAGGAATATTGAAATGAATATGTAAATGGAGGCAGAACTGGTTTTTCTGTGGGGTTACAGAGAAGATAATTGATCCTCTACTTGACTAGAAAGAATTTACATATCAATAGGTAAGAGTTTGGCATTGCTGTCAGTTACCTAGAATCCTATCAATTATAAAATAGGTCCCATAGAATCAGAGTCTGATAAGGTAGACAATACTTATTCCACTGAAACACATTTTTTTCCTACAGTCTTCATTTTGATCTTCTCTCATGTTATTGCTAACTGTACTATGATTGTAGATGACATTTTAGATGAGTGAAAATTGTAAACGAGCCTATAATTCCTGTTTTCTAGAGGATTCATTCAGAGAGATACAAGGTCTCTGAGCACTCTAAAAGGAAGGCAGGATATAAATATATATACACAAATGTGATGTGTGAGTCCTTTTAGAGGAGAGTAAATAGGTATGTTTTGATATTGAATTTGAAGGACTTAAATGATTCTTGTTTACCAGAACAACTGTACTTTTATTTTAGTCTGAACTTAATATTTCTTGAAACGGATTTTGAAATATGTCTGGAACAGGATGTTTTATTTAGTAACTTTGTTTTTTCCTCCAGTTTTAAATTGCCAGTCGGCAGTGAAGGTGCTCTCCCCAGAAGATGGAAAAGCAGATATTGTGAGAGCTGCTCAGGACTTTTGCCAATTAGTAGCCCAGCAGCAAAAGAGATCCACAGATTTGGATGTAGACATGTTCGACAGTTTACTTAGTAAGTCATATGTATTTATATGTTTTGAGTTTTGTCCCACAAGGGTACAGTATGAAGGAGAACATCTAGGTTCCACTTGCACGCCAAAGCCTGATTTTGTTGTTTTTACACTTGTGACATTTCTAAAATGTTAAAGACCCACATATGAAAATGGTTTTGAGATAATGGTTTGATAATGAGAAAATGGTTTTGAGATTTTGAAATTTGTAGTCAACTCACTTGCATGAGGACTGACTGGTAAAGGAGAGGATATGAGAGGATTTGGGGGGGCAGTGATGAGTATTCTTGTATATATATTCTGGGATGTTTTCCGCTACCAACAGTGAGTTCTCCAGTTCTCCAGACGCCACACGGGTGTCAGCAATGCAGTTCACTTCTGGTGCTAACCACCTGGAGTCTGTGTTTCATTCTCCGGGCTTAAAGGCTCAGTCACACAAGACTGCCCCCACCTCAGATGCCGGTTGCAGTTCTCAGCCACCTGGACTGGCCACCTGTACAGGCCATCTGATCAACTGCCTATAAACGGGGGTTTCCCGTAATTCTCTCCTGAGGTTTGCTAGTTTGCCAGAATGGCTCACAGAACTTAGGAGGGACCTCCACTACTGTTTACCAGTTGATTATAAAGGCTGCAACTCAGGAGGGGTCATGTATAAGAGAGTCTAGAGCAAGTACTTGGCAGGGCAGGGGTGCAGTCATTTTCCGTGCCTTTTCTGGGGGAGTCACCCTCTCAGTGCCTCATTGTGTTCACCAACCTGGAGACTTTAAGAACCCTGTCTTTTAGGGGTTTTTATGGTGGTTCCTTTATGTTAGCATGATTAATTAAATCAGTGCCTCTTAGGATTTGCACTCTGTCTCCTGCCTCTCTTCCCCTCCCTACTTGGAGGCTGGAAGGGAAGGCTGAAAGTTTCAGCCTTCTAATCACATGATTGGTTTCTCTGGCAACTAGCTCCCATCCTAAAGCTATCTAGAGGTCTAGAGGCCCACCAAGAGTCATCATTAACATAAACTCAGGTATGGTGGAAGGGTGCTTATTATAAATAACAAAAATACTCCTCTTCTATCATTCAGGAAATTGCAAGGATTTTAGGAGCTCTGTGCCAGGAACCTGGACAGAGACCAAATATATATTCTTTATTATATTATAATATCACACTCTTCTCACTGTGTCTTTTTAGTTTGACGTATCTGATAAGCTTGACTTTAACAGCTATTTAGAAGGCATTCCCAAGAATATAATCTTATCATTCATCACTCTATTTTTAGTATTCTTTCTATTATGTGATACCAAATATACTTACTATATTTGTCATGTTGTACCAAGTATAACATACTTTTTTTTCCTTTAACTATTTATAAAAAATACCTTTAATTTGCTTATTCTCTCGAGCCCCGTGGGAACTTTTTGCCTTAACTTTATCGTCCTTCTGCTTGCTGGCATTATCCTTGATCCTTTTCAAAAAAGGCAGTGCTTCTAACAAATTCATGTCCATTGATAGCTTCTGTAGCCATACAATTTCAGACATACATTTTTTTGTTCATTCACATAGACTTTCCACTTACCTTACTCATGAATCATGCATTTTCTAAATCCGTCATTTGTTTGATTCTCCACTCTTGTTTCTACTTTGACACATGTTCATCCCAGCGCGGTCGCTCTCTGACCACATGGCCTCACTAAACCCTGAGTTTTTCACTGACTACTCAGTTCTTCCCCTACGCTCCTATTCTCTCCTCTCTTTTCTTTTTTTTTTTTTTAAAGATTTTATTTGTTTATTTGACAGAGAGAGAGATCACAGGTAGGCAGAGAGGCAGGCAGAGAGAGAGGGGGAAGCAGGCTCCCTGCTGAGCAGAGAGCCTGATTCGGGGCTCGATCCCAGGATCCTGAGATCATGACCTGAGCCGAAGGCAGAGGCCTAACCCACTGAGCCACCCAGGCACCCCTCTCTTCTCTCTTATTGCCTGTTGTATGCAGTATTCAGGCTGAATGAACAGACTTAAAGTAGACTGTTGCAGGGGCTCATCGTAGGTTACTGGAGAGTTGACTGTTTCCTGGATTCTGTAGGGCCTCAACCTGAGAGTAATTTATGAGGGCATCCTGAAAGTGATGCAGGGACCAAAGGTGGTCCTTCAGGTAGCCTATGGAGCAGTGCTAAAGTGTTGAGCCCAGGTGTTGTCTTCAGGGTAGTAAACCCACAATAAGTGAAAATGTACACAGTCCATACGTTAACTTACTGATCTGACAGAAGCAAACCCTCTGAATACTGTCACCCCCAAAAGTTCTCTTGTGACTGCAGTTAATCACCATTCCTGCTCCTACACAAGGCAACTATGTGTCTGCTTTTTGACTATACTTTTGTCTTTTCTAGAAGTTATATATAAATGGAATACTATATAGTCCTTAATGTTTTGCTTTGTTTCCTCGGCATATTATTAAAGTTCATCCATGTTGCATGTATTAATAGTTCATTACTTTTTGTTGTTGAATAGTATTCAGTTGTATGGATATACGTTTTGTTGATCCATTCATCAGTTGATGTACATTAGGTTTGTTTGCATAATGCTGCTGTGACCATTCATATACAAGTCTCTATGCAGACATGTTGTACTTTCCTTGGTACGTAGCTAATAGTGGAATTGCTAGATTGTGTGGTGAGTGAATGTTTTAACTTTTAAGAAACTGCCAAACTATTTTCCAAAGAGCCTATACTATTTTTACATTCCACCAGCAACGTAGAGGAGTCTAGGTTCTTCACATCCTTGCCAAGGCTTAGTATTGTCTGTGTGTGTGTGTGTGTGTGTGTGTGTGTGTGTGTGTGTGTGTTTAATTTTAGCCATTCTAGTGGGTATGTAATAGTATCTCATTATGGTTTTAATTAACATTTTCCTAATGACTACTGACATTGAGCTTTTTTCATGTGCTTATTTGTCATCTGTATCTTCTCTGGTGAAGAATCTATTCAAAACATTCTGCCTACTTTTTAATGGGTAGTTTGTCTTGTTACTGAGTTTTCAGAAGTCTATATATTTTGAGTACACATCTTTTTTCAGTAGTAAGGTATGATTTATGAATGAGTGCTTTCTCACAATCCATGGCTTACTTTTTTTTCTTAATAGTTTCTTTTAAAGTGTTTAATCTTAAAGAAATCCAGTTTAGCAAAAAAAAAAAAAAAAAAGAAATCCAGTTTATCATTCTTTTTCTTTTTGTGGATCACACATTTGGTGTCGTATTTAAGAAATCTTTGCCTGACTCTTAATCTTAGGAAACAAACCGAGGGTTGCTGGAGTGGAGGAGGGTGGGAGGGATGGGGTGGCTGGGTAATGGACATTGGGGAGGGTATGTGTTGTGATGAGTGCTGTGTATTGTGTAAGACTGATGAATTACAGACCTGTACCCCTGAAACAAATAATACATTATATGTTAATAATAAAAAAAAAAGTTAAAAAAAAAAAAAGAAATCTTTGCCTAACCCAGAGTCACAGTTCATGTTTTCTAGATTTTTATCACTTTGGCTGTTATGTTTAAATCTGTAATCCATTTCAACCTAATTTTTGTGAATGATGTGAGGTAATAAACAAAATCAGTTGTTCTTCTACCACCATTTTTTTCTCCTTGAATTACTGTGACTCCTCTGTTCAAACTCAATTTACCGTAAATCCTTGAGTTTATTTCTGTGCTTCTTATTCTGTCCCATTGGTCTGTATTCTTTGTCCTTCAAATGCCACACTGTCTTGATTACTGTAGCACCTACTGTGGTAAACGTTGAAATCCTGTAGGGCAAGTCTTTCAACTTTGATTTTCTTTTTTAAAGTTAAACAACTTTGGTTACACTCAGGGCCCTTTCATCTTCATGTAAATTTTAGAATTGGCATGTCAGTTACACAGACAAAGCCCAAAACACCCTGTTTTTTTGTTTTTTTTTTTTGCTTTTTGGGTTTTTTTTCAAGATTTTATTTATTTATTTGACAGACAGAGACAGAGAGAGGGAATACAAGCAGGGGGAGTGGGAGAGGGAGAAGCAGGCTTCCTGCAGAGCAGGGAACCCATTGCGGGGCTCTATCCCAGGACCCTGGGATCATGACCTGAGCCGAAGGCAGACGCTTAACGACTGAGCCACCCAGGTGCCCCAACACCCTGTTTTGATAGGGATTGAGTTGAATCTAGCTCAGTTAGGGGAGAATTGCCATAATACAATATTGAGTGTTACAATCCATGAGCATGACATATCTCTCCACTTATTGGGGTCCTAATTTTTCTTTTAACAATGTTTTGTAATTTCAGAATTTCGGTTTCTGCTTCTTTTGTTAAATTTATTCCCAAGTATTTTATTCTTTTGGATGCTATTATTAATGGGATTGTTTTTTCGATTTGTTTTTGGATTGTTCGTTGGTAATATGTGAAAATATAGTTGCTTTTTAAATATTGATTTTGTATCTTGCCACCTTACTAAAATTCATTTAATAGTTCTGGTAGTTCATTTTGCAGAGTCTTAAGATTTTTTAAATACAAGATCATGTTGTCTGTATAAAGATGACAACTGCTATCTCTGTTCAAATTTTGTGTTTTTTATTTTATTTTTTAGTCTGACTGCCTGTGTCTGTCTAGTTTTATGTGTCAGACTGTGATATGCACACTGGTTGTGCTCAAACACCTTAAGTTTGTAAGACTTCCCTGATCTCTGTGTGATATGAGAGTGCATTCAGAGTTGCCACCAGTTCTCAAGTCTTCTTGGCTATTCGTTTTCACTGGGCTTTCTTGCTGCCCTCTTCCCCTGCCCTCTTTCCTTCTTTGCATGTGTGCAGTTCCCTGGTCAGCTGTGGATGTGCGGAGAGCTTATCTGAGCCCTTGTTTCTGGGCTCTTCCTGGTAAATTTCTGACCATTATACTCCTTGCCCTCATTGGGGCTACAGCATCGGGTAAACAGGCTGTGGGTTTTCCTCATTTGTTCACTTTTGAGTTTGCCACTTATAGCTTGCAAAACGCTAGGTTTTCATCATCATCCCCCCACCCTCGGCCCACAATCTCCAGTTCCAAATTGAGTGCATACCTTTTGTCTACAAGCACCAAATCTGCTAGTTTTGCTCTCCGCCTCATGCTGGTAAAACTGTGGTTCTCTCCATTTGACTGAGGGTAGAGGCATGGGGGGTTAGGACCATTCCCAGGCAGGAGAGACGAAGACCCTTACCGCTGCTCTTACCTGAAGCTCTGGCTGGCGTTTCATTTTTTTTTTCTTCTTGTTAGTAAAAGAATAATTGTCTGCTTCTGGCCGGTATCCAGTCGCCTTAAATGTTTGGCTTTGTCCAGTTTAATATGTGTTTGGGGGGGGGGTGAGGATTCATCACCTTCACATTACCATTAGTGAAAAGTTCCTTCTTGCTATTTATTTATTTATTTTTAACTAAAGAGAATTTGCTTTTATATTTTATTTATATTCTTCTTAGTCCACTTTACCAATATGGACTTTAGAGAGACTTCGTTATGGAAATAATTCTTTATTACTGCTGGATGGGCCTGTCTAATCTAGTCTCCTTATTTAACAAATGAAACAACTAAGCCCTGGGGAGGTTATGTGACCAAAAGTTAGTGGCAAAACTAAGTTATTAGAAACTGTTAGAGCCTGGGTCTCTTGGGTTATAGCATCTTTTCTGTTCTTGAACTATCCTTATCCCCTCTTTTTCTCAAACCAGGTCTTGTATGGAAACCAATTTGTGAGACCAAATGGCCATGCCTTTGTTGAGGCAGGTGTATGGTGTTTTCCCTCCCTGGGCAGGGGCTCTGGAGAAAACATTTATACTGGATATCTAGGAGTTGATCTTTCTGGGTCCTTAGCTATAAAATGGGTATTGGGGAAGGAAGGATAGTAGTTACTTTGATAGTTCCTTTTCATATCTGAAGTTATATGAGTCTACGAACTTTTGTGTCCCCAAAGCAGTGTGGTTCCCAGGATGCCAGGAGAACTCTTATGTTGCAAGATGGATGGGATTTGGGGGCTACCTGTAGGGTTTAGAATGGGAATGGGGTTACCCCTTCTTATCAGGTAATCAATTCAGTTAAATGGTCTTTAGAGAAAACTTTGACATATGGAAATAGCATAGATATTAAAGTATATGTTGGGCAGTGTGGTAGCGGTTGGATAAGCCTTCTGAAGGAAACATACTCAGAGCATAAAAAGCCAATTCGATTAACAGATTTTGTCTTTGGTCATTTTATTTGTAAGCAATGCATGTTAAATTCCTGTTTATTTTTTTTTAAGGTTCAACTGGTTTTCCTGATCCTGATTTAGTACTCAAGTTTGGTCCTATGGACAGCTTGTTAGGCTTTCTTCCCTGGCACATCAGATTGACTGAGATTATGTAAGTAATTAAAGTGTGCTGACTTTGGTTCAATCCAGCACGTGTTTCTTGAGCCTAGCACTGTACTAGGTATGGTGAGAATTCCCAAAAACTTATAGTACTGGTCCTTTCCCTCAGGTGTTTCACAATATCAGTGGTAAGATAAAGACGTATGTAGATGACGCAGACACAAGAGAGTGTGGTTGTGCAAGTATTTGGTATTGGTATAGATTGTCATAGGAGACCAGGAATGAGAGATACCTCTGTGGGCCAGAGTTGTTGGTTTTATAAAAAAAAGATGTGACTTGCTCCGGGGTACGTAGAATGGATAGCATTTTTATAATTAGAGAAAAAGGTGAGAAGTGTAGGGGATGATGGACAAGAAAAGAAAGAAAAGCTGGGAGGTGAGGAATGAACATCTCATTTTCAAGAAATAGTGAAGGAACTGGCTGTACCAGAGCGGAGACTTAGCACTATAGCATTAGATGGTAGAATAATTGACCGTTGAACAATGTGGGTGTTATGGGGGGCCCCCTGTGTACTGTCAAAAATCTGCATATAACTTGACTCCCTAAAAACTTAACTATTAAAATCCTACTTTTGGCTGGAAGCCTAACTGATAATGTCAATACGATTTTGTATATCGTAGGTATTATATACTGTATTCTTACAATAAAGTTAGCTAGAGAAAAGAATATGTTATTAAAATTATAGGGAAGAGAAAATACATTTATAGTACTATAGTGCATTTATCATACAAAATCTGTGTGTAAGTGGACCCGTGCAGTTCAAACCCATGTTGGTCAGGGGTCACCTCTGTAAGGTGAAAACATAATTTTCATAACAATTTGGGGGTATCGATGCTAGGAAGGCTTTAATTACCAGCACCAAGAATATGTATAACAGTTTTGACAGGAAGTAGGAAACCACTGAGCCTGTGGATAGCATGGAAGTGGTGATTTTAAAAGATTTGTTTGGCACCTGTGTAGTAGAGTAGATTGGATTTGGGAAAGGATAGGGTAGAGAGATGAGTGAAAATCCATAGCTATGATTTAGGGGATCATACAGTGATGAGAAGGAAATTGCTTGTTTAGAACAGAGTTGGCCAAACTTTCTGTATAAAGGACTAGGCGGTATTTCAGGTAAATACGTGGGCCATACAGTCTCGCAGCTCCTCCTCTGTGTTGCGGCTACTCAGCATCGGTAGTGTAGCTAAGCGGCCACGGACAGTGCATAAACAAATGTGTGTGACTGTTGAAGTAAAACGGTATTTACAAAACAGGTGGCAGGCTCGTGGGCTGTATTTGTTCACCCCTGATTTGATTTGATTGGTTTTGTCTTAAAGATTTTATTTATTTATTTGACAGAGAGAATGCCAGCGCACAGCAGGAGGAGGGAGCAGCACAGGGAGAGGGAGAAGCAGGCCCCCCACTGACAGACTAGAAAGTCAAGGGAACATTGATTTTTGAAGAGAAAATGTTGAATCCAAGGATAAGATGATTTTGAGGCTGTAGTCTATTTAGTGGGAACACTTAGGAGAGCAGATGAAGACGTAGAATTGGTCCATGGATGAGAAGTCAAGGCAAAAAATGAATATTTGAAAATTGATAGTACCTAGGAAGTAGTAGTAGTTGAACCGGTGAGAATAGAGGAACTTTCTCAGGTGTATATAGAAGGGCACAGTACCAAGGGATCTTTTGGTCTCAGTCGGTTAAGCGTCTGCCTTCAGCTCAGGTCATGATCCCAGGGTCCTGGGATTGAGCCCCACATCGGGCTCCCTGCTCGGCGGGAAGCCTGCTTCTCCCTCTCCTACTCCCTCTGCCTGTCTTCCCTCTCTCACTGTGTCTTTCTCTGTCAAATAAATAAATAAAATCTTAAAAAAAAATGCTTCAAGTTCAGGAGCAGGACAGGGAAAAGGTTTGTCGAATCAAAAGGCAGAAAAGAATGCTTAGCGTGGCAGAGTCAGAAAGAGCTATAGATCATATGGTCCTACCTCCTTATTTTATAGGTGAGGAAAAGGGCGAAGAGACATTGCTCTTATTATTGCTCGTAATAAAGTGGAATTAGAACCTACATCTCCAGACTCTGGGTTTCCTTATGATGGGTGTGTTTCTCTTGTTTCTTTTTCCCCGGGGGTTTTCTGAGTTTGAGTTCAGGTGCCTTGGGGTTTCTTTCTCCAAGAAAGGTAGCAGTGGTCTCTTGTGAGGTTGAGCGTGGTTTGGAGGGAAGCGTGTGTTGGAGAACAGATGGGCCTCCTTTTGAGTCTTGGCTGTGCAGTTCAGTAACATGACTTCAGATATATAAGCTTCTCTGTATTTGTAAAATGGGTATTTTAAGAAGAAGTTGAGGATTTAAGTCTGATAACGGATATCAGATACCTAACACGTAACAAACTTTCCCGCGGATTTTTGTATATGTGTCTGTCCTAGCCCTCTGTCACATTATATTGAGGTCTGCTGCCCAGCAGGCTGGGAGCATGGTGACGTCTGAATGTCTTAATCATAATATGGAGAGGGAGACGGAGGAGAATGGCAAGACCACTTTGGAGGCATTGAGGGGTAGTGGCGCTAAGAGCTTTTTGAGGACTGATAGGAGAGGAAGCCGTTGATAAAGAGGATAAAATGAGAAAGACTTAGGAAAGTGGGTTGTTTGAGGAGGACCTCTGAAGCACGCTTCAGCAAGAAGAGGGTCACTAACTTTGTCCTTCGAGGAAACCCTGTGAGCTTATCACTGCAGTAGAGTGAATAAGATAAAGTTTGAGGGCAGAGATTACTAAGAGATACGGAAATGGAGGGAAAGGAGACTTCTCCCAGAATTTTGGGCAGTTAAAGGAAGGGAAGAGATTGTAAGTCAAATGTCTTCAGTAAAGCTAGGGAGGGGAAAAAGAAGGCTATGGGCAAGCATAGCTGTGAGTATCACAGAGTCACGCCAGGAGTTCGTTCATGGTAGGTTTGCTCAGTCTTTTTTTTTTTTTTGTGGTGCATGTGACTGGAACTCTGTGGCTTGTACCGGTGTTTAGCTCTGGTACCAGTTGGGAATTTCCAAAGCCTTACAATAAAACTGTATCAATTAGAGAATTGTTTATGTTAATTATTGAAAATTATATTAAGTATTTAAAATACTCAAAGGGGTACCCTCTGGCTGTATGTTCAGTCTGCCTTTAAAGTGTGTGTCTTCACATCACACTCTAATTGCCTCCTTGAGCAATTAGAAATGGTAGAGAGAAAAACTTACTGGTTGCTCACCACATGGCTTTAGCATACAGTCACAGAAGGATGGATCTGTGCTGTTCCGCCAGTGTTAAGCCTGGCTTTCATAAACCGTTCAAGTAGTACTGGCTATCCTCCAACAGAAGGGAGTTCTTTTTTTTTTTTTTTAAGATTTTATTTATTTATTTGAGAGAGAGAGTGCATGAGCAGGGGGAGGGGCAGAGGGAGAAGCAGACTCCCCGCTGAGCAGGCTCAATGTGGGGCTCAGCACGGGGCAAGCCCCCAGGACCCCGAGATCATGACCTGAGCCCCTACCCTGGTGCCCTCAGGGAGGAGTTCTTAAAGTGAATTTGAGTGAGATTCTTTATAAATAGATCTCCAGTTTTGCATTAGTTTAGTTAGACATAGGCTTTACTATAGGTTCTGAATCGCTATCTCAACTACATGTTGTTCTTCACTTCTGATGGAAAGGAGAGAATGTTTTTTACTTGGACTGTTTCTTAGTAAGTTTAGCAGTCATTTAGTAGAAAAGGTTTGACATGCCATACCCTTATAATTTACTTTCTTCTGTCCTTAACTTCCTTTGGGTCATTATCCTCCAAATTACAGTATATCATTTAATTGTTTTTTTCCCCCTGTACTTTCTTTTCAGCTCTTTGCCTTCCCATCTGAACATCAGTTATGAGGACTTTTTCTCTGCCCTTCGTCAGTATGCAGCCTGTGAACAGCGTCTGGGAAAGTAGTGATCCCTGGTTGCATAATTTGATTTCAGGCTTTTGGAGAAAAGGACCCAAGTGACTCTGATGTTTACAAAGTACCTATGAAACCCTGTACACACCTAGTTCATAATCCTCATAATTTATCAACAAACACAAAAAAGTGTCTTACTTGAGAGTAAGAGTATGTGTGAGTATGAGTGTGTGTGCGCGCGCGTGTGTGTGTGTGTGGAAATAAATTTATAAATGGGGGAAGTATTGAAGAAGGAAAGACGTAGACCTGCAGTTTGAGCAAATAGCTGCAATGTTTTAGGAGCTGAAATTTCAGATTTAAAGGTTTCAGCCTCCACTACTTCCCCGTTTTTGTGGGGAGCAGAGGGGGTGACTAGAGCTATTTGGTCGTTGTGTTGGGGGGAGGGGAATAATTTTTGTTCAGTCTTTCCTAGTGACCAAACTTAATTTTTAAGAATAATATATTGACTTATTAAATGGAACTGTTTTGAGTTTGAGGGTTCTCCAGAGGAATGGAGTTCTGCGTCGGTCACATGTTAAAAGCTTGCTCGGCTTTGGAGCAGAGGGCGTACCTATTTTCAGATATCCGTCCATCTTCATCTCATTGCAGTTGAACAATGTGACTTGAGAGGGTTGCTCTGGTGTCTGTGTTCTGGGTTGTGAAGATCATCTGAAAAAGAACTCTCACTACATTGAAATGCAGAATTAAAAAAATTTAAATACTGTATTAGAAAATCAAAAAAAAGGTGAAAAGTTTTATTCTTAAAAGTAAAGTTGGAAAATTTCCTAAAATAGGAAAGAAAGTGATTTCCTTTTTTATTCGGTGGGCAGTGTGTACCCAAAGTTGGTTTAAAAAATATTTCCATTAATATTTCCATTTTTATTTAAAATAAGCATTTGAGGGAAGTTATCAAGGCAGCTCTTTTCTTCAAAAGTAGTAATCTGTTCCTCTTTGGAATAGCACATTTCGGGCCATGTTAGTACCCAGGATTTTTACTCATTTTACTCAGTAAATCCTGATGGTGAGTGCCTAAAAGATCTTTAAGTAAGATTGAGGTCTGTGTAGGTAATAAAGTATTACCAAAGTCTACAAAAGTTATTTAAATTAGTTTTACATGTTCTCTTTCATGACAGAGAATAGCACTGGTTCTGTTATTTTTTAAATGAATAAGTGATTTTTTGATAGGTGTTTAATATTTCTTCCCTCACTGCTGATCCTTGGACAGAAACCATTCTTTATATTTGACGGACTGTTTTCAGAAAAATCTTAAGTGTACAATAGTCGTCTAAGACTGTACGTTTAGAATGGAGTAGCTTAAATACTAGGTCTCAGAAGTCTGAAAAGTAGCAAAGAAGACTGTGTTTGGAAAGCAAGGTCTGAGGTTGCTTGTCATATTCTGAAGCTATGAAGAATAAATGTTTCCACTTTGGATTACAAAACCCCATTTATGATTTTAAAATTTACACTTGAAATAAAATGATTAAACTAAATTTTGGTCCAGTGACATTACTTTGCACTTCATAGTCCTTCGTATATTATAAGACTTTTTTTTAAGTCTTAATTTATTGCTGAAAGTTTTGTGTGAAACTATAGCCTATCTCTGACCTTTACTAGACAACTTCTTATTTCTGTTCCCCTGTACTGTGATCTGTGTTCTAGTGAGGCTTTTTTGCCTTAGTTCGAGACTGAATTTATGTCTTTTATAAACACGATATGCATCTTTTATAAACATTCTGGAAAATGTATAGCTTTAATGAATTAAATTTAATGGGCCTGATTGAAGTGAAGGGATGTAGTATTTGTTAAAATGAAGTTAGTCAAAAAAATTACCTACTGGGATATAGCCAGAGCTGCTAAAAGTTTAATGGTTGAGTCTTTGTACTTTTCTCCTTCCATTTCATAGCAGTGTAGTATTTAGTATTACACATCATAGTAAGTCTATAACCTGTGACCTGAGTCTATTCTAGTCCTAGGAAGAGACCCTGAAAACAAGTTGCTAAAGATTCCGAATTCAGATAACAGGCATTCCAGATCCTTCTCCTAATGAGTTTAACTGCTAGTCAGTCTCCACAACTTGAATGGCATTGGTCATTCTGTAATTCCTGCCAAAATCATCACAAGTTATGCATCATCAGGGCTCCCTTTGCACTCCCAAGAAGAACTGATAATCTTAAAACTGTTGCTTGTCTTTATGTGTACTCAAGGGTTTTGTCTTTACATTGTTTCTTCTTGACACTCCCCACAATGGAAAAATCACATTAAACCGACTTTAAGGATGGCAGCTTAGAGCATAGCAAAAACTTGGAGTGTTTGAATTCCATTCCCAATTCTGGTTGTATTTTGTTTCTTAAAACTGATTACTGTTATAACAAAGTTTGAAAGCTGCTTTTGATGTGAATAGCAAAATTCTGGCATATTGGGGCTAAGGCTTAGAATACCTGTCTGTGAGAGGAAGGTGTTACAATGTTAATGAACAGTGCCAAATACACTGTGCGTATCTACAATTTAATCTTTGAATGTATGTTACTTGATTAGCTCCCTCCTGTGTGATGGTACCATGCGTAGATTTGTAGAGTCAAATCGTCGTGGTGTTTTGTATGACTGTAGACTTTGGAAACATGTAAATAATGTAAAGCAAGTTTTTATGATTGAGGAATCAAATTTATTGAATTTTATTATTGAAAGTTGAAACTTAACATGTATGAACAAAAACAATAAAAGACTATACTCTTTTCATGGACTATAGTAGTATGTGAATGCTACATTTATTCTAAACATTTAGGGCCTGCAGAAATTTACTGAGAAATTCATGACTAGATAGCAATACAATTTTTTTTTTGGATGGTATGTTCTTGA
>CM052886.1:39690846-39705617 GCA_028534135.1 Potos flavus | reverse complement strand
TGATGCTACCAACTTTGGTTTTCTTTTTCAACATTCCTCTGGCCCTTCGGGGTCTTTTCTGGTTCCATATAAGTTTTAGGATTATTTATTCCATTTCTAATAAAAAATTGATGGTATTTTGATAGGAATTGTGTTAAATGTGTAGATTGCTTTAGGTAGCATAGACATTTTCACAATATTTGTTCTTCCAATCCATGAGCATGGAATGTTTTTCCATTTCTTTGTGTCTTCCTCAATTTCTTTCATGAGCACTTTGCAGTTTTCTGAGTACAGATTTTTGGCCTCTTTGGTGAGGTTTATTCCTGGGTATCTTATGGTTTTGGGTGCAATTGTAAATGGGATCAACTCCTTAATTTCTCTTTCTTCCATCTTGCTGTTGGTATATAGAAATGCAACTGATTTCTGTGCATTGACTCTGTATCCTGACACCTTACTGAATTCCTGTATGAGTTCTAGCAGTTTTGGAGTGGAGTCTTTTGGGTTTTCCACATAAAGTATCATATCATTTGCAAAGAGTGAGAGTTTGACTTCTTCTTTGCCAATTCGGATGCCTTTTATCTCTTTTGTTGGTAATGCTGGCCTCATAAAATGAGTTTGGAAGTTTTCCTTTCATTTCTATTTTTTGGAATGGTTTCAGGAGCATAGGTATTAATTCTTCCTTAAATGTTCAGTAGAATAATAAAGGAACCAACTACTAATACACCAACAATACTAATAGACCAACTAAACAGATGCATTTCAAAACATTGGTAAGTAAAACCTAATCACAAAAGGTTAAAGAATCTATGCCATTTACATGAAATTCAAGAACCAGCAAAACTAACTTCTGGTAATAAAACTGAGAACAATTGCTACTTTGGATTTGAGAGAGAATTCACTGGAAAGGGGCATGAGAACACATTCTGTGGTGACAGAAATGATTTATGTCTTGTTTTAGGTAGTGTTTACATATGTGGATGAAACTGTCGAAACTCAGGATCTATGTATTTTGCTTATGTTAATTACACCTTAAATTATATTACATAAATTATACTTTTAGAATGTTGGTTTAGGGGCTCCTGGGTGGCTCAGTGTGTTAAAGCCTCTGCCTTCGGCTCAGGTCATGATCTCAGGGTCCTGGGATCGAGCCCCGCATCGGGCTCTCTACTCAGTGGGGAGCCTGCTTCCCCCTCTCTCTCTGCCTGCCTCTCTGCCCAGTTGTGATCTCTCTCTCTGTCAAATAAATAAAATTTAAAAATCTTTAAAAAAAAAAAAAAGAATGTTGGTTTAATAAAGTTGTCCCATAGGAGTTACCTATTCCTTTTCTTTGAAATTTATTTTCACTTTGTTCTGATCTGACTTTTATTTTAAAGGTAAAGCACAGCTCATTGTCCTAAATTCTGCATTGACCTCTGACCAAAGTTACGACAAATCTGACCTAACCCAAAGAAACAATAATAGCATGATACAAATGGCATATGAAGTAATTATTTTTTTCATCTGTGCAGAGATTATTAAATAAGGATCTGAACATTGCCAAATGTTTGAATGTACATGCACACAATGGTTGGACACAAACACAGCTGAAATCCTCCTATTATGCCACTGGTACACTTTTGGTGTGTTTTCTTTGGTGACTCCCAAAAGAGTCCTTGTGTAATCTCCTTCCCTTGAATCTGAGCCCACCTAGTGACCTGCTTTCACAAAAATAAGGCAGAAGTCCTGGTGGCTGTTGCTTTCATAGCCTTGGGAGCCCTGAGCTGCCATGTACGAAGTCTGGCTACCCTGCTGGAGAAACCACGTAGAGAGACTATATGGAGACACTCTTTGGAGACGAAAGGTCTTGAGGTTACATGGAAAAGAATTGGGGAGCCCAGCCAACAAGAAGTACAAGGCACTAAACATGAACCCAGCAGAGTCATTCAAACCCTCACCATTGATGACTTCCAGGTAGAGGCTTGAGACATGCAAGTCAGGAAACCGCTGGGACATTGCCCCTCCAGGAGATAAGCTGGGGCAGAGACAGGTCCTCTCTGCTATTCCCTGTCTGAATTCCTGCCCCACAGAATGGTGAGAAATAAACAGTTCTTGTTTTCCACCAGTAAATGTGGGGGTGCCTCACTATGCAACACACCTCATGCATGGGATAAGCTCCAGAGGGAAAGTTGGGGCCAGGAGGAGAAGGAGGTAAGAGACAATTTGAGAATGAACAGAAGGTGAAAGAACAAAGGAAACTGAAGCAGATGGATGATCCTGAGGAAGCAGGAGGTGCCGCAATCAGCCTTGTGTTGCGACAATCCACTCCCCCGATGTGAGAGGCCTCTAGCCCGCCACAAGAACGAGGTGAACTTTCATCGGGTCAAAGTAGGGACGAGGACACGACAGCCTTAAAAAAGCCAGCTGTGTCTACCAGTTTGACCAGGAAGCGTAAGCCACACTGACTTCTTTAAAAATCAGTGTTAGTCTGTACCTCTGTATCGAGATTCTCCACATGGTTTTCAGCGGAGCTACAAAATGGAGATTGCCTTAAGCAATCCCAAATGATTTTCTAGATGAAGGAGGTGTTTCTTAAAAAAAAAAAAAAAAGATCTTAAAAAAAAATAAAAGAAGAACGCCTGGGTGGCTCAGTGGGTTAAAGCCTCTGCTTTCGGCTCAGGTCATGATCTGGGGTCCTGGGATCGAGCCCCGCATCAGGCCCTCTGCTTAGTGGGGAGCCTCCTTCCCCCTCTCCCTCTGCCTGCCTCTCTGCCTACTTGTGGTCTCTCTGTCAAATAAATAAATAAAATCTTAAAAAATAAAAAATTTAAAAAACAATACATTAAGATAGCACACTACTATTACTTCTAAATAATCGTTAATAGCTGTAGCAAGTTAAATTACAGATTCATTTTTGAAATTCTGCAGATGACTTCAGTCTACATCTGCTAGGCCAGCCATACCATCTCTATGTGCTGCTGTTCTGAGAGCACTTAAATTGTAGATAAAGGACACATAAAGTCTTGCGGAGACTGGATTGTCTAGACCTGGTTGCACCTGAGAAGTCAGAA
This sequence comes from Potos flavus, assembly GCA_028534135.1. NCBI lineage: Eukaryota > Metazoa > Chordata > Mammalia > Carnivora > Procyonidae > Potos > Potos flavus. Next base: position 39,702,591 of record CM052886.1, on the reverse strand, counting down.
AGTCTTACAGAACTGACTTACTAAACTGGTTAAAGATGTGAGCACTGGGGAATAACAGAACTGTTGACTGCCCTCCTCACTGCCCCCCCCCCATTTTATCTTTTCCCAGTGTCCCTATTCCCTTGGAGAATCAGAATTGTAATGGTATCTGCCTCATAAGATTACTACGAAGATTAAATAAAGATAATATGTTTATAATGCTTCAGATAAGGACTGGTATGAAGTATGTATTATTCAATAATAAATTTAATCTATTATATTGTTTTGTTAATCAACAAAAATACCTTATCACCTTTATCTTATGCAGATTAAGTACCAAGTAGAATTCTACTTATCCTGAGGGATAATAAGGATACTAAAACACTTGCTAGCTTGTCACAAAGACCTGTGTAGATATTTCAATTACCTTATTCATTTTGATATATCTTGAAAAGATAATCAACATTAATAATTTTAAGGCTGTATTTCACTATCTCTGAGTTAGAAATCCCATTGGATTAAGGAAGCCTAACCCCTAAAAAAATATCAAGATATGAAGACAGATATGAAAATATTAAGACCATTATATCTGTTAGAAACCTCCAAACTGGAAATAACAGAACTGACACCAGTTGTCTCAAGTAAAAAGGGAATTTATCAGAAGGATATTGGGAGTTCACGTCATTAGTGGGATTCTGGAAGATCGAACTTGGAATCTGGGCATACACCAATGCAGTGTTGAAGGGCAGAACCAGGAAGCTTTGGGCAGAGATAGCTGTCCCTATGGCTCCGAATCATGCCTCAGTGTCCCCATGTAGGACACTCAGTTAGGGTCCTGGGTGGGAGTGTTTGACTAACTAAGCCCAGGTAATATGACCATATCATGGCTCCTGGGAAAAGAGGAGAATCGGGCCATTTTGGTTACTATAACGGAGGTAGGTTCCTGTGTTCCTTTGAGACCAGTAGTGGGTTATCCCAAACAGGAGCGGAAGTTTGGAAGGTGAGCAGCCATAGAAATGCTAACTATCTACTACACCTTTGAACTGTTAGACGTAGCAACATGAGACTGGCATCCACCTTATAACTCGTTCAAAAAGTAGTTTTCTCCAGCTGCTTGTCAATGATCTTTGAGGGCAAGCCATACGTACCTTACCGAGAAAGCCAAGTCAACATTTCCCCCAGCCTTAAATGAACTAGGCCTTTGAGGCAATTTGTCTTAAAACTTTAAGTCTATACTAGCATAATAGTTTGAATCAATTCAGAGATTATATAGATAGTTACAGTTAATGTCCCCCTTGGCCCTGATTACACCAACGGAAAGCATAGTTCTTTCTTACTCATGTAGCCTAGAAGCAAAGTAAATCAACTGCCCTTTTCCAGAAATACAATTTGGCAATCTTTAAATTTGACACAGCAATCATAACCCTACTTCTACCTCCATGAGTAGAATATGCACCCAAGCATATAGGTGGTATTATTTGTAATAGCAAAGAACTAGACAACCCAAATATCTATCACTACGGGCTATTGGAATCAACTCTGAAACATCCGGACAACACAGTACCATTTAGCCATAATTAGGAAGATTTCTAGGTCATAGCAAAGAAATATTTCCAGGAGAAATCAAAAGAGCAAGGTGCAAAACAAACCCACTGATACTGGAAATATCAATTTTGCCTCATATCTAAAAAAAAAAAAAAAGCAAACTTCTTTTCTTGCTCTGTTTACTGAAAGGATCTAGAAGTAATGGCAGCAATAATAAGCACATCTCTTGTCCATTTCTTGGTTTTTAAATAGCAGGCCCGCTAAAAGTTAGGGCATTCTGGGTATGGGTCAGGGAATCATAAGAATAATATGGTTCTGTGGAGAATGTTTCTATTTTTCGGAGATACTTGCTGAAGAATTTGTGTGTATATTGTCTTATGTCTGCAGGTTCCTCTCAAATTATTCAGCAAAAGAAAGTACAGCATTCCCTGTTTATCCGTGGTGATATTTTACCACTGTTTCAGTTACTGGCATTTAACCATGATCTAAAAGCCGGTCATTGTTCTGATATATGGTCACATTCTGATATATGGTCACAAAGTCAGTAGTAGCTTAACACTACCTATAGAGGTATTCACCCGTTTTCTTCTGCTCTTTCTATAGTTTCTCACCCTCCCTCCTTGCCTCTTTTTCCAAATGGCTAACCAATTGTTACATTTAATCAGGCCCATTTTTTGTCCAGTGATTTAAGATGCCATCTTTATGGGGATGAACACTGGAAACTCCTACCTTACCATTTTGCTGATATCACTCCAAACTATTTTAAAACAGGACGAAACAAGGGCCATTTTTTGATGCAGTAATCTTATTGCTATTCATGGCTTACTGTTGGAAATCCCATTTCTCAAAAAGAGTTGCTGCATCAGCAAATTTTGAGAAATTAGTTATTAAGTATATTGACTCTGATGAAGGTAGATTTAATTCCTGATGATTTTTATCAGACTGAACCCAGCATATCTTGAGTATGTTAGTCTTGGTGCAGTGAATATTAACATTTCCTTTATTTTCCCAGTGTTACAGTATCAAATAGCTTTGACAAAATTAGTCAATTGAAACAAAATTCTGAGGTCACCTTAATGTCCATTAATTTCATTAGGGGTATAGTCATATCCATTGTGTTCATTTTTCTTCTTTTGTTTTCATGGCAAGATACATGATTTAAGGGAAATTTACTAGGAGAAATCACATTTCTATTACATATGATACATGAAATAGGAAGGAATGGATTCTTCCATCAGAGTATAGGAATTGGTTTTATATATATTATATATATATATTTCATTGGAAAGAAAAGATTCTTCTGGTGTCCCCTGAGAACATTCAGGTATGAGGTTTCTGGAAAGAATTTGTTGTACTTCTGAGTTACTAGTTACTACTTCTCCTAACAACACTGTACATCTTCATGTAAGAGGTCCTGTTTCTTCCTTTGCATTAGCTACTAGGATGCTCACCATCAAAATGGGTGTTCCACTTTTATTGAGTATTATTATTAATTCCACCTCTACATTATAATTTTTGGCTTTATTTTCTCATTTGCTTATTTTAGTTTTTGAAAAGTTTAAGCTGCCACATATAGGTTGTACTAAAAAAGTGGGTCTAACTCTGCCTACATTAAATCAAAGAGTATTGGAGATGGGGTGAGGTTGTTACCCAGCCTTCAGGAACTTGAGCGAGTATTCCCACCCGTAAGGATAGCCCAAGTCTCTCTGGCTCTTGCCCTTGACTTCTCTCCACTGGGCTCTGACACCTGTGCACTAGAGTGCCCTCTCCCTCCCACTCTCCTCTCCCTCGTAGAGAGCACAAAGTTCTCTAAGTACAAGTTCTCCACCCACTCTCTCTCCCATTCAGAGCAACTCATGCAAATAGGTATCATAGTCTTGCAAATGCACTACTTCATTAAAATTCCTGAATTCCTTTAGCTCAACCCAGATCCACACTACAAGTTTATCCAACCTGGGAAGCCAAGAAATGAACCACAGAGCTCAGGAGAATGACCCGACTAATCTATTTCCCCCTCCTCTGGTTTGTTTCTTTTCAGCCCCAGGGCTGTATCCCATTCCGGGTAGTCCAGAAATGCACTGCTCTCTCTCTTCTACTATTACCAGGTCACAGTATCTCTGCCAGGATGCACCCATGCTGGTGATGACCTCTCACAGAGTTTTCTTTTCCGTGATTTTTTTTTTTAACCTCTGACTTACCTACTATTGGATATAGTTGGAAATAGCTCAACTAATTTCTGGACACTTGGACGAATATGTGTTTCTTGAGAAAATAGTGTGTGCTGATGATTCATTGGGACAAGTACGAGGGTCCTATGCCCTTTATGGATTCAAAGAAAAGAGCATTAATAAAGGAAATTATTCCCCCCTTTTTTTTGAGTCCTTCCAAGTTATGTTTCTTCCCATTAATGGTTTATTCCCTCTAGCTATTTGATTCCAGTTAGTTCAATTAAATAGTGAACTATATGTAAGGCAGAGTTATAAGCTATAAAATAAATAAGACACTATTCCTACTCGTATGAGATTTTAGAGTAATACATTTTTTTCTCACCTCTTTCTGCGTAGAAGATTCACTTGGGGAAGAGTTCAAATCACTGATGTCGGCAGTCTGTTTGTAGGAACTCTGACTTAAATGGTTTGATGTGGCATCTAGGAAATTTTTTAGAAGACTTCATTAAATTAATTTATTTGAGAGAGAGAGAAAGAGGGCAAGTGGGGGAAGGGGTAGAGGGGGAGGGAGAGGGACAAGCAGACTCCAAGCTGATCTCCACACAGGGCTCTAGCTCACGACCCTGACATCATGACCTGAGCCAAAACCAAGAGTCAGACGCCATCTGAGCCACCCAGGCGCCCCAAGGACATTTTGGCCAGGCGATCCCCACATGCAGCCAGAGCTGAGGACCACTAAGGCAAGCCCGGGGGCTCTGCGCCAAAGAGCTGTGCTACAAAGCAGAATATAATTGAATGCTTGTAAAACAGACACCATGGCTAAGCTGGGGTCCCCATTCCCCAGGGCTTCCTCATAAGCACCTGCCCCCCTTCCCCACTGCGTTCTGTGTTAGCTGCTCCACCAATCTTGTTTCATAAATCCCTGCAGGTACTGCAGATATAACATTTATCACTAACCTTTTTTTTCTCTTTTTCTTTTTTTTCTTCATTCGTCTATAACCAGTGTTTTTGCTGCTGGACTAGGTTCCCTCAGGTCAGGGACCAAGGTCTGCAGTCAAATTAAAGAGATTTCACATCTGGGCAGCTCATGATACAGGCAAATTACTTAACTTCTATGCTTCCTACTTATTTATCTGTAAGATGTCAATAATAGTGCCTAACTGAGAGGGCTGACAGGAAGATGTAATAAATTATTGCCTGTAAAGCATTTCGTTCAGTGCCATGAGCCAGGAACGCGAGCTGTTGTTATTACTAGTCCCTCTAGCCCCAGAATCTGGCATAGTGATTCATACGGGCTAAGTACTTAATAAATAAAAATACTTGACTTCCCAGGCCAGATTTATTGAACTCGGATGAGCGTGGAAGCACTTCTTTAACAAAAGGCAGACTGCCTTTGGTCCAGACTGCCTCTGTGCAACTTAGGGAAAGGACACTGTGCTGGTTTAGCTCTGCTTTTTTTTTTCTGGGCCCAATCTGCCATGGTCGGTGCCTCAGGAGGCTGACTGCTCCTGACTGTATCACATGGGCTCGTTTGCCAACAGACTCGGGTTCTGCCTTGGGAGACCCGAGAGGGAGAGTGAATGGGCAGAGGGAGAGGTGGGACCTGCTGGGGGCTGCACTTCTGGCCTGGGCTGCCGCTGTCCACACCGCCACCTCCCACCTCCCGTTGGGAGGGAGGCTAGAGCCCTCGAGGTCACAGGATTCAGTGAGCACAATTTCCTTCTGTGCTTTCGGGTCTGGGAATGGTGATGGCTTCTTACTTCTTGCTTAATATTATTTATTGATAACTAAGCTTGCAGGTCCCCAGGTGCAATATCCCTCATTGCTCTCCTTAGCCTTGTCCACACACGGGAAGGGTAAGGAGGTCATCTCTTCATTAAAGTCTTGTGAACTGAGTTGGACTCAGTTTCCTGTTAGGTGCTTGCCTAATACCTGCATTTCCTTCAGTGACATTTTACTGCCCTCTGCTGGAAACTCGTGGTAAGCAAAATACATTTATTAGGTACCCAAAGGGAATGCCGCCCTTTAGAGGTGGGTTGAAGTAAACAACTCAAAGGATGGCGAAGTCAGAGGCACAACGTTAATGATTTAATGTACCCATCCAGTCATCTTTGCCTCAGAAAGGAACCCCAAAGCCTCTTCATTTAGTTATTCGGGGTGTCACCTGTGAGCGCTTCTGTATTGTTTTTCTCTTCAGCCTCTTTCAAGTCCCCTTACCAAGCAGTCTGCCCTCCCTTGGGGGAAGTCCAGTCTTCCCCACCAAGTAAATCATCATAATTTGGCAAGGGTGGAGGGGGGAACATATGTATATGAGAAATTGTTCATTGTTTATCTGAAGTTTAAAATGTAATTGGTCATCCTGTATTTTTATATGCTTAATCTGGCCACTATTCCTGGAGCCATTAGCGGTATTAGCCACACAAACGTTGTAGAACAATGGAGTCAAAAACATGAGAGCGATGTGGTTGATTCAGGGTCATACTTCTACAGGGCAGGTCTGATTTGGCCTAAAAACCATAGTCCTTCCCATTGCTTGTTTGTCACTTGAGGAAATTTCTCTCTGTCGGTGCTGGTATGTTTGTTCCAAGTGTAGGTAGGCCCTTCCTGGGATGTGAAAACAAATATTACCATTTACAGTTGCTTTTTAAAAAATTAATTAATTAATGAATTTGAGAGAGAGAGAGTGTGCACAAGCTGAGGGACAGGGAGACGGAGAGGGAGAGGGAGAAGCAGGCTTCCCGCCAAGCAGGGAGCCTGATGTGGGGCTCGATCCCAGGACCCCAGGTTCATGACCTGAGCTGAAGACAGATGCTTAACTGACTGAGCCACCCAGGCATGCGCCATTCAGTTACATACATACAGTTGTAATGTAATTTTATTTGTTTCTATAAGATCCAGATTATGAGCAATAATAGAAAGTAAGGCGGTGGGGCTCCTGGGTGTCTCAGTTCGTTGGGTGTCCAATTCTTGGTTTCAGCTCAGGTCATGATCTCATGCTTCCGGCTCCATGCTCAGTGAGGAGTCTGCTTGAAGATTCTCTCCCTGCGCCCCTCCCCTCACTCTCTCTCTCAAATAAATAAATGGATCTTTAAAAAAAAAAAAAAGGAGCCACCCTCCTGGGTGGCTCAGTCGGTTAAGCGGCTGCCATCGGCTCGGGTCATGATCCTAAGGTCCTGGGATCGAGTCCTGCATTGGGCTCCTTGCTCAGCTGGGAGCCTGCTTCTCCCACTGCTTGCTGTTCCTCCTGCTTGTGCTCTCTCTATCTCTCTCTCTCTGACAAATAAATAAATAAAATCTTTTTTTAAAAAAAAAAGGAAAGGAAAGGGGAAATTTTTGTTATGATTTTCATAATTTTCAGTCTCAACTTTACTGTCCTAATATTACTTATTGATAACTAACAATAAATAAATATTTAATCACTTCTCTTTTAATTAATTTGACATACTGCTTATACCCTGGTGTAAATTTTCATCTATCATCATTTACCTCAAAGACTTTATTAAAACACTACTAGTTATTCAGTTTTTGACCGGGTCAAAAAATTATAAAGATACCCGAAACACCCTTACTCAAAGTCTTTGTCTTTGGTGTAGCTGTCTCTTTGTTATGTTTCCATTCACTCTTCATTCACTAACAAATATTTTTAATACATATAATGAAAATGACACTTGATAGGCACAGTGTGCAAACAGTGTAAGACGCCCTCACTGACTCTCAACTTCATACTTTGACAAGGGCACCACGAATGCTTGGCGGTTTATATTAGTTACTTCGATATAGCCAACTAATCCAAGTCTTAGTGGTTTGAAACAACAGCATTCATATCTCACAGTTTCTGTAAAAGTGATTCAAATATTTAGTATTCCCTTTTTTCCCCCTTCTGCCCTGAGCCTCCTAACTATCCCTCCCTTCCCACTGCTATCATCCCGGTTGGAGACAGCTGTTTCTCTCTGCTGGATTCCCGCCAGAGCCTCCCAACAGCTCTGGGCTTGGTCACTCCTGCCCCTCAAACACATCCTCTACACAGTGGGACAGTGATCTAAGACCAAGCCAGATCATCCCACTTCCTTCTCAGGACCCACCCGAAAGAGTTTCGTGCATTTATAGCTCACGAATCTGGGCACAGCTTAGCCGGGTCCTTTGCTCCAGAGTCTCAGAGTTGGCCAGGGCTGTAGTCACAACTCAAGGCTTGAGTGGGGAAGGAGCCCCTCTCAGCCCCCTCATGGGCTTGTTGGCAGATTCGGTGCCTCAAGGGCTGTGGGCCGAGGGCCTTAGGTCCTCACTGGCTGTTGGCTGGAGGCTGCTCTCAGTTTCTTTTCACGTAGGACTGTCTATACTGCAGCTCAGAACATGGCAGCCAGTTTCCGTCAGAGCGAGCATGCAAGAGGGCCAGGGAGCGCCAGCAATAAGCTGCAATCTTTTGTACTTACTCATAAAAGTTACACCCCAATACTTTTGCTATAGTCTATTTGTAAAAAAGAAGCCTTTAAGTCCAGCCTTAGGAGAAACTAATTTTAGGAACAAAACCTGAAGGCACCTCTACTGTAATTTCTGGCTTTGTTTTCTAGAAAGTCTGACGTCATTGAAGTGACTACCTTGACAGAAGAGGATCGAGGGGAATGCTTTTTAAGTGAAGGGGAGGGTAGGGGGGCAGGAGAGATTTCCCAAGTAAAGAAGTTGGCAGCCAAGGAAGCTGGTGAGCGCTGCTGCCCTCTGGTTGATTTGGGTGAGGGATCGGAGTTGGTTTTAGCTGGAATTAAAGACAGTAAGTGGCTATTTCTTACACACCCGTGTAAACTTGTGGGCTGAGAGTCATAGTCACTTCTGATGTCTGTTAATGTTTCTTCACTGTGAGAGCAGACATATGATGAAGAGAGGACTGACACACAGGCTTTCAACGAACCACATGGTTAGTTTATGGATTTACATCTTGGTGTGTCTAATTTAAATTGGTTGTTTGTAGAATTCTGTAAAACCTATTAAATCATGTTAGGTAGAATTAGTTCCAGAACAATTATTGATGCTTGCACCAGACTTAATATTCTTTTTCATAATTATTTTCCAATACATGAAATGCTGGGGGGAAAAAAAGGCCAGAACAAATGAGTTTTTGCTAATTTCACTTTCTATTTTTAGTTATCAGAATATAGTATGTATTGGACTTGGGAGATAAAAATGTTACAAACATTTTTGAGTTTGAGATCAAATATTTGTAAAATGAACAAAAATAATGATACATTCCATGCCTCATTCTTTTTTTTTTTTTTTAAAGATTTTATTTATTTATTTGACAGTGAGAGAGACAGCGAGAGAGGGAACACAAGCAGGGTGAGTGGGAGAGGGAGAAGCAGGCCTCCTGCCAAGTAGGGAGCCCGATTCAGGGCCCGATCCCAGGACCCTGGGATTATGAGCCGGAGGCAGACGCTTAACAACTGAGCCACCCAGGTGCCCCTCCATGCCTCATTCTTAATTCTATTGCTTCTTCCACTTGGGAGAGAGAAAAAAAAAAGGAGAGGCATTGGCAAAAGTATACACTTTGGTGAAAGAATCAATTCATATAATGACTGCCACCATTGTATCACTGGAGTTTCAGTGTAAAAATATCCCCCTACCCCATGAAACAGAAAGCTGTTTCAAATAAAAGTATAGTAAAAAAAAATAAAATAAAAGTATTATATTGGTCTTTTTTGGACAAGAAAGCCACAAGAATAAATGATACACTATTCTTCAATGTTAATTCCTTAGTTGCAATACCATGAAAAAATTGTGATGGTAAACATTGTTGCTCAATTAAAAAAAGAAGAGGGGCGCCTTGGTGGCTCAGTGGGTTAAAGACTCTGCCTTCCGCTCAGATCATGATCTCAGGGTCCTGGGATCGAGCCCCGCATCGGGCTCTCTGCTCAGCGGGGAGCCTGCTTCCCCCCTTCTCTGCCTGCCTCTCTGCCTACTTGTGATCTCTCTCTGTGTGTCAAATACATAAATAAAATCTTAAAAAAAAAAAAAAAAGAAGAAGAAGAAATTCTTCTACCTGGGACCTCAACAGTCAGATCACAAGACTCCTTTCTCAAGACCCACCCAAAGCTTCTCATCCAGCTCTGAACAAAGCACAAATGGTTCAGATATGCCCTGTGGCAGCCTCTCCAACATCAACCCCTCTCTCCTCTCACTCTCCTAAATCCTTTGTTCTGGTCCTCACACTTACTAACTTCTAGAGCCTAATTCAGAGGAGTCGAACACACTGAAAAACAAACAAATGAATAAACAAAAAGCAAATCTGCTGGAGGTAGTCAAGTGTGCACACTGATTCTTTTCAATAGACAAGTTTCCCATTAGCTTTTGCCTGGATCCATTCAGCCTCTGTCTCGTGTTAGAGCCTCTGGTTCATTCTGTCAAATGACTGAATATAATGGAGGACTTAGTGTGGAAGCAGATTAACACAGCCTTCTCTGCCATTACTCTCCAAGGTGAGCGAAAATGACCTCTTTGGCTGTTCAGTTAATCCTTTGAGGAGAATTAAAAGACTCATAATGTATCTGTGTGGTGAAGTTTAGCAGCAATATCTGTGGGCCAGATAGTTCATGGTATTTAGAAACTAGGCAGTGGATTGTGAGCTTGCGGCAAATTTATTTGTTATTGAATTCTCTCTCTTTCAGCTCATCAGTTCTCATGAGCAGACATGTAGTTTTCAAAAAATAGCCTGTCAACAACTTTGGAATCCCCTGGTTGGGGAGGTCCTTAGAGAGGAGATACATTTTCTTGATTAAACAATACACCGTCACACTGGGCAGATTTGAAAGGGATGGGAAAAAATGGAGTTATTAATCATTCTCAATGCTCTTTGGAAAATGCAATTTCTATTTCAGCAAAGCAAATAATTTCTCTTTGGTTAACTGACAAAAGTGGCCTGCAAAGTCTCCTTACCTTTGGGTCAAGCTTGAGAACTCAGGTCTGTGAAGATTCCACGGGCCCACTTCCTTCTCCCAGTTGTCTGTGCGCGGTGGACAGCGTTGAGGCCAAGCTTAGGTCACTTTTCCGGGACGCTCTATGTTATGACTCCCTAAGCTCTCCCAGAGCGCCTCGTGGCCTTCAAGTTCTCAAAAGAAAATATAAGCCAATGTGTAAACTACAGAAATATATATTAACGAGATGATGAAAATGGATGCAAGATGGTACATTAAAAGCTTTCGTCGTTTCCTCCAGAGGGTCACAGAAATGCCTACCAGGCACCTACAGGGTGCTTAGCACTTGGCTAGGGTGAACAAGCCATTTATTGGGCATTCAGTATTGACATAGATACAACAAGGAATAATATGAGTCAAATATAGCATGATAGAAGACAAAATCGGAGATCTCAGGAACAAAAAGGATGGCAATTAAGAGACCTGAGATAATCAGCGAAACCTTAAGAGTCTTCAATGATGAGAATGATTTGCCTAGCAGCCAATGCCTTCATTGTTTTCCTTATGGAGCCACATGATCGCTTCCCTATTTTCTGTCACCCGACATTCCATGTCCTCAGAAATGTGATCATTTTAGCTACAGCAGGCTCCTTCTACAGATGCCTAGGTCCTCCTGAGTTTTCTATTCACCTGGGAACTCCAGAAATTTGCAGCGTATGGTCAGGCTTATGAATCATCCAGTCTCATTTTTCCTTCAAATCTAGACTCAGGTTTCTTTGAAAGCAACATGATCATTTGTTACCAACACTCTGCTTAGAGTCTGGAAAGGACTGATTGCCCCAGGACTCATCAGTGTGCTCTGCCCAAGCATCTCAGGATGGGGGCAGAAGGGCATTCTCCCGATCCCCAGCACTCCTGGTAAACCACTACTCCTGCTCGCTCCTGCAAGAGCCTTTCTCTGACGGCTCAGCCCTGTCAGCTCTCTCTTCTTCACAGATGTCATAGCTTATGGCTCTTCCATACTCAGTAATGGCTGTGGCTCACTGCCCCTCTCTTTCTCTTTTTTCTTTTCTTTTCTTTCCTTTTCTTTCTTGTTTCTTCCTTTTCTTTCTTTCTTTCTCTCTTTCCCCCTTCCTTTCTTCTTTCCTCCCTCC
>CM052886.1:39654633-39690746 GCA_028534135.1 Potos flavus | reverse complement strand
TTTCTTTCTTTCTTTCTTTCTTTCTTTCTTTCTTTCTTTCTTTCTTTCTTTCTTTCTTTCTTTCTTTCTTTCTTTCTTTCTTTCTTTCTTTCCTTCCTTCCTTCCTTCCTTCCTTCCTCTCTCTCTCTCTCTCTCTCCCTCCCTCCCTCCCTCTCTCTCTCTCTCTCTCTCTCCCTCTCTCTCTCTCTCTCTCTCTCTCCCCCCCCTCTTCCTTTCTTCCGTCTTCAAAAAGCCTTATTGTTTCCATTTGAGTCAAGGCTTGGGAGAGGGTTCCCAGGTGGTTAAAACCCTGCCTGGTGGCTGCGGGGAAGGCTCACCCACACGCCCTGGCACCAGGGGGTGCTAGAGTGCTCCCCCAAAGGCTGCTGGGCTTCCGAGGCTCCCAGTCATGCTTGGGTGAGCCTTCGGAAGAAAGATACTTGCCCAGACCAGCCTGGAGGCGAGCCGGCCTGTGCAGGTTAGGCAGGTGGTCGCTCATCTCCTTAATAAGTTTCGCCTCCTCATCCAGGAAGTGGTTCTCCGGGAAGTCACAGAGCCGGGGGTCTGCGCAGGCAGAACCCAGAGCGCGCAGATCCCAAAGGGCCTGGCGCAGGTGCTTCTCCAGACCCAGGCTGGTTTCCGTGGCGTCCAGGGTCTGACCCACTCATCCCGGGACAGCCTCTGCACATCCTGGAAGAGGGCACGGCTGCTGCGCTGGTTTTGCATCTTCAAGAGAAGCTCAGTACCCTCAAGCTTCTCAGCCGACTGCTGGGAGAAGTGGCCCGCAGCCTCCAGAGTCACATCCGTGCAGCGGAAACAGAAGCCCAGAGAGAGGTAGGTGTAGGAGGCCCGCGGATGCCGGCTGCCCGCGGCCTCCACCTGGGTGGAATAATACTGCCGAATCCGGGAGCTCGTGGTTGATCGGGAATTAGGAGCTAAGCCCGAAATAAGGTGTTGGCTGGTCTCAGAGGCCGAGGGTGGCAGAGAATATGGCTCTGAAGGTTGTGGCTGGAAAAAAGTTGGATTGTGGTCACAGGCTGGAAGAAGGGGCATCCCTGGCTCTCTTCTGTCCACACACTGTCGAATCGAGAGACAGATCCATGGGACCTCTGGGCACACTGGCTCACTGTCCCCCTCTTCAACTCAAGCCCCACTATTACTGAAGGAGCATAGGCTTCGGAATCAAAGAGAACCAGGTTTGAAACACAGCTTGACCTACCACCAATTGTGTGATCAGAGGCAAGTGGCCTAACTTCTCTGACCCTCAGTTTGTCCCATGTAACGCACAACAATGGGCTTACTTGAGGAAGGCTGGGAGACTATGCATGTAAATTGCACACCCCAATGGGAAACTCACAGAAAAGGATAAATGTTGCTTAGGAGGATTGCTCTGATGTGGAGAGCATAGCCACACCCTCTCTCCTCGGTTCTTCCATCTCTGCAGCTCTATCAAGCCCCCAGTCACTTTCAGCTTTGCACTACCTCACAGCATTCAGATCGGCTCCTCTAGCAAAATCTGAAGATCTACATTTTTTCATCACCTTTTCCTATAATTCCAGCCCTCTTACTTTTATACTCAGGTTGTACCTGTTCTCCAGTTTTTGTGATCCTCTGTTCCTCCTTGTTCTCCTTCAACTCTTTTCCTGTGTCTCAAAGTACAGATATCATGATGTCATTAATAACGTTCTTTGGCAACTTTCTTGCTTCCTCATCTTTCCAGCAAAATTCCATTGCTAAATCCAACCACGTGATTGCCTCTCCTGTTTTTATACCCAGTCTCTAGAGAGCTATTAGAAAAAACAAGATTAAATTTTGATGAGTATCCGTAAGTATACATTCTCCAGCCTAGCTCTGGTGAGTTTCTTCTACACTCTTCATATTTCGACCTAGGACATTCTCTTTGAGTTTCCTATACATCACCTTTCTGAAAGCTCCCAGCTGAAACTCTAGCCATACGCATCATGAGAGGAACTTCCCTAACTTTCTGCTACACCCACTCTCTCAATCCCAGTTCCTCCTCCTATAATTACAAAGATCCATATGTTAGAAGGTTCTGTACCTCATCTTTTCCTATTTCTTTAGGGATGTCATTCTATTCATCATCTCTGCTCTCTTCTGTCGCATTACCCTTCCTCTACCTACTTACTCTCTCTCTCAAAATATAAATGTGTTCAGCATCTTCTCTTCTTCATATGCTCCCCTTCCCCAGACACTACTGATCCTCAGTTTGAAACATTCTTCCTGGTGTTTACTGTTATAAATCTCCAACCTCTCCTTCTTCTTCCTCGCTCCCCCCACCCTCCGCCTTCATCTTTGGTCCTCTAGTAAACACATGAACATTTCATAGGGTTCCACCCTCCAACCTTCTCTATTGTCATTCCGGATCCTCTCATACGGAGGTGATAGTCACCGTATTTAGCACCTGGCATGGGTGGGCACTGACAAATCGGGACAGAGTCTGGCCACAAGCACCTGACAGAGCTGTGCCAGAGCGTAACAGCTGAGCACTAGCCCTGACTCCACGGCATCCGCAGTCACCAGTGTCCCAGATCTGTACCATCAGCCGAACCTTTTTCATGAATCAAAGTGGACACATTTCCTGGGACGTAGCACAGGCACCATAAATTCAACATTTGCTAAACTGAACTCTTTGTTTCCTCTTTTCTCCAAACGTTTCTCCTCCTGCACTGCTTGCATGTCTAGGGAGCCAGAGAAGGTAACAGCATCCTATTCTATCTTGAGTAAAACTGAAGCCAGAGAGGGTAACAGCATCCTCTTCGATCTTGAGTAAAACTGTTTCACCACTGTGATCTTGGCATTTTCTACCTTGGCTGCAGAGAGAAGACTACAAATCTTAAACTGTGAGCTTCCCTGCTAAAATCCTACAATGACTTTGTACTCCTTTTAGGATAAAATTCACACTCCTTAGGGCATACAAGGCTCTTCAGGATGTGGCTTCTGCCTATCTCTTTAACCTGACTTCTCAGCACTTCTCTTGCTACCCTTAACCCTTCGTGCCCTCCACTCCTGCTAGATGGAACCCCAAATACCAGCCCCCAAAGATTGTGGTAGTTTTTGCCTTGAGCCTTTCCGTAGCATCTCTTGGCTGCCTGGGCCATCATTATCACCACTAACTTGCCCTGATCTATTTGTTAGAATAGCTCCTGCTTCCTTTTAAAAACCCAGTGCTCCCCCCACGCAAAAAAAGACAAAACAACCCCTAGTCAGAGAGGTGTTATTTCTTTTAGGAAGACTTCTTGAGCTCCCCACCATCCAGTTGAGGTTAATCACACTCCTCCTGCTCTCATTAGGCCTGATGGTTACCTCTTCCGTTTCACTTATTGGAAATTATTGCACCTCTCTATTTACTTATCTAGCTCTTCCCCGCAATGTGAAGTCATTAAAAGCACTCAGATTAGTGGTTGGTGCCCAGTAGGAGCTCAAGAGTTTATGGATTGAGGGGCCGATGGCACCAAGCAGGAAGATCATAAATGAACACCAACACATCATATCTGTTCATTCTTGGTATATAGATTTGTTTCTCATTTGAAAAGGCTTGAAATTAGTGAAGTAGATAATACTGCCTGGCCTTTGTTCGGTGTTTGGAGAAACTATCAAAACACACGGAGTGTCCCTCAGGAGTTTCTGAGAATCTAAAACTGATGAGAGGGCTCTGTGAGCACCTGCTGCCTCCCTGTGGGCACGGGGATTGCCTAATGAATCTTGACTAATTCTACCTCTCTCTGTGCTTTGCCAAAACAGACCCATAACACTTTAGGTTAGTTTCATTTGCCACCGTCCTCCTTTCTAGATTTTTCTGTCATAGAGTAAAAATGGACATGCCAAATGGACATATGTAACGTTCTCAAATCACCTTGTTTTGTATTTCGGATGCTCTCTCAAATCCTGCCTCTATTTTGATCATTTCAGTAAAACTACATAATTTATCTTTTAGTGTTTCTCTGTTGCCCTGTAATTTTGTGACATCAAAGTGCGTTCCAGACACAAATTATGATTTAGCATGTGTTGTTCTGGATCTTGTATAGCCTCCAGTCATTTGATTTAAAAATTTGAGAGAGAAATATTGCACTTACTAGAGGTTAAGTGACTGTGTCTGGAGTGGGGTGGTAAACGTGGGGAAAATGCAAATCTGTGAGCAGTGAAGGAAGAGGTCACCTTTAGTTATTGGAACAAAGTAGTGGGGAGCAGATTAACTGCACAGTAGTAAAGGACTCTTTCTTTAGAATCAACTTTTAAGTTATTGTCCAAATTGTGATTAAAACATTCCCTCACTTGCCCTTCCCATTCACATCTCTTACTGCCCCCCAAAGGAGATTAGCAAAAAGTAGACAAAATTAATTTCTCAAATTCTTAAGAAGAGAGAAGTTCAAGCCTATTCTATTAGAGCATTTTATCCTTCTTGTGCTAATGCTGTTGATAATTTGAATTTTGCTTATGATTGAAATGCAAAGTAAATCTTTCCATCAAGTGATCCTTGCTGGGGCTACCTCATCTTATTGTCTATCTCAGATCATTTTCAGTATCTTTCTTTCCAAGGCTAACCACCGTTGGGCCTTGTACTGTGTTGTGACTGTCCAAATGGCAAGGCTGGTGTTTATTAATTCCACATTAGCATTAGGGAATGTAAGGGGATTATCATTTATTGATCACATGTGATGCGCTAGAACAGTGCTGGGTGTTTACAGATGCTATCTCATTTAATTCTCACCATATTTCTAGTGATGAAGAGATTATTTTCATCCTGTTAGATAAGTACATTGGGGTTCAGAGAGCTTAAGCAATTTGATTTAACCAACAGAGCACAGAATGTAGGGGAGCCTGGACTTGAATCTAATTATGGTTGATTCTGAAAGCTCATTGTTATTCTTTTATACAGGCTATATCCTGCTATGACTAGGGAGTATCATAGATTTAGCACTTAATTTCTCTGTTATGAAGTTTGTCTCTTAAAAATTTCATTGTGGTTCCTAATGAATTCTCCATGTCCCTTATAAAGTCTGCAGTGGACACCGTGTGCACACATACACATACGTGGGTATGCGCTAGAAATTAGAGATAGTTTTGTTTAGACATTAGGGTATTTAGCCAACGGCATTTCTACTGAGAATTCTCCCCTTTTCTATACTTCCCAAGTTAAGAGTTTTATGAAGTGGTCTACAACTCACAAAATCAAGATGTGGATCGGCAAATGGCTTGTCTATACAAGCTTTGGAGTAGTCGACGCAGTCCAGATTCCTTTGCTCTTCTTCATCTGTCCTCGTCACCTTCTGACCTCTAAGTCTACTTGCCTTGTGTTCCCTTGAGACTTGGCCTCAGTTGATACCAATTCCTAGCAGCCTACCCCAAACCTTTCCCCCCTTCTCTTTTCTGGGCTGGTTTGGGTCCTTTTCTATGAAACCTTTCTCTATCTACTCTCATCTTTGATTTCTTCTTCGTCCGAACCACCCAGCTGAAACAATGAGAGAAAGGGTAAATGATTGTTAACAGTATTTCTACAACTAAATTAAAAGAGCAAGGACATTGGTTTATGAATTTTTTTCTTTTTAAAACTTACCCTCAGTAGTTGGACAAGGCTGGTATATGGTGAGCCCTCAACAAATATTTCCAGGTTGTTTTGTCGGTCAGGGCTGCCAATGTGGTGATGCAAACATGGGAGCTACACAAAATGGCATATATATACATATATGCATATGTGTATATATGTAATATATGTATAATATATAAATATGTGTGTGCATATATATATATATATATATATATATATATATATTTTTTTTTTTTTTTTTTAAGAGAGGGAGAGAGGATTTGAGGAGGATCAGAGGCAGAAGGAGAGAGAGAATCTCCAGCAGACTCCCCTTGAGTGCAGAGCCCAATGAGGGGCTGGATCTCACAACCCTGAGATCATGACCTGAGCTGAAATCAAGAGTCGGATGCTTAACCGACTGAGCCCCCGCATGCCCCCAAATGGCGTATTTTGACTGTTGTTGGTTTCCATGTCACACACTTTGAAAGTGAGCAACCCAGTGAATGGAGTGAGGCCTATCATCTGCCAGGTACATCTAGAGTAAAAATCTGTAGTGAGGAAAGTCTCCTTAATAAAGGGAATATTTTGGCATTATTTAAGTGCCAAATTAATTAGACGATGTGGTAGAAATCATCAGTAGGGGCTCACATTACCCAATCTTTCCAGCCTTGTTGTTCTTTTGTCCTAAACAAACCCAGCGCCTTGGCCTCCTAACACCTGCTTTGCGCCATCGGCCCCAATCACAGCCTTTTCTCCATTATCACTTGCTGAATTACCTTAAGGCCTACGTGTGCTCCCAGAGCATCCCATACTTCTGCTGGCAAAGCACTTACAACAGTCTAAATGATGTGTGTGGCTGGGTAATATATTATAACCTCCCTCCCTCCCATATATTACATGCTCATTGCTTCAGAGGAACAATGTGGAGAACAGAAAACAAAAGTCTCCTTCAACATGGGAGGAAGAAGGGCTTCCCCTTGTGGCAGAATTTGCTGTTGTGCTCACCAAAACCTGTTTCTTTTTGCTCTTGGACACACAGCTAGCTGACGTTTTTCAGACTCCCTTGTAGTCAGATGAGACAATAACTAAATGTGACCCATGGACAGACCCATGGACTGTTGACAAAAGTGATCTCTGCTCTTCCATACCTGGACCCAGGGACCCCCAGTCAGTCCCCCACGCTCCATCTTTTCCACTGCTGACGGCATGGAGAGGACGCTAAGGACACAGAGGATGGTGAAGCCACAAAATGGAAGGAAAGTAGGTCTCTGCATCACCATAAGAAAGGTTCAGGCTAAAGGCTTTCAGCAGGGGCACCTGGGTGGCTCAGTGGGTTAAAGCCTCTGCCTTCGGCTCAGGTCATGATCTCAGGGTTCTGGGATCGAGTCTCGCGTCGGGCTCTCAGCTCAGCGGGGAGCCTGCTTCCCCCTCTCTCTC
Organism: Potos flavus; assembly: GCA_028534135.1. Taxonomy (NCBI): domain Eukaryota; kingdom Metazoa; phylum Chordata; class Mammalia; order Carnivora; family Procyonidae; genus Potos; species Potos flavus. Next base: position 39,683,785 of record CM052886.1, on the reverse strand, counting down.
TGCCTGCCTCTCTGCCTGCTTGTGATCTCTCTCTCTCTGTCAAATAAATAAATCTTTAAAAAAAAAAAGAAAAGACTTTCAGCAGACTGTTTAGTGACAGAATGAGGGCGGGTGGCAGAAAGACCTGATACACACAGGTTTGTGGAATCTGAGCACAGATGTGGAGACCCAGGTTGGCAGCAGAACGCTAGCAGATAAGCAGGTATGGAGTGAGTCTAGGTCTCAGAACACCATGTGGCAGAGTAATTCCTCTCCCTACAAGCACAGCTTAGGCACAGAATACAGAACTGCTGGACATAAAGGTCTGCACAGATGGGTCAGGGGTCACCTCTCAGTGGTGACTGTGTAGACTGACATCAGGCATCGGATGAAATGCTGGATGTCTCAGCAGATGCACGTGCTCAGGTAGCCTCAGGTGGCCTCAGGAGACAGTGTCGCCCTTCCCCATCCCTCCTCAGGAACTCCTCAACACTTCGTAGGACCCATGTCCCAAATTATATGCAACCCATGGAAAGAGGAGGTCTCTAATGGACCGAGACAAAGTTTCTGTTACTCTGGGGGAATGGGAGCTTGAAATGGAAAGTAGTTTAGGTCATAAAAAAAAAAATTAAGAAAAAAATATTTTTCACCACTGAGTATGAGGAGCAAGATTCATCCCCACTCCCTCCTTTGTTTGTCTCTTTCCTGCTGTGCTGTGAGGTCCATGAGGCAGGGCCTGTCCAGTTCACCAGGTTGTCACCAACGCCTGCACATGGTAGGCACTCAGTGACTATTTATGAATGTGTGAGCAAATGAATAGTCTGTGAGCAAAAGAGTGGTTCCATTTCTGTCTATCCATGGTGGCTGTGGGAAATAACTTCATATCGGCGAGAGCAGAGAACCAGGTTGGGAGAGTCTTCTGTTGGGGATTTTGTCCTTTTCTTCTAAAGGTGGAAAAATTAAATGTTACTGAACCTATTTCCTGAGAGACAATATTAGCTGCTGGGTCTTAAAATAATAATTACCAATGGCAGGACACTACCGCCTTTGTGAAGGCTTACTCTCATCCATGTTAGAGTTTGAAGCTCAGAAGAAAATAAGCAGGGGCGCCTGGGTGGCTCAGTTGTTAAGCATCTGCCTTCAGCTCAGGTCATGATCCCAGGGTCCTGGGATCGAGCCCCACATCGGGCTCCCTGCTCGGTGGGAAGCCTGCTTCTCCCTCTCCCATTCCCTCTGCTTGTGTTCCCTCTCTCGCTGTGTTTCTCTCTGTCAAATAAATAAAATCTTTAAAAAAAAGAAGAAGAAGAAAATAAGCAGATGTTCAATGGCAGGCTCCCACAGTGACATTTGTTTTTATAAAACACAGGCTTATACATCTCATATATTCTGTCTTCATAACTTTGATTTCAATCATAATGAGCACAAGCAGGTATCAATAGTGTTTTTATATAAGCTGGAAATACTACGTTTGTTCATAACTTGAGAGTGGTTATTTTTGATATACAATGATGTAAGATGATTTCAATACTGGGTTTTCATTTTACATGATAATTATAACCACAACAATAATTATCAACATTGTCACAGTAGGGACCATTTGTTGAGTGCTTACTTGGAATATCGCTTGTTTTAAAATTAATTTTGAACCCATGGTTTAATTGGTTTTCAACCTATGCCTAGAGAAGAAGAAGGTGTCCTTCTCCTGTCCCTCTTGAGATCACATCTTGAGAGGCATATGGGAACAACAGAAAGTCTCAGAGTGATCTAGAGGAATCAGTATTGGAGGCTGGAGTCTCGCCTTCCTGAACATAGCCTGGGAGGGTGCCAAGACGAAGAGAAACTTTGAGTTCAGCATGGTAGAGGGTTGAATTTGGGGCCCCAAGGGATATGTCCACCCAAGACCTCAGAATGTGACCTTATTTGGAATAAAATTCTTTCTGATGTAATTAAGGTAAGGATCTTGAGATGATATCACCCAGGATTAGGTTGGACCTTAAATCCAATAATGAACATTCTTATTGGAGACAGAAAGAGAGAGACAGGGAAAAGAAGGGCTGTGAAGAGGGGAGCAGAAATTGGAGTTATGCAGCCATAAGCCAAAGAATACCAAGGGTTACCAGTGGCCACCAGAAGCTTTAAGAGACTTCTGGAACAGATTCTTCCTTAGATCCCCCAGAAGGAGCCAAGCCTGCAACACCTTGATTTCAGATTTCTGGCCTCCAGGACTGTGAAAGGATAAACTTCTGTTGTTAGAAGCTACGTAGTTTGTGAGAATTTGTCATGGCAGCTCCGGGAAACTAGTACTATAGCAGCAATAGATAGGCACGGGCCTGTGAGCAGTCTTCCAGTCACATCCTGCAAATCAGTGTACACACGGCCCCCTGAGTGTCCCAGCCCCGTGGGGTGGCTCTCCAGGAGAGAGCTGGAGCAGCCCAGAAACGGCCTGAGGCCAGGATAAGGGAGGATACGAGTGTGGAGCCCAGTATAGCAGGTGGCTACTCAGCTGCCAGGAAGAATGAAGGCCACCATGGAGGAAATCCTCAGGACCTTGGAGGAAGTACATAGTCCAGGAACGTCTCTTTCCACTTCCAGGGTGTGGCATGAGCTGCCTTTGGTGTTTTGTTATCCTGGACGAAGAGAAGAGACGAGAGAGGAAAGAAAGCCTGAAAACTGAATACAGTTGACTTTTGAACAACACGGGTTTCAACCGTGTGGGTCCACTTACGCATGGATTTTTTTTGTTCGAAAATACTGTACAGTACTGTCAACATATTTTCTCTTCTTTATGATTTTCTTAATATTTTCTTTCCTCTGGCTTACTTCATAGTAAAAATACAGTGCTTAGTACATATAACATGCAAAATATGTGTTAATCGACTATTTACATTATTGGTAAGACTTCCAATCAATGGAAGGCTATTATTTGTAGTTAAGTTTTAGGGGAGTCAAAGTTATATATAGATTTTCAACTGTGTGGGGGTTGGTGCCCCTAACACCTGTGTTGTTGTGTTCAAGGGTCAACTGTATTTACCCAAAAGAGATCAAGTGTTTACCTGAAAGATGCTATTTTATACTGGAAAGGAAAATTACCTTTAACTGACATGTTTAACTTTTCCCCCTGGTATTTGTCACATAGGAAGCTCAAGGAATAAGTGAGTTACAGAAAACAATTTACTTTTTTTGCACATCTGAGTTGTTTGTGTGAATTCAAGAGTGGTGCACTTCATCTCCTTCTTATTTGGGATGAGGTCTTCCTCACCAGACCCCTGTGCTTCTCTTCCAAGAATGGGGTGGTTCCAACCCCACCCCTAGAAGGCTTCCAGATGCCCCAGTGTGGGATCCTAGCAGGGACCCAACATAAACTCCAGAAGAGACCTTACCTAATGTGTAGTGTGCTCAACAGGTGTGAGTTCCATTTTTTTTTCCCCTCCCCAACTTTTTATCATGAAAAGTTTCAAATATGCAAAATAGTTGAGAATAGTTCAATGAACACTCTCACACTCACCGCTCTTAGATTCCTCACTCTCTTCTTATATATGTATGTATGTACATTATACATGCATATTTATAACAGGCTTTTTTGAAGGACAATTGGCAAATAATAAACACTTTTTAAATTTATTTTTAAAGATTTATTTATTTGTTTGAGAGCGTGAGTAGGGGACAGGGCAGAGAGAGAGGGAGAGAGAGAGAATCCAAGCAGACTCTACACTGAGGGCTGAGCTGATGCTGGGCTTAGTCCTGCAATCCTGAGATCATGACCTGAGCTCAAATCAAGAGTCAGCCACTTGGGGCGCCTGGGTGGCTCACGCGTTAAGCATCTGCCTTTGGTTCAGGTCATGATCCCGGGGTCCTGGGATCAAGCCCTGCGTCAGGCTCCCTGCTCTGCCGGAAGCCTGCTTCTCCCTCTCCCACTCCCCCTGCTTGTGTTGCCTCTCTCACTGTGTCTCTCTCTGCCAAATGAATAAATAAAATCTTAAAAAAAAAAAAAGAGTGAGACACTTAACGGACTGAGCCATGTAGGTGCCCTTAAGGTATATTTAAAGTATGCAATTTGATCAAGCTTTGCAGTATGTATATACCTATGAAACCATCATCACAATTGAGATAACAAATATGACCATAATGTTCACCTAAAAGTTTCTTTCTGCCTCTTTCTGATATCTCCCTCCCCCACCCTCACATCTCACCATTCATCCCCAGGCACCCTTTGATCAACTTCTGTCACTAGAGATTAATTTACATTTTCTAGAATTTCATATAAATGGACTCATGCAATATATACCCTTTATTGGAGGGGCTTCTTTCACTCAGCGTAACTGTTTTGAGGTTCATCCAGATTGCTGCAGGTATAATAGTTTCTTTCTTTTATTCCTAATGTCCTACTTTATGTAAACCAAAATCCATTTATCCATTCACCTGTTGATGAAAATTCTCATTGTTTCCATCAGATAAAGCTACTGTGAGCGTTCGTATGGGAAACTTCGTGTGGACATGCACTTTCATTTCTTTTGGGTGCATATCTGGGAGCGGAATACTAGGTCATATTACTATATGTGTATGTTTAACATTCTAAGAAACTACCAAGTTGTTTTCCAAGTGATAATACCAAGTTACATACCCACCAGTAGTGTATGAGAGTTCCAGTTGCTTCTAATCCTTGCCAACATTTGTTATGTTTAAGCTTTATAGTATTAGCCATGCTAGTAGGTGCGTAGAGTACTATCCTCATGATTTTAATTTGGATTTCTCTAGTGTCTAATGACCTTGAAGAACATCTTTTCATGTTCTTCTTTACCTTTTCATACATTTTCTTTGAAGTGTCTGTTCAAATCTTATGTGCCCTTTAAAAATTGGGTTGTTTGTCTAATTAGTAAGTTGTAAAAGTTCTTTATCTATTCTAGAAAAAAGCCCTCTATTAGATCTATGTTTTGGAAATATTTTCTTCCAAGTGTAAGGCTTGCCTTTTCATTTTTCACAACTGTGCCTTCAGAAGAACAGAGTATATAATTTTGATGATGGTGAGACACGCAACTTTTGCCTGTACAGATCTAGGAGGTGCGCTCTGACTCTGGACCCAACAGTCGTAGAAGTGGTGGTTTCTTGATCCCTGCATCAGACCTAAGGAAGGACATTCCTGGAGCTAAGGGCTATAGCAACCGTGCTCTGATTCCATAATGTGCTGGTCATTTGCCTCTTTGTTTCCACTCCCCCCTGACTTTCTGTGCTCTGTGTATAGGGCAAGCTCCCTTTGCAGATTCCCTCCCCAGTGGGTGCCTGCTTATGTTTGGCCAATGGGTGGCAATGTCAGGAGACTGGCAAAGCAGGAATAGAGAAGTGACTTCTATCCTTCCTTCAGCATTGTGGGGACCACAGTGGCTGAGGCTGCATTAGCAGGAGCAGGAGCTGGAGTAGGCCCTCTGGTTTCTGCACAGGCAGCTCAGGTCCAATGGGAATCTTGGCAGCACACTGATCCTGGGTTACGGGAATGCCGTTTTCCCTTTTGGCTCCTCCAGCTATGGCCAGTTACGGCTTCCCACAATTACAATTCTCCGGGGAACGTAATTTTTCTTCTTTTGTCCTTCCAGCTATTCCAACGCCCTTGCAACCAATGCCTATATTAAATGTCCTCTGTTTGAGGGGCGCCTGGGTGGTTCAGTCGGTTAAGTACCTGCCCTCCACTCAGGTCATGATCCTGGGGTCCTACGATTGAGCCTTGCCTCCTAGGGCTCCCTGCACAGTGGGGAGTCTGCTTCTCCCTTTCCCTTTGCCCCTCCCCCTGCTGGTGCTCGCTTTCTTTCTCTCAAATAAACAAATAAATACACTAGTAAAAAAAATAAGTTTCTTGTTTAAAATTAAGAATTTCTTTTTCTTGATTGACCCTGACTGATACATCTTACTTACAAGCATGGCAGAGAATCCTGTCCACCAGCAGGCTAGCTCTGCAGAATTGTTCTAGGAAGTATTCCTTTTATTTTTTATTTTTTAAGATTTTATTTATCTATTTGACAGAGAGAGAGAGAGTACAAGCACAAACAGGGGAGCTACAGAGGGAGAGGGAGAAGCAGGCTCCCCACTGAGTGGGGGACCCCATGCCAGGCTCCATCCCAGGACCCCGGGATCATGACCTGAGCCAAAGGCCGACGCTTAACCAACTGAGCCACCCAGGCGCCCCTCTAGGAAGTATTCCTGAAGGCTCCATCTAAAGACTCTCCCCTTGCCCTTCTCAATTATTCAGGAAGCACCAAATTTCCTACCTTAAAACTCTTTCTGATTAAAATAGCCAAAGTGATTTCCATTCTCTGCAACTGGAACAAGATTCTGGAGTTCAAAGGTTTAGTCATCTTTTGAAAACTATGTGTTTAAAACATCTGTACATCCATCTCTCTGGCCTAGCTTTGGGCTGTGGCCAATGAGCCACACCTACGTGTCCAGAGATCCAGAATGTCTGAGTGTCCTGAGTGACTGCTGATTGCTGACGAGGACACAGGGCACGCAGATCGGGAGTGTTTGTGGATTTCACTTTGTTGGGTATTTGTGACTGCAATGATCAGTTATATGATGTTATTTGTAGGTGTTTTGTTGTTATTGTTGTTTTTGGGTTTTTTTGCACATATTGACAGTAAAAGTAGTAGATATGCACATAAGTTTTAGACAGATCTGAGTGAATCCAGCTCTTCCACTTACGGCTTGCAGGTTAATCTCACAGAATCTCATTTTTTTCACTGGAATGAGGGTAAAATGTCGGCAACAACTTTACAAGATTTTTGTACTGGATTAAGTGAGATAACCTGTGTATATATGTATAAAGCACTTAGTGGTTTTGCCTGTAGCTATACCTCTTAAGGACATGAAGGTACAAATTACCAATTTAAGCAAACCCACCAACTTGAGAGACTGCCTGGGTCAAGGCCAGTCTGTGTCCCTGGATGCTATGACTTCTTTTCCTGAGACACAAACCCAGAGGTCTGCTTTGAGGACTAGATGAGAAAATGGCCACTTATTCCTGCCAGCTGCACTGAGGACTGGTTGTTCAGGAGAGAGCATGCAAGGAGCACATTAGGAGGAATCCGGGGAAACTGCACAGACCTTTCCCAATAGGCAAATGTAGTCACCACCATTTCATAGCAAACTGCAAAAGGCTGCTGATAAATGTGTTCCACTTTCTCAGTAGAGCGCAAGTTTTGCGTTTGAGGACAATTTTGGGGGAAAGTCTTAACTCACCAACAATTTTTTTAGGCAGTCTCCCTGAAATGAGGGCTGTTTCTGGGGATATGCCTACAGACACCCAGGAATGATTCTTGAGAGGGAACCTGTGGAGAAAATTTTGAATATCAGAGTGGTCAAAGGGCTGCCATGTCCATTAATATGGGAGCCTTCTTTTCTGTGTTGCACACTGAGGATTTCCTATTCAGTGGTTGTTCCCCCTCTTCCTTGCTAAAAGAACCCAATTTTATTTGGACTACAGCTTGCCCAGCCCCAGGGGACCAGTCATGACTAAAACAAGTCAATCATAGCCATCCTGTTCTCTTTTGCTAAATGATTGGTTTAGATGTCTAGCCAATGACATAAGAAGTCAGCTGGGGGATTCTAGAAAAGATCTTGCTTCCTGCTAGAGGAAACTCACTCCATCCTTCCTACTTTGGAATTTGTCAATGTTGTGAGAAGTTGTGATGGTTGGTGCTGCTGCAACCATATTGGAACCATAAGGTCAAGAGAACCACAGAGATGCATAGACAGCATTCTTATGTTATAACCCTACCCCAAAAGCGCCTACCTCCAGACTTGTCATTAAGTGAAATCGTACTCAGAGGGCTAGTCTGTTGTATTGCTTTGACCCTGATTCAGGCTGGGTGCAGTATGTTGTCCCGGGCAGCATTTGAGAAGATAATTTAGTACAAAGTCTGGTTGATAATATCTACTTGAGTGTCCCTCCCAACTTTTTCTCATTATATTTTCTGTACTAGACAGTGCTTTAAAATGTATGGCAAAGGAGTCTGCCTCCACTGATAGATATTTTCTGTCTCTGAATCATCTGGTACAAAGGAAGAACATGTGGAGTGTGGCTGTTCCTCACCCTGGTGTGTTTCTAGTAAATAAGCTTATTCACACAATTGTGTTGGGACAGCAGAAATTTCCATGCTGAGAGGACTTCAGTTACATTATTGCTAGTTGATGTAGATAGGATCATGCTTGCTGTCATAGCCTCAATAATTGATTCTAGAAATAACGCCGCCCCCCAAACTCCCCCGACCCACACCCAAGGAACATATTCCTGATAGTTATATTTCTTTATTCTTTATATTGGCTCTTTACAGCATTTTTTTGTCATCCTGTCTTTTTTCTCAAAAAAAAGCAGATTCTCAAAATCTGCTGCATGCTTGGCACAAAGACTGTGTTTTGCTTGCCCTAATGGCTAATTACTTGAAGTGGGAAAAAAATCTCAACTACAGACTGATTAACAACATAAGCTTGGAAGTTACACCCCCATGTGGAGCCGCTCTTCTTCGACGAAAATATTTCATAGGATTAGATGAATCCACAAAGAAGTTTACACCATATATTTTGGTAGAAAAGGAAGCAATCTTCCTATAGAAAGACACTGTGACTTCTGTTTAATCACGATAAAGATCTCGTTGTATGTTTATAGACCTGGTATATTTCAGAGTCGAGAATGGGCAATGAAACTGCTGGAAATTTTGCTCAGATAACCTGACTGGATGTACATATTTAATAAGAAGTTTTAGAAAAAGTTATTATTCCACCAATTTCCATAAGATATAATATTTATACATAATACCATTTCAGTAACATCCTGTAAACTTGAAAAGGAGCATCCCTTCTTTTAAGAGAGATATCTTGGTTTTGTTTTGATTATAAAAGTAACATATGCTCTGTGACAAAAATGCAAACCACATATGCAAATGTTCAAATGTAGAGCGTAGAGGTTCCCTGTAAACTCATCTCCCAGAGACAACCACAACTACTTAGTGCACAGACTTCCAGTTTTGCATGCATACATATTTATATAAATGGGATCTAACTCAACACACAGTTTTATAAACTACTTTTGTCACTTAAAATATATATCTTGAACATCTTTTCAATTTAAAAGCTACATACTACATCTTTTAAAACAGATGCATAATTGTTCAGTGGGTGGATGTACTTTATTTTATTTAATCAAACAAATACACATTTAAAACCTTTTTTTTATTTTTCCTTTTACTGTCTTAAACATATCTACAGGTAACACCTATATACCTGCACCGTCATATACTTTATTTTTCTGAGGATATATTTTGAGAAATGGAATGACTTTTTTTAAAAGATAGTGGTTTAAAATTTCAATAAACTTTGGCAAATTTCTCTAGAAAGTTTATTTCAATTTGCACTCCTGTATGCAATGAATGACATGACCCTTTTCCCAATATCTTTACTATTGCGAGCGGTAATAATTGTTTGAATGTTTGTCAATCTGAAAGCTAATATCACTGACGTTTTGCTCTCTATTTAATTAATTATTAGTGAGGTTGAACATCTTTTCATTAGTTTATTGGCCACTTGTATTTCATACTTTGTTAATCACTTGAGCACACCCTTCGCTTATTGTCAGTAGGAGGGTTAATCTTTTACACGTGAGAGTTTTTATATATTAAAGGCCTCAATTGTTTTTGTTTGTAGAAGTTACTTGCTTATTGAAGATTGTTTATCCAGTGTATGGAAGGTCAGTCACTCACGGAGCTCCAGTCTTCTGGGGAAGCGAGCTGAGTTAGATGGTGGCTTCTCCTTCTGGCATTTCAGATGTGCATTGAGTAGAGTACTTGTCACTCAGTACTCAGTGCTTGGGGGGGCTTCATTAGACATGTAGCTCATAAAAGATGGGGAAAATCCTTGTTTATCTTCGTACCTCAGTACAAACATGACACTCTGGGACAGTCATTGAAAGTGGTAACAAAAGCAAGGCCATTTGGTGTCTTTTTTTCTCTGTCTTCCACAGCACAGCCCAGGCAGAATCTGCAGAGTGGTAAGGCAGGCAGCTTCACTTTGCTTAGCCCAGTTTGAGACATTTTTGGTATGTCAACATTATAGCAGAGACAGTTGATGTTCAGAAAAGAAGGACCAGACTTTCTTGATAATTTGCCCATTTTTCAATTCAAGGGAACTCTCCCCCAGATTTGGAAATTAAGGGCCAAAATGAAAAAGCCACCAACTGTATCTGTGGTACTGTATACAAACGGAGAAAATTAAAACAGAATGATGCTGGGAAGATTTAGCCTTACAAATGCCTCAAAAATGATCGATTTAAAAAGGACATGATGTTTCTTGAAACCACAATTAGGTATTTACTTATTTATTTCTAGATGCAAATGTATCCAGCGTGCATAAATTCATTTTGCAGCTTATTCTCTTTTTAGTGATCACACTGATAACAAATTTCTGAAGAGCCGTTGCTAAGCAATATAACTTGAAGCATGTAATGAAGCTTTCTGGTGACTACTTAAATGTAAGAAAGTATTATCTTAAGTTTACTACTTCATTATTGACCTACTTTTAATGTTTGTGTGATTGGATCCTTTTTCCTTTCTTAATTAAGAACGGTCATTTAAAACTGATCTAATAATCTAACCAAAGATGAAGGAGGAAATATCTTTCAGAGAAAAATGTTTACATAGTGACAAGGAGACAAGACTTTGGTATTCAACTTTGGGTTATCTGTCATTATCTAGCTTGGTGATTTGGAGCATGTCCCTCCCTCTTTCTTTCTTTTCTTTTTTTCTTTTTTAAGATTTAATTAATTTATTTAACAGAGAGAGAGATCACAAGTAGGCAGAGAGGCAGGCAGAGAGAGAGGGGGAAGCAGGCTCTCTGCTGAGCAGAGAGCCCGATGCAGGGCTCGATCCCAGGACCCTGAGATCATGACCTGACCTGAAGGCAGATGCTTTAACCCACTGAGCCACCCAGGTGCTCCTCCCTCCCTCTTTCTGACCCAAGACTTTACTTGAAGTTCCAGCCAATATGAGAAGACAAAAGACATGGAGCAAAAGCAAGGGGGAGAAGACGATATTTTCTAATTGTACTCTATTGTATATGTTGAAAATCCAAATGACTTTACAGATAATAGATATAATAAAATACTTCAGCAAGCTCAACAAGTATACAAGTATACAATCTCGTATAAAAGATTGACATACAAAAATCATTTGTATTGCCATATTAGCCATAAACAAGTAAGAATAGAAACTGAAGAAAAGATGCCATTCCAAGAGCAACAAAAACCAATGGTAACTTAGAAATAAATACGTGTGAGTTATCCATGGAGAATATTAAAATACATTACTGAAGAACCTAAGGAAAAAATCTGAACAAGTAGAGGTATATACTATATTAATAGATGAAAACAATTCATATTGTCATTAAGATACTTGATGTCATTTCTTCCCCCCAAAACTTACAAACTCAAAAACATTCCAATAAAATCTCAATAGAGTTTTTCATGGAACTTGACAAATTGATTCTGAAATTCATATGGAAAAAGGCCAAGAGGCCTCTCATATAAAGGCCAGGAGGAGATAAAGCAATTTTGAAGAAAGCCGGAGGGGAGGCTTGCCTTCCGATATGAAGATAAATTATAATGCTATGGTAACACAAGGTGGTGCTTTTTTTCCAGAGATGAACAGGAAGATTAATGAACAGACTGGTACAAAATAGAGCTCAGCAAAAGCCCATACTCATATGAGCAGTTGATACATGACAGGGACACCACCGCAAATCAATAGAAAGAAGCATGGGCCTTATTAAATAGTGACAGTACAATTTAATAGCATTAGATAAATTCCAGGCAGATTAGAGAATTAAATATGAAGGACAGAATTTGGAAACTCTTAGAAGAGAATACAGATGACTATCTTCATAATCTCTGTTAGGGAAGTATTTTTTAAATATAAAGTCATGAAAAGCATAAACAAAAAGTTTGATGAATTTGATTATATTAACTTCAAAAAGCTCTTTCATTATAATAGATATTTAGGAAGGAGCCCAAGATGGTGGAGGAGTTGGAGACCTTAGTTTTCCCAGGAATTCAGCTAGATAGCTATTAAATCATTCTGAATACCTGTGAACTCAACTGGAGATCTAAAAAAAGAATAGCAGCAACTCTACAAATAGAAAGGTGACCACTTTCTGCAAGAATGACAATATGGAAAAACTCACCTCAAAAAAGAGAACAAGAGGCAGTATTGACTGCCAGGGACCTAATCAGTATGGATATAAGAAAGATGTTGGAACTAGAGTTCAGAATAATGATTATAAAGATACTAGCTAGGCTTGGGAAAAAGCATAGAAGACACTAGAGAATTCCTTTCTGGAGAAATAAAAGAACTAAAATCTAATCAAGTTGAAATAAAAAAGGTTATTAATAAGATGCAATAAAAAATGGAGGCTCTAACTGCTAGGGTAATGAGGCAGAAGAGAGAGTTAGTGATATAGAAGACAAAATGATGGAGAATAAAGAACCTGAGAAAAAGAGAGATAAACAACTACCGGATCACGAGGGGGGAATTCGAGAGATAAGTGATAACATAAAGCAAAACAATATTAGAATAATTGGGAATCCCAAAAGAAGGGGAAAGGGGGGGGTTGGGGGTAAATTGGGGCAAATTATAGCAGAGAACTTCCCTAATCTGGGGAAGGAAACAGGCATTCAAGTCCAAGAGGCAAGAGAACCCCCCTCAAAATCAATAAAAATAGGTCAACACCTCAACATATAATAGTGAAACTTGCAAATCTCAGAGACAAAGTGAAAATACTGAAAGCAGCTTGGGACAAGAGGTCCGTAACCTAGAAGGGTAGAAATATTAGACTGGGAGCAGACCTATCCACAGAGACCTGGCAAGCCAGAAAGGATGTATGATATATTCAGGGTACTAAATGAGAAAAACAAGCAGCCAAGAATACTTTATCCAGCAAGGCTGGCACTCAAAATAGAAGGAGAGATAAAAAATCTTCCAGGACAACAGAAACTAAAAGAAGTTGTGATCACTAAACCAGCCCTATAAGAAATATTAAAGGGGAGATCCTTTAAGTGATGAGAGAGCCCCAAAGGAACATAGACCAGAAAGGAACAAAGACAATATACACAAACAGTGACTTTATAGGTAATACAATGGCACTAAATTTATATTATTCAATAGTTTCTCTGAATGTAAATGGGCTAAATGCCCCAATCAAAAGACACAGTGTATCAGATTGGATAAAAAAGTAAGACCCATTGATATGCTGCCTGTAAGAGACCCATTTTAGACCCAAAGACACCTCCAGATTGAAAGTGAGTGGGCAGAAAACATTTGTCATGCTAATAGACATCAAAAGAAAGCTGGGATACCTTATATCAGACAAATTAGATTTTAAACCAAAAACTATAATAAAAGATGAGGAAGGACACTATATCATAATTAAAGGGTCTATCGAACAAGATCTAACAATTGTAAATATTTATGCCCCTACCGTGGGAGCAGCCAATTACATAAATCAATTAATAACAAAATTAAAGAAACACATTGATAATAATACAATAATACTAGGGACTTTACACCCCACTCACTGCAATGGACAGATCATCTAAGCAGAAGATCAACAAGGAAACAAGAGCTTTGAACGGCACACTGGACCAGATGGACTTCATAGATAGATTCAGAGCATTCCATCCTAAAGCAATAGAATACACATTCTTCTCTGAGTGCATATGGGACATTCTCCAGAATAGATCACATACTGGGTGACAAATCAGATCTCAACTGGTACCAAAAGATTGGGATCATTCCCTGCATATTTTCAGATCACACTGCTTTGAAACTGGAACTCATGTGGCTGCAGAAGCAGACAAGCAAGTCAGGAGTATGCTCCTACCCATTTGTAAAAGAATTCGGGGGAAGGGCATCCTTTTGATGAGCACCAGTGTTGTTCCCCCACCCTTGGCCTAAACTAAATGGAGGCAGACCACACTTAGATCTAGAATAAATAACCTTACAATGGTAGGAAACTCCTCAATAATTCAGTCTCTCTGGATCCCTTGAATATTGGATCTTCAAGGATTGATCTGTTGTCAAATGCCTTGAATGCCTTCACAGATACCAACTGTTCATTTCACAGAATCACCAGATGGGAGCAGAGGTTACCGGGATTTTCTCTGACAATAACTCAAAAAGAAAATCTGGAGTGGTTCTGCATCTTTTGAAGGTTTTGTACAAGTGTCAAATATTTTGGGTTAAAAAAAATACATGTTAAATAGTAGTTGTTTGTAATTATTCTTTTAAAAGAGTTTAAGATTACCCCTTAGTGACTTAATAAACCTCTCTGATTAGAGTCTTTGAATGAGGTGCATGCTGACTGGTAGATCATCCACAAGCTTGGGAGGCTTTGAAAGGCTCATTCATCAAAGCCAGCAGTTTTGGCAAACTCTGAGCTACAGCTTTAATTAGCATTATGTTGCTTTCTTCAGTTTGTGGATTTTGCAGAAGTTAAAGCAGCCAGGGAAATATTTCACTCAAATCCACCTGCTCACTCAGCATCACCTACCCCTCTGGTTTTCCATAAATAGCTTAGAATGAAGAGTTGACAGTCTACTTGTTTCTGTACTCACAGCTTGGGTGCCTCAATTGAACATATGGAAAGGTAGAGTTTGGGGGCTTTGCGACTCTTGTTGAGCCAGGGAAGTGAGTACCTGAAGCTGTTGTCTTAGTGCCTTCCTTGATATCCATATGGCTCTTAGGTTTGGAGCTGGCCTTATAATTAAGTCAGAGCGATAGCTGGCTTTGATGTTGCCCTGGCGTAATCTTCTACTTTTTCTGCCTATCTTTAGAAACCAGCACTCCTATAACTCACTCTCAGAAGTGCCTAGATCCTTTATGTAGACACCTGTGTCAATCTGATGTCTAATTAAGTAAAGTGATAAATAGCTTGGGTCTATCATTAAGCCAATTTCTCTAAACATAGAAATGAAAGAGAACAAAAAGTACTCTGCAGGGTATACTGTATTTTGCAGTTAGTTCTCCTTATTATTGGTATATTCTTCATTCACTCCATTTGAAGAGTATATGAGATTTCAGCATTTCTTTCCAGTACTGGAGGGGAGAAAAAGAGGTACATGGATGAAGGTGCACCAACTGTAATGGGGCTAGTCATTCACCATAAGAAATAGCCTAATGCATCATGGAAGTTTGGGAGGATTCTGTTTGTCCTCCTTTGTTTTTGGAAATGGATACATGAGTAGAGAGACTCCATATCTTATAGAGCTTACTGATGCCCTTGAACCCATTGAACACTTTCTGTCTACAGAAAGCCTCTCACTGCTCCTTCAGCCTCAGCTGCCTCACACAAGGGCTCAACTGGTCAAGACAGGGACATAAAGACCTTGATATTTGGGCCTGAGGTGAGCTAACTCTGATGGGCAATATTTGCTCCTGAGGTCCTCTTGGGATCGGCTGAGGCTTTATCATGCTTGCATCAGACTTTTCCCTCCACCCAATACGGCTTCTTTCCTCAGCATAATTCTCTCTATGCCAACTCTGTCTCAGCATCTGCTTTTGGATAACCTAACCTGCAACACAAAGCAGGGCTCTCTCCTTTCCAGTCAACCACATATGCCAAGTTAAGCTATACTTCCAGACTTCTGTATATCTAAGGGCAGCGCCCTGTGGTGGTGGTGGTGAGGGGGGGTACAGAACCCAGTGGGATCATAAAATTATGGATTCCAAAGATATTAAGAACCAAGGTTGTGGGTCCTTTGAGTTCATCATGTCCAGATTTTTAAAAATCGTATTCCGAGGAAAAAGTTAAGGAGCACTCCCTGCAACAAAGTTCCCGGGGGCAGAAACATTTAAGAACTAGAGCACACATTTCTCTTTGGAGATTTGTCATGCATATTCATGAGAAATTCTGTTGTAAAGAACATAATTTAACTTTAGCTTAATGATCATTATCCAAATTTATTTGATTTTGGAATCCTTCTATTCCCATGAAACAACCATTAGTAGCTCACAGTGCTAGAGTTCTTTTGATAGCCCTTTGGGAAGCTACAAGGGAGACTTATGTAGAAATTGAGTCTCAAATAGACAAAGTAACTCCCAAAGCCGGCAGAATTAACTCTTGGTAGAATCAAGACTAGAACATGGGGCCATCGATTTTTTCCAGTCCTTCCTGTGAGGTTTAGTTGCCTCTCTCGTGTAATCCTAAGGGGATGTTAAAGCAAAATTTTTTGGTTTCATTTTCAGCTGAGGCTCCAAGACAATAAAAGCAAACTATTCCCATGTTCCTGTTGCTAGACCTCTGAGCAAGATTCCCAAATGATGAGGCCAACCATCAGAAAGTAACTCTCACCAAGAGGCTGAAGTTGGAAACTGGACTGTTGTCTCAAGAGAGTGGCTGCTGTGCTGATATAATGAGGGGCGGTTGCCTCTCCCTTCAGGCAAAGTGACAGTGGCTTCCAGGGACTGCCCCAAGGGCTGGGTCACATTTCCTGCCAAAGGGAGCCTGGAAATCAGCCTGCAGCTGCAGATCAAAAAGCCATGCTTTAGGAATACCTGCAATCCCACCTGTGATGGGACAAAAGTGACTTTCTTCCACAGTGGGCTTGAGAGAGAGCTCACCTGGAGTCCTCAAAAAGGGCTTGACACAAGAGGGCTGTCTGGAGTGAAGATCAAAACCGAAAAATGATTGTCTGTGATGGTGGATTACTGAGATTCAGAGCCAAAGAGGGGTTTTAAAAAGCCAGTCAGAGGGCACGGCCCACACAGAAGGCACAGCAGATGTGTCATCTGGCGATCCGGGATTCTCCACGAGCTCACAGAGGTCTGGCCCAGAGACCAAGTCCGCTTTAAACATCAGCGTGGCTAGGGCGAGATAATGCTGGCTCAGGGTAGGAGGGAAGGCCCCCCCCCCCCCAGCTCTCCCTTACCTGATTTCTTTTTCCTTCCAAATCACCATAACTTGCTAGAGGGGAAGCTGGAGGACCTGGCAGGCTGAGCAAAGCGGCAGCCAACCGGTGCCGCTCTCCCAGCGCAATGCCTGCAACAGCCACTAGCTGAGAAGGGCTAGGTGCTAGGAGATTGTTGTTTGGAGCTTCCTAAGTTAATATTACATTGTACTTCTATTATTTACTTAATAGTGGCTGTTCTTACGCCTCCAAGTTACTGGAAGCCTTTTATTCTCTAGGAGAAAGGCTGTGAAACCTGCCCAGGACTTCATTCAAGGAGGGGGTGGAGTACGGGTTATGCATAGAAAGGAGCTGACAACAGATTTGCAGAGGCAGTGCTGAGAAAGAAAAGTCGCGGTATGACTCCATGACAACAGTGTAGTAGGGACCGTGGAGCCAGATCACCTCAGTTCACATCCTACCTGTCGCTGTTTCCAAGTTACTTAAATTCTCTGTTCCTCTGTTTCCTCGTCTGTAAAATGGAATAATAGAACCTACCTCATAAAGTTATTTTGAGAATTAAACTGGTTAACACATAACAAACACATAGACTAGTGCCGGACACCCTAATAAATGCTCTATAAATAGTAGCTATTATGGGTCTAGCACTTTTGTAACCTGTCAGATAAGCCTGTATGAGGATCCCAAGAATGATTGTTTCAGAGTTGACGGTAAACCAAAATACAAGTTATCAAGTGAATTTTCTCCCCTCTTGAAACTAGGCAGTGTCCCATGATGATGAGGTAAGTCCATTACCATTCTATTGATAGTTCTATAGATTTCCTTTCTCTTTAGGCAAAGGTATGATGTATGCACAGCTGGCTGTGTGGACACGGGCATAACTCCCTAGTGGACGCCAGTAATCACAGTGGACGCCAGTAATCACTGTGAACGCGGAAAACTTTCGGTCTTCCCAGAGGCCCCCGCGCCAGGCCTTGCTGTTGAAGGCCGATTTCATCGGCAGGTCAGCAGGCGCTGCTGTCTTGTTGCAAATCTAGTAGAACTGCCACATGCCAGTCAGCGTTCAGGACTTCAGTGCTCGCATGTGAATAATTAGCATCATCTGAAAAAGACTTAAGGTCTGTTCTGTTGATTCACATGGTTTGTAAATTACAGCCGTCCCCCTGATAGAAAATCTTTTTCAGTTCCTTGCTCATGACTTCAATCTGTACCTCTGCAAAGGAGGGAGGAGTAGAAACTCAGATTTTTTTCCCCCATGTCTTGGAAAATGAGACATTTGAGGTTTGGAATCTGTCTCATGGTTTCCAAGTATTGAAAGTGGAATTAAAATGGGAAATTTAAGAGATTTCGACATTTAATTTCTATATTAATGAATCATGTCACTTGTTCTTAACTATGATCTATGCACTTAGCTCTTAAAACCAGCAATCCATTTTGCATCGTATGCAGTTGAGTTAAATAGTAGTCACATATGAACGAGAAGGATCAAAGATGTGCTTTTTCACTTGCGTGTTCCCAATTTGCTTGTCTCTGTTTTGTATTTACTTCTTCTCTTGTCACATAAATGATCTGAAAGACGATTTTCCAGCTCTAGGAAAATGACTGAGACTATATCAATATGATGACTTTATGAATATAATTAAGTGACTACGAATACAGAACAGATATCACCTTGTCAACGCAGAACATACAGACACAGAAATTAACTGGAGGTGCATTATTTAGGTTTCATATGTATCTTTATCTGTGTGACAAATCTTTGAGTGCATAAAAATATAACTGAAGTTGATGACTGTTAATTTTGCTCTCCCCCCGCACCCCCCATATGGGCCTTTGAAATGAAGAGTCATTTAGTTAGTTCTGTCTTTGTAGGATTCTTGTCACTTCACTGGAAACCTGTCAAGCAGGTTTTGCCAGAGAGGGGTATGTTGGAAACTGCTTCAGCCAACTGTCATCTGGAGCAACTGTACCACTCTGCAAGGTTAATTTTCTGGCAGTTTCTTTCATATTTTGCATGTACTTGTTGGAAGGAGCAACTTGTCTAAAGTTCTGTTTGTGGCAGGAGAGTGTTTGCAGCATAGTAGTGACTGAACATTCAATGGCTCTATGATGTGGTTTCATAAGATGCAGTTGACTCCTACACACAAAGGGAAGATGTGAGAATGTGTTTCATTTAGTGTGAATTCAAGGAAATATGTTTTCTAAAACTCCACATCTCTTATACACATTAAATATTAAAATCCAAATAGCTCTTAGCAATCATACGTATTCTAGGTAAGAAAGAGACCCCAAGCAGTCTACTGGTTCCAGAAAAAACAATCATTAATCTTACGTGATTTAACATAGCATAATTGTACCTGAACCTAGCATCAGACCTGCCCTGGCATAAACCATAATAAATTTAGCCAGTTCTTGGTAATAGTTTTTTTGTTTTTTAATAAGCTCTCTGGACACATCTCAAGCAGAAACGGACCTAATTGGTGAGTCAACTGCTGTGGATTCTAACACGCTTTTCAAGGTAGAGCGAAGTCAGATAGAAATGCTGCTAGCCCAAGGATTGAACCCTCAGCCAGAAGAGGACTGAGGAAATTTGCTCTTTGGGGCTTGGCAGGGTTTAAGTCAGTCCAGTTAAATGTGTGAATTAGATTGTGCATCCACAAGAAGCCAGAGCTACCAGAAGAACTCTGCCCCTCTGTGGAGTAGGAATATGCTGCTTTTCCATTACAGTCTAGTAAACTTTTCAGAAAAGCCAGGGAGGGTGACCAAACCAAGAGCTTTCTCACCATTAAGGACAGTAGGGTAGAAAGAGGTTACGAAACTAAGGACGATTCTCTTCAGTTTGGAGGACTACTGAAAACTCACTTGTGTTTTTTCTGTTTCATCTTTTCTTTCCTCCATTCTCTTGATGACTCTCTGGCTTCTGTGGCTAGATAGAGTGCAATGAACACTTGTGGTAACAGACTCCATGTAAACACTGGGGTTGCTATAGATTTTGACTGAAGATATTGTTTGAAATAGAATTCCAGGTTGTTGCTGAGGATTTACTGGGCATTTTTAGAGGATTCTCTAGCATTTTGAATTAATTACTAAGAAGCAATGAAATGGCAACAATTCTGAATGGTGACATATGTGTACAGGTTGTAAAGTCATTATAAAGTGAGAAAGATTTATTCCTGAACCCTTCAATGAAGTTTACCTTAATCTTAGCTATGGTAACGCCTAAAGAATTCCCTGGGGATTAGTTATTGGCAACTCATTAACCCACTGGAGACGTTAAAAAGTGTGAGTGAACAAAATAGGCCCACCTCATTCTACTTGTGAATTAAGTGAAAAATAATTTATCCAGTTTTGGCGAATTTTCTGTTATTACCTGACTCTATTATTACCTGATATTTCTAGATTGGTCCTGAGTGCAGTAAAGGTAAAATGTATCCAGCCCATAAGTGGTAACAAGAACTAAATAAATGGTGAAAGGAGGACTAGGTTTGTGCATATCAGAAGAGCCGCCCTGGGTCAGACTACATGTGTGACTACCTCAGTCGAGCCTAGGACTGTGCTGTCACATGGGAGACAGTGTGACATAGTGGAAAGCATAGTGATCTTGATTTCGGCAGACCTCTTGGGGGAGAACTTCAAAACCATTGGAGTTTTATCCATCAAGGCCTGAGTTAGGGTTGGAGAGATGGTACGACGTCATGCTGTTGTCCAAGGCCTAACTCTCTTCATACTAAGGGCTTTTGCAGATTTTGATGTCATTTCCAAATCAACCTGCCGAATATCACAGAGATAGAGTTACAGCATTGAAAAATGACATTTATTGCCAACTTTCACTTGCGTCCCATTCCCAGACCACATTGACTATAGTGGACTATGAATTAATATTCTATTGTATATATTTTATATTAAAGAACTTATTTATTAAATGTAAGCATTCAAAATGTACAGAAAATTTGCAATATTTTATTTCTAATATAATGGTAGCCTTGTAAAAAATGTAAAGAGCTTGGTCTCTGTTATATGTAATTTATAGTCTACTTAAAAGTGATTGGGTGCCTGAGTGGTTCAGTGGGTTAAGCATCTGCCTTCATCTCAGGTCATGATCCCAGACTCCTGGGATCAAGTCCCGCATTGCGCTCCCTGCTCAGCAGGGAGGCTGCTTCTCCCGTTGCCCGCTGCTCTCCCTGCACATGCACTCTTTCTCTGTCAAATAAATAAATAAAACCTTTTAGGAGTGCCTGGGTGGCTCAGTCGTTAAGCACCGGCCTTTGGCTCAGGTCATGATCCCAGGGTCCTGGGATCAAGCCCCGCATCCGGCTCCCTGCTCGGCAGGAGTTCCTCTTCTCCCTCTCCGACTCCCCCTGCTTGTGTTCTCTCTCTCTCTGTCTCTCTCTGTTGAATAAATAAAATCTTTAAAAAAAATAATAAAATCTATTTAAAAAAAAGTAATTAGTTAGCATTTGAAAAATACTAATCAGGAGTCCAGACTCCAGAGGTAGCTACTTAAATATTATCCATGTCTGCACCAGAGGGTTTTGTTATTTAGCCAAAGGAATGTTACAAATAATTCTTCCTTAGAGAAATGAGTGATGTTCGAGGTACATAGTTGGCTAGAAAGATTGCACAGGCATTTTTATCCTTTTATATATTTAAAAAAGAGACCCAGCAAACAGCCAGTAAGTATAGCAGCATAAAATGTATGGAGTGGCATCTTAGCTCTAGAACTCCTTCTAGTCATTGGTGTCTCCTGTAATGGAAACCAAAAGGCTTATTGATCCTATCTTCAATATTTTGGTAGATCTGCTTTGGAATCTCCTACAGGACATTGTTAGCGCCAAGATTTGTCTTAGGTAGCTCGGGCTACTCTAACGGACACTGACTTCTCAGGGTTCTAGAGACTGGGCCGTCTGAGATCAGGTTGTCATCATCGCTGAGTTCTGGCGAGAACCCTCTTCTTGATTTGTAGATAGTTGCCTTCTTGCATCCTCACATGATGGAAAGACACAGAGAGAGAGAGGGGAAGAGAGAGGGAAGGAGAGAGACTAAGAGAGAGCACGCAGACACTCTGGTGTCTCTTCTTATGAGGGCACTCATTCCATCATGAGGGTTCATTCTCGTGACTTCAGTTAAGCCTAATTACCTCCCAAAGGCACCACCTCAAATCCCGTCACACTGGGGTTTGGGGAACATCCAGTCCATAACAGGGGTACTCTGAGGGTAGACTTTATGAAGCTTACAGGAGTTGGTTGTCTGTTTCTGTACCTGCTTGTAAAGACGTGTTTGCACGTGTAGCACAACTCAGTCCCACTTATTTCTGTGTACCATACAATCAGGCAGCCAGGGGGTGGGGAGGAGACCCAGAGTCCTCAGCTCGAATTGCCGCGGTCAGCCCCCATGCTCTGAATGTAACAACTTCATTCTGTATCTTTCATTAACCTTTCAAACTGGAGGAGCAGTTCTCAACTGCATTGTATGTTTTCATCAACAAACCCAAACCATGTAAATAGTGTGAAAGCATATTAATGAACTATGTATGCAGAGAACTTCAGACATGACTTTGAGATATTTCTTCATGCAATATCATCCTTTATTACTCTGATTCCTGAACCAGAGATTCTGGTTCAAGGATGATCACATCAGAAGGTGTGAGGCACTGGAAACTGTTCTTGGTGATATGCAGAAAGGATGGGGACAACTGATTACTTACTTATTTATTTAAAATTTGTTTTAAAGATTTTATTTATTTATTTGACAGAGAGAGAAAGATCACAAGTAGGCAGAGAGGCAGGCAGAGAGAGAGGGGGAAGCAGGCTTCCGGCTGAGCAGAGAGCCCGATGCGGGGCTCGATTCCAGGACCCTGAGATCATGATCTGAGCCGAAGGCAGAGGCTTTAACCCACTGAGCAACCCAGGCGCCTTCAATTGATTATTTAATTCTCAGTGACTCAGATTCTTCCAGATGCTTCCATAAACTGTGGAAGTCTATTTAATTTTTCATGTCTAGCCTACAAGTCAGAAAGGCCTTCTTTTCATTTTCAATTTGGAAATGAACTTTTTCATTGAAGTATAGTTGACACACAATGTTACATTAGTTTCAGGTATAGAAAGACATTTTTTTAGTGCAAGTATTGCAATGCCCATAAAAGTTATTTATTTGGAACTTACTTTTATCTTTTAATTATTAATTAAGCTATTCCATAAGTGTTATTTATAGGCTTGTGATTTTAAAAGATTCACCATTTCAAATCTCTGCATGAGTGCCAATGTAGTATTTTTTTTTTTTAAGATTTTTATTTCTTTATTTGACAGAGAGGGATCACAAGTAGGCAGAGAGGCAGGCAGAGAGAGAGAGGGGGAAGCAGGCTCCCTGCTGAGCAGAGCCCAATGCGGGGCTCAATCCCAGGACCCTGAGACCATGACCTGAGCCGAAGGCAAAGAAAGGCTTTAACCCACTGAGGCACCCAGGCGCCCCTGTTTTTTTTTTTGTTTTTTTTTTTAATAGAACTATTGCAGACAGTTTATTGACACTATTGGCTCAGGGATGAGATATTTGGAGTGTGGAGTTTGAAGTAGAAATTCAAAAAGTGAAAGAATGAATGGATAAAAGGTTCAAGGCACAGTCTAGTGACAAAGTAGTGTAGTATAACTTGGATTTGCTTATGCTAGATTAAGAGCCTTGTCCATTAAAAATCACTGTATATATGGAGCTTAGTAAAGTAATATGTACAATTAACAAATTCTTATTTGACCAGTGTTTGGAATAATATCTTAAAGTGCTCTGAAGCCTTAAATCAGTCAGGCAGGATTTTGCCTAACAAAAAACAGGTTCTTTCTTCTCACATTGGATGTTTGTTCGTGTGTCCAGAGGCCTTACTTGCCAGTAAGGAAATGAGACCCACTGACTTTAGAACCCAAAGTCTCTCCTACAGTCTTTCATAGGGATAAATCTTAAGGGCAAGCCATCAGACCCCCAGCCATGAGGTCCTGTGGAATATGTTTCATTTTGTCAATTCTACAGTTAAACTCTTGAATTTCTTTAAAAGTTTAGCACAGATTATTTTTTTTTATCTCTAGCTTGCTTCTTAGTATCTTTTGATGAGGGGTAGAATATCAGTGTGTTTATTGTTATTATCCAGTGTAATATCTTAGATCTCTCTGCTTCGAAAGACAATTTGAAAGTGGAAATCTTCCTTTTTCCAAGTAAAGACCGAAAAGGATATCAAATGAATCTGCTTTAAGAAAATTGAGTGGTCTTCAGGTTCAAGGCACTGTGCTAAATGCTCTAAACAACAACCAAAGACATGTTGCTTTTGTCTCTAAATCTGGTGATTGCACCCTTTGCTCTGTGATTACAAAATGTTCCCTCAGAATCTGAACCTGGTTATCTCTCTTTGAAATTTTAAAAATACATTTTCACTCCTTTGCAAGGTTGTCCTAGAATTCCTCCTTTTGGTTTCTGCATAATTTCTAGTTTGCTCTTAATTTCTAGTTTGCATTCACTTTTTCTCCTCTCTGTAGCCATCTTTCTATTTTAAAAGGATGCTTTCTTCTTCATAATACTCCTTCACCCCCACTCCAGGTCTCATTATTTTGTGACTTGGCCTATATTTATTAGAGGATTTGGGGAAGTTGCATTAAGTTATTGCCAGGCTTCTTGGGGTTTCAGAAGCCTCCTGTTCTAAAAGTTAATTATTTGTCCTTTACTTTTTTTTAATCTCTTATGATGAGGGCAATAATCCCATCTGGAAGGCTCCACCTCCATGACTTTATCTAAACTTAATTACCTCCCAAAGGTTTCACCTCCAAATATCATCACATTGGAGAGTAAGGCTTCAACATATGAATTTGAGGGGAGCAGAAACATTCTGTCCATAGCAGATGGCTATTATATTGAAAACTCTTTTTTTTTTTTTTTAAAGATTTTATTTATTTGACAGAGAGAAACACAGAGAGAGAGGGAATACAAGCAGAGGGAATGGGAGAGGGAGAAGCAGGCTTCCACAGAGCAGGGAGCCCGATGTGGGGCTCGATCCCAGGACCCTGGGATCATGACCTGAGCCGAAGGCAGACACTTAACGACTGAGCCACCCAGGCACCCCTATATTGAAAACTCTTGATTGTTTTTTTTCCCACAGAAAACTTTAGGAACACACATACACCCAGTTTTTTTATAAGAAAAATTTTAAGAAGAAAAACAATCTGGGGGCCCTGGATGGCTCAGTCAGTTAAGTGTCTACCTTCAGCTCAGGTCATGATCCCAGGGTCCTGGGGGTGGGGGTGGGGCAGCTGCTCAGCGGGGAGTCACTTTTCCCTCTGCCCCTCCCCCTGCTCCTGCGTGCTCTCACTCTGTCTCAACTAACTAACTAAATAAATAAATAAATATCTTTAAAAAAAAAGAAAAACAATCTGGTTATGATGATCATTAATATTGGGCAAGATCACATGATAGGTTTTAAGATAAAAATTATCTTAAAATAAGACATCTTTGATCAGTAAATCTTTGGAAGTAAGAGATCATTGCAGTGTATGTCTGTGTGCTAATTCTATTAGGATCATTCTGTAATTTAAATTTAATCAGCATTTAATCTTCTTAACTCCTCAATGGAATAAATTATTTGTTGTCTCACGGATAAACTTACAAAGAATCCGAGTTTTAGCGGTGATACTTGAAACACAAACCAGAGTAAGAGGGAAATCAGAAGCTCTCGGTGAATTGACACATTGTTGCCGCATTTATTTCCTACGGGACACAAACACATTGGGAGAGCACAAAAAGAAGCAACACTTATATTTCCTGCCAAGCACAGTCAAATGCAACGACTTTACTTTTTTTCAAACACAATATGTGTTCATGCCTGATGTTATGAAGTTATGAAGAAAACAGAGCCTTCAATTGTTTCAAAATATTAGAAATGATGGTATAAAACATAAGACTTTCTGGTGTTGATTTCTATAAACCTTTAGAAAAAAACTTAATAAATAAGAGGAAAATATATAATATATTCTTTTTGGTGACATTTCTAACACCATATGTTTTAGTTAGAAAAAAATGTAATTCAGCGTCATAAGGAGTAACAATATAAATAACCAAAATATATCAGGAAATAAATTCTTGAGTATTTCTCCTGAACCAAATTATTTTTTGAGAAAATTCTTTTTTTTAATATAGAGACTGACTCTTTCAGTGGATGGCTCTGAAGTTTTCTGTTTCCTCATTATAACTAGGCTATCCTATTACGTGATGATGATATTCTAATACAGACATTTAATGGTTCAAAACCAAATACTTTTTTACTAGGGTTAGTAGACTCTTAATTCTGTGATTTTATCTATGTAGAGTTCTGCCAAGAAGTCATTCAATCAATATTATCCACAAAATCAGTAAAAATAAATAAAGCTGATTGCATTTGCCTTCATTTATTCAAAAACTTTTATTGAGCGCCTACTATGTGCTAGATGCTGTTCTAATACAATATACCAAACGAACCTCCCTGTCCTCAAGAAGCATAGATTCTAGTAGGGAAGACACACAAAAATAAATAAATATGTAACCATAGGTACATATATAGAGAGATCTAGAATAGTGACTAGCATAATAGACCTTCAGTAGCTTTTACAAAAATTGTTTTTTATTGAAGTAAAATTCACATAAAATGTTGTAGGTAATACTCTCCCTCCACCCGCCCCCTGCAAAGATTATCATGCCCTAATCCCTGGAATTTGTGAATGTTACTTGACAAGAGAATTAAGGTATAGATGAGATTAAGATTGCTAATAAAGTACTTTAAGGTAAGGAAATTATCCTGGATTATCTGGATTGGTCCAATGTAACCACACTGACCCTTTAGGTGTGGAAGAGAGTCAGTGTCAGAGTGATGCAGTGTGAGAAAGACTTGAGTGGCTGCTGCTGGCTTCGAGGATGGAAGGGAAGCAAGAGCCAAGCATTGTGAGCAGCCAGCCCCTAGCAGCTGGAAAAAGCAAAAAAGTAGATCTTCCCTTAGAGCCTCCAGAAGGTTCCAGCCCTGCTGAAACCTCAATTTCAGACCAGTGAGACGTGTTTTGGACTTCTGACCTCCAGAATTGTAAGATAATAAATATGTGGTGTTTTTTTGTTTCGTTTTTTTTTTTTTTTTTAAGATTTTATTTATTTATTTGACAGAGAGGAGAGAGATCACAAGTAGGCAGAGAGGCAGGCAGAGGGAGAAGGGGAAGCAGGCTCCCCGATGAGCAGAGAGCCTGACGTGGGGCTCTATCCCAGGACCCTGAGATCATGACCTGAGCCAAAGGCAGAGGCTTTAACCCACTAAGCCACCCAGGCGCCCCAAATATGTTTTGTTTTAAGCCACGAAGCTTGTAGTAATTTGTTGTAGCAACGATGGGAAAGTAAACTAACATGTATGATAAAATTTACAGATCTTAACTGTATAGTTTGATAAATGTTAACAAGTATCTTCACTTATGTAACCAATGACATTACAGACATTTCCATCATCAAGAAACGTCCGTCACTGGCTCCTTCTAGTCACACCATTCTCCCCCAGATAGAGGGAATTACTAATTTCTAATTGTTCTAACTTCTACCACTTAACTTATTTTTGCCTGTCCTTGAATTTTATGTAAATGAAATCATAAGATATCCATTTCTTTATGTCTGGCTTCTTTCATCATACTGGTTTTGAGGTTCATCCAAGTTGAATCTATCGGTAGTTCAATCCCTTTCATTGCTTAATAGTATTACATTGTAAGCACACTGCCAGGTCAGGTCAGGTCAGGGTCACGACTGGTACTGACAGTGTTACTTTGGTCATAATCTATTGGTCAAAGCAGTAACAGCATGTGCCCAGATTCAAAGAGATGGAGAAACAACTCTGCCTCTTGATCTGAGTGGCAAAGCCCCTGTTACGCACTGAATTGTATCCCCCAAAATTCATATGTTGAACTCCTAATTCCCAGTACAATAGCATAGAACTATATTTGGAGATAGAGACTTTAAGAAAAAAACCACATGGGGGCGCTTCAGTGGCTCCGTCAGTTAAGCATCTGACTCTTGATCTCAGCTCAGGCCTCGATTGTGGACATTGCTACTATGAACATTGGGATACAGATGGCCCTTCTTTTCACTACATCTGTATCTTTGGGGTAAATACCCAGTAATACAATTGCAGGGTCATAGGGTAGCTCTGTTTTTAATTTTTTGAGGAATCTCTGCATTGTTTTCCAAAGTGGCTGCACCAACTTGCATTCCCACCAACAGTGGAAGAGGGTTCCCCTTTCTCCACATCCTCTCCAACACTTGTTTCCTTTCCTGTTGATTTTGGCCATTCTAACTGGTGTAAGGTGGTATCTCAATGTAGTTTTGATTTGAATTTCCCTGATGGCTAGTGATGATGAACATTTTTTCATGTGTCTGTTAGCCATTTGTATGTCTTCTTTGGAGAAGTGTCTATTTATGTCTTCTGCCCATTTTTTGACATGATTATCTCTTTTTTGGGTGTTGAGTTTGAGGAGTTCTTTACAGATCTTGGATATCAGCCCTTTGTCTGTAGTGTCATTTACGAATATCTTCTCCCATTATGTGGGTTGCCTCTTTGTTTTGTTGACTGTTTCCTTTGCTGTACAGAAGCTTTTTATCTTGATGAAGTCCCAAAAGTTCATTTTCACTTTTATTTCCTTTGCCTCTGGAGACGTGTCTTGAAAGAAGTTGCTGTGGCCGATGTCGAAGAGGTTACTGCCTACGTTCTCCTCTAGGATTTTGATAGATTCCTGCCTCACATTGAGGTCTTTCATCCATTTTGAGTTTAACTTTCCGTATGGTGTAAGAGAATGGTCAAGTTTCATTCTTCTATACATAGCTGTCCAATTTTCCCAGCACCATTTATTGAAGAGACTGTCTTTTTTCTACTGGATATTTTTTCTGCTTTGCCGAAGATTATTTGACCATAGAGTTGAGGGTCCATATCTGGACTCTCTACTCTGTTCCAATGGTCTATGAGTCTGTTTTTGTGACAGTGCCATGCTGTCTTGGTGATCACAGCTTTGTAGTAAAGCTTGAAATCAGGCAACCCGATAGGGGGCCCTAATCTAATATGACTGGTGTCCTTCCGAAGAGATGAAATGTGGATACAGAGTGTTGCATACAACGAAGACAATGTAAAGAGGCATAGTGAGAAGACAGCCATTGACAAGCCAACAGATCCCCTCATAGTCTTCAGAAGGAACCAGTTCTCTCAGGACCTTGATTTTG
>CM052886.1:39534776-39654133 GCA_028534135.1 Potos flavus | reverse complement strand
CACAGATTTAGGGACCCATCTGCATTGTTTTCTCTTAGCTATATCATGGTGTGTGAATTTCAGCCATCTCAACAGCCTCAATCTGTTCTGCCTCCTCAGATCACCGTGATCATTGCTCTTCTCCCGGGTTCCACATCCCTGGGTCATCAGGAAAGCGCCCCAAGGAAGAAAATGGCCTTGAATGTGTAGCTCACTCTATGTGTTTTCTTTTAATCATCAAAGTCGGTGCTCTCTGTTGTTCAATACCTGAAAAAATTTTCCACTTACTATTTGTAGTAAAGACCAGTTTTATAGCTGTCTTTATTGGAAGAATAAGTCCAATACCACTTACTCCATCATGGCCCAAAGTGGAAGTCCAATACTCCAATACATTTTTATGCATAAATGTGTGCACTGAGTTCATGTTCCTGTGTGCAATATAAAATCTGGCACAACTGGAATATAATAAATGTTTGTTGGATAGATTTCTAAGATTTCAAGGAAAATTTACCCTCAAATTTCATTATGAAAGTGGAAGATAGGAAAGTAGGAGTAGAGGAAGATATTATCTATTAATATGGCATTTTTAAAAATTTCAGTTATCTTTTATTTCATGCAAATAGAAATGTCTCCATATCCAGAACTGTTTTATTGGTAAACTCTGTACATGAGATCCAGGCCCATTGGCACAAGATTACTTTATAGCTAGAGAGAAAATTGACATCTACAGCAGACTTGGCCCGGAAGGAACAACCATGTTGTTGAGACCAAAAAAAGTACACATGACCTCCTGTAGGGAATAAGAAAAAAGTGTCTTGTGAAGAGATTCATCTTTTATCTGATTGTGGCGATCATGATCAGCTTTTCAAGGCACTATGTAAAGAAACAAGCTTCTCTCCTTTTTGGCAATTTTTACTTTTTTTTTTTGGAGGGATTTTTTGTGGTTTCGCCCCAGGCTCAGGTGGATCTAAGCAAAATCCGCCGGGGGAAATCCTTCCGCTCTGCTAGGGTGGGAGTTGCCAGCGTCAAGCTTAGTCCTCAGTGAAGAGTCTGCCACCACTCATGGCATGCTGACACCTCGCCTTTATGCTAACAGAATAGAACAGTCATCGCTTCAAGTTTTCATAATGACAATGCTTCCATTGTCCTTCTTTTCAAACTGGGAGTCCCACTAGAATAGCTGTTGGAGGAATCAGCTGGGACTCACTGTCATAACTCGATGCCCACTCTTTTTCTTTAACCCTTTTACTCCAGTTTTCTGCATATTATATGTAGATACAAATCTCTGTTCTTGCTTCCTAGAGAAACAAAGAGGCAGCAGAGTTAAAATTTGCTAGCAAATCATGTGACCGCCTATAGTACAAATTTTATTGAAAAACGGACTAGAATTATGCAGATCTCCCTCGCTGCCTGAGTCCTGACATTTCTTCCTTCAGAGAATTAATTTGATTCAAGACTCTGGAAGGCAAGAAGATGAATAAGATATTAATAAGATTGATTTATGCAAAGGAAGCCACAACAATGAATATATTGTGCATTATGCAAACCAGAGGCAACATACTTCACAACTAGAGTCACTTGAAATCTTAATTACAATGGTTATGTATTGAAGTACACAGCAATGACAATGTCCCACATTAAACATTTAACCTCAGAGCTATCAAATAGAAAATGTGGATTTGAAAGAGATTTTTAAAAAGCAATGAAAAAGATCACAACACCGAAATTGTTATGAATTTATATGTATCTCTTGACTTAACAAGTATGACAAGATGATAAGTGATAAGACACATCTGACATGTGACTTTCTGCTCCACAACACACCTTATATTCCTAATGGGGATGTAACCTTTTCTATTACAATACGGCTCACGTCCCACTGGGGAGTGAGGCGGCCATCAGTGCACAGCTGTTAGCGTCTGCGTAATAGATGGATATGGAATGAAACCACCTCTGTTTAGCTGTGGCCTTTTGGTGAGACAGCAGTGAAATTTCCTACAATAAGAGTAATATTAATAATCCCTTGCGTTTACTTAGTGTTTTACAGTTTACCAAGTGTTTGAAGATAAAGGAGAACAAAGGCTATCATTTTCCACGGTTGTGTGTGTGTGTGTTTCAGGCACCTTCTTAAGTGTATTACATGCACTTTGTTGGTTTAACTCTTACAACTCTGTCACGTAGCCACTGTTTTTCACATTTTCCAGATGAGAAACTGAACTTTGAGAGATTAAGCAATTTAACCGAGATTATGTAACTAGCAAGAGGTCAGAGCTGAGATCTCTGTGTCCACAAAATCTGTTGTAAAAAAAGGTTGTTAAACTGCGTCGTTTGATGTCACAGCAAATACATTTTCATATTAAATAATTATAGCTGCTCTCTATCATGCTTCCGAAGTGTTGTATACTGTTATGGTATGAAAAATAATATATTTACATAAAAGAAAAAAATAGAAAAAGCTGTTGCCTGGCTAAATTTTTTTCTCTTCATTTGCATAATTATCTTTGATGTCTTCTATACCCTCATACACTAACATTTCAGACACAGCTTGCCATTCCTTAGCCTGTCCCCTGCTGTCCCTTATCCTGGAAATCACCCCCGGCTACCCAGTCATGAGACAAGCTGTGTTCAATACGGGACACTATTCCTCCATTACGAATATTTCACTGTGTGTGTGTGTGTGTGTGTGTGTGTGTGTGTGTGAGACAGAGAGAGAGAAAGAGACGGAGAGAGAAAGAGATCAACTCTAAGCAGAGCCAAATTTAACAAGAGCACATACAAAGGGAACAATTGTTTTTTCTGTGGCAAAGGTGGTAGCTCCCAGGCACTACTTCTGAGGTTTTCCTGAGTTGTGCCCAGATATTATTCATATTCACTCATTTATTCATTCATTCAGTGACTAATATTGGAGCATCAGCTCTACACAAGGCTTTGTGCTAGATGCTGTGTGTTTACAAGTACAGTTACAGATGTATTCCTTGCCTTCAGGGAGCTTATAGCCCAGCTAGGAGCATAGATATTGCCCATTTCGATACATATGAAGACGCAGGTTTTGCAAATGGTAACAAAGCCTAAGTCAGAGACCAGCAAAAAGCAAAGTAGCCTTTGGGGGTGGGGGGAACACTACCCCTGAAGCCCTGATGTTTCCATCTTGGCTGGGGGACAGGAATTAGTGCAATATCCAGCATTTTTCAGTTTGTATTTCATTCTCTGGATGTCACTCTTGTTTGTCTTCACTTTTGCTGGTCACCTTTTTCCACTCAATCTCACCTGCTTAGTGAGTTTGGGAGGAGGACCCAGACACGTAGAGTTCCGCTCCTTCCACTCCCTTTCTCTTTGGGAACTTCTGCCCGCCAGAATGACATGCCCCTGTCTGCTTCTCCGTGCTCCAACTCTGGCCTCTGGGAAGGCCGGAGGATTTTAGCCCAGCCTGAGACTGAGCGGGTGAGTCTGTCTAATTTTGCGGTGCAATATTAAAAACACATTGTTGCTGAACATTGAAGCCACAATCTTCCATATCAACTTAAAGAATACTAAAGGTGATATTTTCACCCCAAGGCATCTTACTCTCTGGTATGATTTCTCAAATGGCTCAGAGAAGCATTCGAGTGGGGAGAGACTGATGTAAATTAAGTTCTATACTGTTCATAACAAGTATCTTCTTAAACATCTCTACTTTAGTGGAAGACTAAGAAACATGGAATTATTCTCCTAACCCAACTGTCAAAATGATTACTGCCTGTTATTTTAGTTCCTCCAGCAATGTCATTCCTACAGCAATTTTTGAATAAAAGTAACGCTGGAATGAAAAGTCAAAAAATTGTTCCGTGTTCAGTTATTGATCTCTAATTCCTCTTTGACCTTTACTTCTTATATAATTCTTCATGGTAAATTTGACTTGTGACTTCTTAAGAATGGGCTTTCCTTGTTCTGTAATATTAAGCCATGAGATTCATTTCATTTTTTAATCATTATATAACATTGTACAGGAAAGTTCACAAAATATAAATTCCTACCAGCATGAATTGAATTATTGAATTCTTTGAGTTGTCCCTGGACATCCACTGTTTAAAGTGCAAATTCGGATGAGGAAAATAATATGAAGGCTTTGTTTTTATATTTTTGTTTTGTTTTGTTTTGTTTTTATATTTTTTGATTTCTTCATTTGTCAATGAATCCAGGAAGCTCTGACCTCAGCTAACGTTCTGGTTCTTTATCCTCATCTGAGCAGCACGGCTCTCAGCATGCCCTCAGTGATCAGACTACACCCTCCCAATGTGCGAATTGCCTCTTACTGACCATGTAGGTGCTATGAAAACTGCTGTTTCCTCTTACCTCATCAGCATCTGTCATCATGATGTGTAAGTGTAGAAAGTTCATAGAGAGAAGCTGTCGCACTGATAATATCATTATATTTCCTTAGGGACTTAGGAGGGTTGGAGGGCAAAAAAGGGAACATTTAATCACCTTTTCTTTTTTTCATTTTAAGTGATATGAGTTATATTTTCATAGATGAATCCTCCAGTTCACTTTGCTTCATTAGCTCTAATCCAAATACAATCAACTCTTCCTCTAAACCATAGACATGTGCAATTTCTACCGTACAAATTTGCATTTGCTAGCTGTTGTTTTTGTGTTCATTCAGTCATTTATTTATTATTTAGTAAGGCCTTTGGTAGGTCCTGGGAATGCAAAAATGAATAGGAAACAGAATTATAACAAAGTAATAAGCCGTAGAATAAATTTAAGGAGTAGAAGTGGGAGCATGGAGGAGAAAGTGCCTAAGATCAGATTGAAGTCAAGAGAGAAGACTTCATCATAAAGCGAGGGGGAAAAGCAGTCTGGAAAGAGAAGTTTATCTGCAGAGGATTTAGGGGTTCAGGGGCACAATGGAACAGGTGGAGGTAAAATTCACAGGTGAGGAGATAGGCACGTAGAGGGCCAGCTAGGTAGAAATGAGGGTAGAGAAAAAGATGGTCGATCCCAAGGGCTTGCATTTTGGGTGACCACGTGTGGTGATGTGAGGAAAATTAACTGGCTTCAAGGTTCCAACATGAGCTATAGGAAAAAGCTATTTTGGAGATGCCTGGACTTCAGCTAGTTTTTAAAAATACTCTTGGGAATGCTGTTGGGGTCAATACTGCTCTCTATCAATTAGAAAGGAGAACTGTTGGAGGGCAAGGATGGCCAGAAAAAGCTTGAACTTCAGAAAAAGCATTTCTGAAATACCCGGGTTGTGATAATCAGAACTATCCTCTTACAGTATACGAATGTCAGCTTAAATTCTTTCACATGTTTGTGTCTCTGTCATCTTTTTTTTTTTTTCTAAGTAATATGGAAGATGTTATCTTTCAGGAATCATACTTCTAATGTGTGAATCTACTTCTCCATCCCTCACTACATAGTACAGAATTTTATATATTTTGTTATAGTACTTAAGTATATGACATAATCTCTTTTGCTTATTAACTTCCTCAAAGCTAAAATTTTAATCGTCCTTAGTCATTAGCTTGTATTTAGTAATCACTTAAGAAATCTTTCTTGAGCTATAAAAACAGAGCTAAACTGAACAGTGGGGGCTCAGGTGTTGCTGTCTTCCGTGAGCCTAAGGAAGGCAAAAGAACAACACACCGCCCCTGGCATGGAAACCAAACAAGCCTGCGTGAATGTGAACTCCTAATGACTTGATCTGTAGACATCCAACATAGATGCTTAATGTCTACCTTCCATCCCAAGGAGAATATTCTCTGTGAAATAACAGAATATGCTAAGAACTGTCAAACCTAAGAGCTGTAAATATTAATGATTTTTCTCTCCCCTGCCCCATAAGCCTAGCTTAGACTTTAGGGTAAAAATGAGAAAAGTTTTTCCTCTTCTATGTGACACTATCAGCCTTATTGAATGCCTTGTTGATGGGGAAGAGGAAAATTCATTATAAAAACTAAGTATTTTCTATTTTTTTGTTAGGACACTTGCCTGTAGGATATTTCACTTTGTGTGAAAACTGTGTGTTGGTATTCCATGATCTCCAGAGCCCAGAGGGATATTTTTAATGAACAGAGAAGGAAGCAATATGATGCGGAGTGACAATTACCTGACAATGATTTTTATCTTCTGCTTTGATTTTTTTAAATAAGCTTTTAAATTTTAAAATAGTTATAGGTTGGCAGAAAAATTGCACAGAGAGTAAAGAGTTCCCATATACTTCTCACCCAGTGCCTCTTATTATAATCTTAATATGGTACATTCGTCACAGTTAATGAACCACTATAGATATAATTAATTAAAGTACATACTTTCTTCAGAATTCCTTCATTTTCCTCCACTGTCCATTTTCTTTTCCAGAATGTCATCCTAAATGTAATGACACTACATTATATTTAATCATCATGTCTCTTTAGGCTACTTCTAAAAGTTGGACATGTTGTATCAAATAATAGCAACTATGTGAATAAGTGTGTAGTGGGCGGATTATATTAATTGGGCTAGAAGTCAGACTGTATTAATGTCTGCTGTTGCTACAGGTGTCAGAGCCTTAAAATTCCTCTATTGATCTTGTTTTTGTCTCCTTTCTTGACTTGAGACTTCCCTAAGTAACTGGCCCTCAGAAAGAGCCTGGAGTTTTCAGCTATAATCCACTCTTAGTATACTGGAATCCTGTTGGTATTGTGATAAAATGTCGAAGTGAAATGGCATTCTATCTTCTTGTGATTAAAGCTTGGTCTTTTAATGGGCCTGTGTCTTGGGGTTGTGACCTTCCTAAATATTTCTCCAGTGGTATAGCTTTTCCCTCTCTTGCTCCCTACTCCTTCCTCTCGCTTCACTATTGCCAATCTACTTTCTTGAAGCCTGATTTCTGTTGACTATGCTTTTTCTCCTTCGGTGAGTTCATTCAACAAATATTTATGTAGGGTCTGCTATGTTCCAGGTACTGCTTTGGCACTGGGGGAATGATTTAGTATTAAGAAAAAATTGATGTTGCAGGGAAATTGAGGATAATATCTAGAACAACGTCCTTGATTAGGAGCTAACATATGTGATTCTGTTTACGAGTGGAGAGATTGGCTTTAGATAGTACCTTGTATAGTTGATAGTAGGAGCTTATAACAGGAAAGAAGACAATAATTTGACCCGGATGCAAATAGCTTGGTTGATTTGTCTTCATGAGGGACCGAAGCCAGGAAAGTCATCAGAAACAGATAGCTATTCATTGTCTCTCTTTTTTTTTTCTCTCCCTTTCTCTCTGTCATTCTTCAGCTTCATGGTTTCTTATAACTCTGCCTGTTTGCTTCATTCTTTGTTGTCTAAAGGCTGACATCCAATGCTTACGCAGGGCTGTGATAAGAAATGTCTCCAGCAAAATTCTCCCAGGTCATTAACTTTAGAACTTAGAGTTGCTGTGTCTCATTTAGCAACTTCTGGAAGAGAGAACTACATGATTTTCCCATCTGAGGTTAAGTGTCTATCACTGTTTCAGTTACTAATAGCCAGTAATTTGCCCCACTGCTCACTTTGCAACGATTGAAGAACAGATAGGAACAGGTTCTGTAAGAGTATGTGGAGCTGAGGTAGAAATGATTTAAATTTCTTGCCTGTGTGTGTGTGTGTGTGTGTGTGTGCGCGCGCGCGCACGCGACACATACAGGGTAGGCAAGTAAAACAGTCGAAGTCAATCTGTACATTTCATTTCCCATTCTCAAAAATATAGCTCTGCTCAAGTGAACTTAAGATTTGATTTGGGAATTAAGAACCCAAGAACGGGGAAATTTTATTTTAAACCAATACTTTAAATTATTGGTACATATTTTCTTACTGTGGTTGGATTCCTTACTCAAAAATATAGTTAAATACATATTGCCAGGTGAATTCTACAGTGTGGGGATGAACCGTGACCCTCTAGGTACAGAAGCGATTACTCCTCTGCTTCTTGTCCTTTTACCCCAAAATGTCTTTTTAAAACTAGTCTTTCAGCCCAGGTGGAATCTGCTGTTATGCTCGATGACCGCTTATGATAAAAACGAACACTGCTTTGTTGAAACACTTGCTAACACCAGCTGAGTTATTTAAACAGTTGGACCATGTTGGAACTATTACTGAAAAAAAAGACTATGTCCCTTTTGCAAAAAACAAAATTGCATAAGCAGTAAAACGCCATAGGAAAAAGTCCTATTTTGGATTTATGAATATTAATATTTCTTTAATTATTAAGTATTATAATTGCACGGCCTGTCCAGAAAACAATGTAGCTTAAGTTTAGAAAACTGCTTTCATTTGGTAAGAGCCCTAAATAGGGAAATAGATAACTTTCTTTCTGTCAGTACGGGTTTTTTAAAGAATTTATTTATTTATTTGAGAGAGAGAGAGCATGGGTGTGGAGGGGGGGGAAGGGCAGAGGGAGAGAGAGAAGCAGACTCTCTGCTGAGCAGGGATCCCAACCCAGCATCCAGAGATCAAGACATGAGCCCAAGGCAGACACATAACCGACTGAGCCACCCAGGCACCCCTCCGTCGGTATGCTTTATTGGCACATGTGGCTTACCACTTGTCCCCAGAATCTAGTCTCCCCTTCTTCCTTACTGATAGAACCCCTAGTTTTTATCTAGGCACAAGCAATAGGAATAAAACTGCATTTTCTGGTTTTCACTCCTTAGAGCTGGATATGTCTATAACTAACTTCCAAGAAGTTTCCTTAAAAGGAGCATTTGTGTCCTTTTTCACTCCTTGTTGGTTTCCCACTGGCTGGGATGTGTATATTTGGATGTGATGGCTCAGCAGCAATATTGGACGATAAAATAGAAGCCACAAATTGAGGATCAAAGCAGCAGAATACAAGGAGTTTGGGTCCCTATACTTCTAAGCTTTTATGTCTCCCCAGACTGCTTTGTTACTGTATTGGTTCTCTATTGCCACAAGAATGCTGAATAAGAAATGTTCGCAAAACCTCAGCGGTCTACAGAAACACTTCTTCTCACACATCTGTGGAGTTCAGCCCATCTGGGATCTCTCCTGCTTCTAGAGGCCAACTGGGAATTGACTGGTCTCGGCTGGCTTCAAACGGGGTGGTTGGTACGAATCAGCTCTGCTCCACGTGTCTTTCATCCTCCAGCACAGCGGTTGGGCACATCCTTCTCAAGGAATGACAGAGGCACAAAAGACCAAGTGGAAACATGAAGACAACTTAGGGCGTAGACTTGGAACGGGAATACCAACACTTGTGCCCCCTCCTGTTGCCCAAACAAGTCACAAGGTCAGCTCAGATTCGAGACGTGGATTCTACCTCCTTAGTGAGAGGAACTACAGGTTATATAACAAATGGGATGATATAGGAAGGGAGAAGAACAGGGCTATTTTTGCAATCTCATTTTTGACTTATTTTATGTCAGAGACAAACTACTGTCTTGTTGAGGCTACTGTAATTCAGCTTAATTTCATTCTGTTTTTGTTACATGTAGCTGACCCTAATCCTAATTGATTCACTGAGCTCTCACTGGAACGTAATTTCATGAGGACAAGGATTTTTGCCTCTTTAAATTCACAGCAGAATGGAACAATGCTTGTTCCATAATAGGCATTCAATGTTTATTGATAGAATAAATAAATGATATGGCAATTAGATTTACTATTTTAGAAAAGAGCCCATCTGTAGAAAGAACACAAACATCAAGAGTAGCAACCCCCCCAAACAAACAGGATTATGAATAGCTTTAGAACCAAATTAGACTGCTATAAAATAAATATTTTTTAAAAATGCTGATGTGTCTTAAAATAATTTGGTGACTATGGCAGATACTATAATTTGGCTCAGTTCCCATTCCAATCTCTTTTATCTTGACGTCTGGAACCATGAAGACTAAAGCTAAAATCTACATTTTCACATTCCCTAGCAACTATGGTGCTGCCAGAAATCGAGTTTCCCCCAAGCTGACCCACCTATAGTTGGTTCAGAGGTAGCAGTGAGCAACATGGATGGTGGGGTGTGCAGGTCTATCTCCCAGCACGACTGATGGTAGAGGTGCCTAGTGCTTCCGGGTTTCTGTCTTGGGTCACAGGTATAGAGTGATGAGGGCCATACAATTGTATTTTGTTCAGTGGTATCTTTCAGCTTTTCCCCTGTCTGTTCTCTTCTGGCTGTGTTCAAACCTAGGACTTGGACATTCCAAGATGTCTCTACACTATGCACTATTTCTAAAAGAACTTTTTACTATCAACCAGCCAGAGGATATTCTGTCGTCTGCAATTACTGTCAGAAACAACCATTTGATTGTTTATATTAGCACCAATATGCTAGGGTGCCATTTTTTGAATCTTCAGTTAAAATGTGGTGGACACGTATTTTTGGTTAAGGATAGAGGTGGGGAAACATCATAATCGGGCACATATTAAAGATATGTCTTTGATTTTTTTGTTTATTTAAGAAATATTTCTTTGGCTAGCAAAAAAGGTGACATTACCAAATGAAATATATAATCAAGGCATCAGGAAGTGGAAATTATTAATATTTCAAATGTATTTTACAGTAATTGTTTTCTATATCAATAAAGTATAAAGATCAAACTATTTTAATTATTGTTCCTTTTTTCTACATGCCCTTTCTTATATCCTTGAACATATTTTTTTAATCCCACACAAAACACAGATAAATCTGAAAATATTAGAAATAATGCACTTACTTTCAATGATCTTTTTGGTATGGGAAGTGCTTCTAAACAAAGTAAACTGATCTCTAAAACATTTTTGTTTATTTTGAAGAAATGGATATAAACCCACAGGTAGTGCATAATTGCCAGAAAAATAAATATAGATTTATACACATAAACTTACAGCTGGCCTCTTTACCTCAGCATTACTGATTTTGAGCTGCATAATCCTTTGTCATGGGGGGCTCTCCTGGGTCTTGAAAGATGTTCAGCAGCACCCTTGTGCTCTACACACTAGATGTCAATAGCAAACACCTTCCCAAGCTGTGACCATCAAAAATGTCTCCAGACATTGCCAAATGTTGTCTGTGGAGCGAAATTATTCCCCTTCCCCCACATAACCTGTTGAGAACCACTGACTTACACAGATACATAAAACATGGAAGCCATTTCTAATGGAGCCTTTAACAATATTTTTCACGGAACACTTGGGTGGCTCAGTCGGTTAAGCGTCTGCCTTCGGCTCAGGTCATGACCCCAGGGTCCGGGGCTTGAGTCCCAAGTGGGTCTCCCTGCCCAGTGGGGTGTCGGCTTCTCCCTTTGCCTATCGCTCCCCCTGCTTGTGCTCTCTCTCTACCTCTCTGACAAATAAATAAAATCTTAAAAAATAATTATTTTTCACGATTCGAAGAACAACGTCTTAACGCAAGAAATACGCACCGCAGCTAACATGTCAGTATCCTGTTAAGGGCTTGTAATGGAACCAATGCCTCTTTCCACTTTTTCACTTTATTGCACAAGCGATATGAAGTGGTGTTCTGCAGATCAGATCTAAATGAGCAAACTGTCAACTGGATAAAGACAAAAAGCCAGACATGTATACGATGGAAAAAGAAAACACAAAGCTAGAGGCACCTAGTAATTACCTGGGATTCAGTTTTGAGTCTGTGGTGTTTTTATTTTAATTTCTGGGAATCGTCTTGGCGGTTGCAATCTAGTCCTGGGGGTGGAATGAAAAATCATATTCTTCTTTCTCAGCAGCTGAAAGGAAAAATGACTGTTTACCTGAGTTCTGTTCTCAAGCATGTGGGGTGGCCCTTGGGCTGTTTTGTCACCGCTGTTTGTTTACGCGTTCGAGGATCCTGCTCTGGGAGGTTTTCGGGGCTGCTGGAGCAGTTCTGAGAGCTCAGAAATAATAATTAATTTTTAAACACCCTGTCAAAATAAAATTGTTTTTCTGACTCAACAAACATTTGTTTCAAACTCAACATCAAGGATTTTCTATGAGAATGAAAGTCCTAAATAAGGACTCACAGGGAAAGATATTCTTTTTTAAGTATGGTACCAGCATGACAAACAAATGAAAAGATGTGGTTATAAACATAGATGTTTGGCTTGTTTGGGTAAATTAAATAAACTGCCTTACTTTTACAAATACACATTATTTAATTGAAATTTAGGAGATCCAACTTTTCATCCTGCTTCTGAAACAAACTAGATCTATGATGTTGAGAAGGGGAAGAGGAGAGGATTCTTTTTAAAGATGATTCTGTGGGCCAGGGGCTCCGCATGTGTTCTCCCAGATACCTCACTTAGACAATTTCTAGCCACTTACCTCCTCTATGTCTGAATCCCTCACCTCAAAATTAGGTTGTTGGATCTGGCCAGGGTTTCCTTCTTCTAATTTAATTTAATTTTTAATTTTTATTATTATTTTTTCATTTGAGGATAGTGGACATACAATCTACATTACTTTCAGGTGTACAAGTTTATACATTATGTTGTGTTTACCCCAAGTGCAGCTCCCATCTGTCACCAAACAACACTATTACAGTATCACTGCCTAGATCCCTTATGCTGTGCCTATTATTTCTGATTTATTTGTTCCGTAATTGGAAGCCTGTATCTCCCAGTCCCCTTCAACCCTTTTGCCCAGCCCCTACCCTACCCACTCTGGCAACCATCAGTTTGTTCTCTGTATTTATTGGTCTGATTCTACTTTTTGTTTGCTTATTTTAGATTCCACATATGGGGGCGCCTGGGTGTCTCAGTGGGTTAAAGCCTCTGCCTTCGGCTCAGGTCATGATCTCAGGGTCCTGGGATGGAGCCCTGCATCGGGCTCTCTGCTCAGCGGGGAGCCTGCTTCCCCCTCTCTCTCTCTGCCTGCCTCTCTGCCTACTTGTGATCTCTCTCCTCTCTGTCAAATAAATAAATAAAATCTTTAAAAAAATAGATTCCACATATGAATGAAATCATATGGTATTTGTCTTTCTCAGTCTGACTTACTTCACTTAGCAAAATACCCTCTAGGTCCATCCATGTTGTCATGTATGTTGGCCAGGATTTCTAAGTTGAGAATCCATGCATGGGATTCAGGGTGGTCTGTGAATTGCTCAGAGTTTTGGGTGTGCATGTACGTGCACTGTTCTGTGGGAGATGGTTCAGAGTGCCCATCAGTTTCTCATGGGACTTGGATCCCGAAAAATAATTCACTTAAAACAAACGAGGGTGTGCACGCCCCTGTGAGTAGGCAAATCCAGGAGCTTTGCTGGCACAGAAAGTTCTAAGAACATCAATTTGTGTTCCTTAACTTCTTTGTATATTATGTACCCAAACGGATCTGCCTGAGAGAGTGTGAGTGTGAAAGCCCATGTGATGGGGGCTGATTCTTCTCTCCTACCTCCTCATTCATAACCTCTATTCTCCATTTCATTAAAGAGTTTTCCTTCCAGTTGACTCATAGTCTTACTATGGTGCATTGTCACCACGGTGTTAAAATCCCCATGGTGCCAAACAAGGATATTTCAAAGTATTAGTGTTGGGTTTAAGAAAGTAAATGACTTTAGTGGCTAGATAACAACTCCTTTGTTTCTTTCATAGTTTGCATTCAATCCAATTGAAAGAGGACTAATAAATTATGAGCTGACAAATCATTATATTTTTTGATGATTTGTTCCAGGAATTTTCTCTATGGCGTATTTCTTTCTCAATTTCATTCATTTCTGCTCTTATCTCTGTTATTTCTCTCCTATTTCCTTTGGGTTTACCATACCATTGTTTTTTTCCTAGTTTCTTGGGGTAACTATTTTAACCATTGATTTTTTTCAGCCTTAACTTTTTATCTAATAAATATACTAAAACTGTAAGCTTCCTTCTAAGCTTCAGTTGATATCCACAAATTTTGATAGGTACTATTTCATTATCATTCAATTATAAATATTTTATTATTTCCAATATGATGTTTTTGAGCATGAATTATTCAGAAGTGCATTATTTAATTTTCAAATCTTGATTTGGGAGATTATTTTGGTTATTGACTTCTAGCTTAATTATCCTATGTCTATAAAACATATTACAAATGATTTCAAGTATTCGACATGTTTTCTGACAATCTTAATAAATGTTCCATGAGCACTTGTAAAGGACATGGAATTTACAGTTTGACCTGACAGCTCTTTTTGCCTTCCCCACTTCCCTCCCTGCTTTCCCTTACAGGCCTCACCACATGAATCTTTGCATGGGCAATCTAGTCTTGGTATCTGCTTCTTAGAGGACCTGGACTAAGAACCCATTTACCACCCCCAACTGACTTTTGTGCTATTGTTGCAATGTATTTACTTGTGCATATATTTTAAATCTCAGAAGACATTCTTCTCTTTTATAAGTCAATATTCATTTGAATTTATCCACATACTCTTTTTTTTTTTTTTTTTTTAATCAGTCTTTATTTCTTCCTGCGTTTTCATGGTCTGCCTTCAAAGAACTGGGATCACATTTTTATTCTGCTTCCAGAATTCCTTTGGTATTTTCTTTAGTGCTGGTCTCCTGCTGATTAATTTTTCCCCTTTTTTGTTCATCTAAACACATTTTTATTTTGCCTTTATTTCTTAAAGATATCTTTGCTGGATATAAAATTTTAGGTCTTCTTTCTCCATGAAACCGTGGCAACTAATTTGTGAGCTTGCAAGTAGGATACACTCTCAGACCCTTCACATTTTTCAACATTTATTACCTGAAACTGTATTTTTATTTACTGGCTTGTATGTTATCTGTTGTCTTCTCTAGAATTTAAGTTCTTTGAGGGCAGGGACTTTGTCTCTTTTTACCCTATATCTTCAGCACATAAAACAGTTCTTGGCGCATAGCAGACACTCAATAAATATTTCCTGACTGAATAAATGAATAAATAAAAATCTTTTCTAGTATAACTTTTTGATAATCGATAGAGCTATCCTCATCGTATCCTAATACCAAACAGAATCCA
This sequence comes from Potos flavus, assembly GCA_028534135.1. Taxonomy (NCBI): domain Eukaryota; kingdom Metazoa; phylum Chordata; class Mammalia; order Carnivora; family Procyonidae; genus Potos; species Potos flavus. Next base: position 39,639,256 of record CM052886.1, on the reverse strand, counting down.
CTTTCTCAAGGTTTCTGCTACCTAGATCATTTTTCTCTCTGACTAGACTCTTACTTCAAGTCTTTTCTCAGGATCTTCATGTTATTTACCATTTCTTCCAAATCATATTATGTTTGTTCCTACTGTAGGAGTTTAGTAATGTGGGTAAAACAGAAGATTCCAGAGGGTATAGACGTTAGAGTAAAATCGCTTCTTGGCCTAGCACTGGCTTCACCCCTTTCCAGCAGTGTATTTTTGAGCAATTAAACTTGTTTGACCTTTGTTTCTTCATCTTTAAAATAAGAATAACAATGATGCCTAATTCATATTGTTGACTATAATCAGAGATAACATATGCAAAGTACTTAGCAGAGTCCTTGACCTGCAAAACATATTCAGTGAGCTGAGTTGTCTATGGAATATGGATATGGTTCTTCCTCCCTGCGATGCTGACAGTGGCTTAGAGTTAGATCTCCTGCCAACTTTCTGTATATGCTCTTTGTTCTCTGCTGAAGGAAATTACCCAGCCAGGGAACAAGAGACTCAGAACTGTAGAACCCTGGGATGTGCCACAAAATTTTCACCCAGCTCGTTATCTGCTGTGGATGATCTGAGAACCTGTCTTCAGAATGAAAGGGGAGCAGAACTGGGCCAATCTTTTAAACACTCCAAGAAGTCAAAAGTGATGCATTTTGGTTTTGATCAGCATTTCTATGTTTATGGTAGTTGAAATTTAATGTGTTTCCTTCCTCAATTTTAATGCGTTTCCCCCTGAATGATAGTCTCAGTGCTCTGCTTTATTAAAATTAGAGAATAACAGTGTAGTTCAGTCTCCTTTTACAAGACAGGCAACATGAAACGTTGTGGCGAAATGACAAAAAAAAAGCTATAACGAAGATACAGATTCCGGCTGGGTAGATATTCGTGAATCTACAGCCCAGGTTTTAGTATAAAGACCTGAGCCGAGTCTGGGACAGCATCGTGGAAGATAGCAGATAATCATTACGCTGCTAGATAAGAGTGCCACCATGTCATTCTGACATTACCTTTTATTTTTTGGAACTGCAAAGACTATCTGAGACAAGTTTCTGACCAAGCCGAAGTTTTGAAGATGGAGAATGCTTCTCTTATGAGGCAGCACGGAGTCTCAGCAAAGACTTGGAGTCGTCTCTGCCAACCAGCGGTCACGTGCAACTGCAGCTCCCACCAGCAGGGGGTCGTCGGGAACTCCACGCCCACACCCATGCGAACGGTTGCTAACAGAGAGACTGAAGAGTTGGTGGATATGGCTAGATTTCTAGAAATAGGTGAATTTCAAACAACAGCAACAGAAAAGGCTTGACATTCTCAGACGGTATTATATTTACAAGTAGCTCTAGCAAATAACATTGAACGCTGGTGACAAAGCGGTCACCACCAGAAAATAAGTAAGTAACAGAAACAGTCCCTGGGGCCTGTGACTAAGGATGGCATTTTGCTGCATCATGCAGAAAACTTCTCTCCGGTGAGGTTAAACCGCAGCGGTGTGAGACACAATGAATATACACAGCAGCTTCGCAGACACAGGGTTCGTGATAGATGCCAAATGCAGAGACACTGGGGCCGTCTTTCCTCTTAGAGCGGTATTATCGTCCTCGTTCCTAGCAGGACTTCGTGTGTGTGCCTGCTAGGTCGACCACGGGCCATGCGTTCTGGTTCATCTGGGCAGCATTGGCTTACACCTGCTGTTCTTGTGATCCTGCCCGCTAGGATTCCCTTTCACTCCCACGGATGTCCTGGTTTGGACAATAAGGTATATGGTCACACTATGCATGGTCACATTTTTAGGTATTTGGAGGCTAACCAAGGAAAGCTGTGGCACTTAATGGTATTTCTTTTTCTCCTTTGTGGGCACTAAGTGCCCCTGCTGCAAAAGATCAGGGGCCGGGGGCAGGGGCGTGCAGCCTCTTGGCTCCTGCAAGACTTAATAGGTGGGTACGTTGGTTGAATTAAATACCCGGCTACCGGAAAGCCTCTTGGATTTAGATAAATACTACATCTGTGCTGAAGATCCCGAAGCATTTAGAGAACACTGTAGCCCAGACAAAGAGAAGTTGTGTTCAGCTTTACCTATTGGAAAGCAACCATAACACAGTGTTTGGCTGGAAGCATCAGCAGACCCGCCCTTCTCTTTATGCCAAGAAGTCAGTAGAGTGAGTTAATCTTTTCTATTATCTGGATGGAAAAGTCCCAAGCATGTGCTTTCCAAAGTTAACGAACTTGTAAATCTACTACTTAACCTGTTGATGGACTAAACATCCCTTTGCCACTTATCGGGGGGAGTAATCAATCAGCTGCGTCCCGAATTAAGTTTATTGTTTGGGGATTTTTTTTTTAAAGATTTGTTTATTTTATTTTTTCTAAAGATTTTATTTATTTATTTTGGTGAGAGAGCATGAGTAGGGGGAGGGGCAGAGAGAGAGAATCTCAAGCAGACTCTGCACTGAGTACAAGCCTGACGCAGGGCTAGATCCCACAACCCTGAGATCATGACCTGAGCGGAAACCAAGAGTCAGTCTCTTAACTGACTGTGCCATCCAGGCATCCCTATTTGAACACGTTTAAGTTGCCAAAGTATCACACCAGAAATAAAGTTGAGATTATCTTTTTAAATGAATAATCTATTCCTTGTAGGCATTAGTGATAAAAGAAAATAAGATTTAAAATCTAAGCAAGATCTTAGATTTTTAAATAGCGCCTGACTCCAAGACTTTCAAAGAAGAATGTAGATTTATTTCTTACAAGTAATTCTCACATTTCTATGAAGAAAGAACAGATATGAATATTCTGATCTCTGTAAAGTAAGGAACAGTCATTACTATCTCTGTTTAATTGAGAGAGGAAACGAAACATGTTGTTTCAAGCATGTATGTATCTGTGGTGAAATAATGACATTTCATTGAGTTTTATATTAAGGAAAATGGATAAAAATGATTAAAACTGTACCTTTTGTTATGATGATAAGGATATACATTGAGATCAGGGGCTCAGAGCCAATGCTATAAAGGAGGATTAAAGAATTTTCTAGTAAATCTATTCCAAATCTTACTCTTAATTCAAGTATCTTGGGTTATTTGTCAACTGAAAATAATTTATTATAGTCATTTATCATTAGAAATCAGTTATTACTCATCTAGAAACACACACCAGGTCTAAGAAATGCATTAATTCATTCAATGAAGATTCATTTATCACTTGTCATGTGCCAGTCACTTTTCTGAGTGCTGAGGTGCACAAGATAGACAAGACATTGCTGAACTTTTGTGAATGATGAAAGACAGTTGTAAATATCAAGAAACAGAGTGATTCCAAAAAAAAAAAAAAAGAAAGAAACAGAGTGATTCCAGACAGGGTAAGTTACTATGCATGGTGAACTAGAAACTGCCATAGCTTTTGGGGTTTAGACTAAAAATTTCAAGAGGGTGAAATTTGAGCAAGTGCCAGGCCAAGGACAGAAAAAGTGGTATGAGAAATCATCACTAGAATAAAATCAGGTATTGGCAGTCATTTTTCTTTTGCTCACTGCCTTCCTTTAGTGCTGAATGCCTCTTAGTTTTCCCACAGTTAGGCTGCTCGCTACTCTCTGCCCATTTCTTACAGTCACTGCCTCTGCAACCCAAGGGCTCTGCGAATCCTCCACCTGGCAACAGAATCAATGTGCAATCCAAATGCACTCTTCTCACACTTCTCTTCGATTCTGTCAACTTTGGCAGATGTGTCCCTCAGTCCAGTCCTCTTAAGTCCGGTGATGTTCTGTTGGCTGGGTTCCTTTGTGGGAGTTACCCAGGTGCCCAGAGGAGAAGGTGGCGCTAGCCCGGGGCTCTCCTGGGGCACGGGACAGCTGACACTCATTATTCGTGAGTCCTGTAGTTGCCGTTCGGTTTTTATTTATGTTGTGGCTGACGTTGTCCTTCCATCTTGTTTTAACATCTCCCTGTGTTAGCTGCTTTCTGCTCCAGTGAATCCTCTGCACAGTTGCCCAGAGTTTGGCTTTGCTTTTCCTTTTGCAGGAACAAAATCTAATTGCTGTCCAGGTTGTTCTCTTGTACTCCCTGCTAAAAATTTCGTGTGGACACGCCTAGATCTGGTTTATTAATTGGCTCTATTATAGTCACTGTATGAATATATGACATTTTGTTTGTCTATTCCCTTATTACTGGCCTTTTAGCTTACTTCAACTTTATCTCTAATATTGCAAAGGACATTTACGCAGGTCTTCTTTGGTACCAGTGAAGGAGAAACTGGTACCAAAATAATTTTGGAATGTTTGAAGTGCACATTTTCAATGATAGAAATTGTTAAATACTCAAAGTGGTTATACAAACTTACCCTCTCTTTAGTGGCTTATGAGCATTCCCATATTTCCATATCATCTCAATACCTGGGTGAAATTTTTGCCAATTTGATGGGGGGGAAAGATAGCATTTAATTGTTTTAACTGGCATTTCCCTGATTACAATGAAGTGAAGCATTTGAAATGTTTATCTCAATAGGAATTCCCTTTCATATCTACCAATTTTCATTTTGGTTTGTCTTTTTTCTTCTGTTGATTTTTAAGAATCTTATGTATACTTAATAAATATGTGTTTTATTGCATGACTATATTGCAAACATTTTCTCCCATTCTGAAGCTCGCCTTTAAGTTTTAAATTTTGATATAATTAAGTTTATTAGTCATTTTTCTTTATGAAATATGACTTTAGTGCTCTTCAAAGAAATCTTTCTATGTTGTAAGGTCATGAAGACATTCTTCCATAATTTTTTTCTAAAATGTGTGGGGTTTTTTTTAAGATTTTATTTATTTATTTGACAGAGAGAAAGAGATCACAAGTAGACAGAGAGGCAGGCAGAGAAAGAGGGGAAAGCAGGCTCCCTGCCGAACAGAGAGCCCGATGCGGGGCTCAATCCCAGGACCCTGAAATCATGACCTGAGCTGAAGGCAGAGGCTTAACCCACTGAGCCACCAAGGTGCCCCTAAAATGTTTTAAGTTTTATTCTCATTTAGGTCTTTAACTCATCTGGATTTCATTTTTCTAAATGGTATGAGGAGATCTAAAATATTTTTTTAAAGATTATTTATTTATTTATTTGACAGAGAGAGAGAGAGAGAGAGAGATCACAAGTAGGCAGAGGCAGGCAGAGAGAGAGGGGGAAGCAGGCTCCCTGCTGAGCAGAGAGCCCGATGGATGTGGGGCTCGATCCCAGGACCCTGAGATCATGACCTGAGCTGAAGGCAGTGGCTTAACCCACTGAGCCACCCACGTGCCCCTAAAATACTTTTTTTTTTTTCAGATAGATAGCCTTCATCCAAACACCTCTTATTTTGTATATAGGCCTATATTTTCCTTGTGAACTTGTACTGTGACATCTGTCAGATAAGATCTTACGTATGCATCGTGTGTTTCTGGGCTCTCTATTCTGTTCCACTGGCCTATTTGAGTCTATCTGTGCCAATGCTATGCAGTTTTAATGGGTATTACATCACATTAAATCTCAATAACTGACAAAGCAGTTTCCCTGTTTTTGTACTTCAAAATTATTTTAGTAATTCTTGGCTATTCCATTGGAAAAGGTTTATAGAAGTCTGACAAATCCTTTGGGCTTTGACTGGGAATTGCATTTAATATAGACTAAATCAGATAGTACTGAGTTCTTTTAAATACTGATTTTTCCCTTTACAAACATGCTACATCTTTCCATTTATTCAGATCTTCTTTTATATCTGTCAGTAAAATTTACAACTTATTTGATAATAACCTTATATATCTTTTCATTTCTTGATACTTTATCCTTTTTCCTATCTTATTATTCTATCTAGGACCTCTAATATTATATAGAATTTCAGTGGTGGCAGTGGGAATTCTTGTTTTGTTTTTGAGTTTAAAAGAATGGGGGCGCCTAGGTGGCTTGGTTGGTTGAGTGCCCAGCTCTTGATTTCAGCTCAGGTCATGATCCTGGGGTGCTGGGACCGAGCCCCACATTGGGCTTTGCGCTCAGCGCTGTTTGCTTGGGCTTCTCCCTTTCCCTTTCCCTCTGCCCCGCCCCTCCCCTCCCTGCTCATGCACACGCGCGCTCACTCTCTCTCTGAAATAGATAAATAAAATCTCTTTAAAAAAATAAAAGAATGCTTAAAAAAAAATTTAAAATTGCTTTAAAATGTTCACTATTAAGTATAAGATTTACTCTGTGGTAGATACCCTTTACTGGATTAACAAAGAATTATTCTATTCTTAATTTTTATTTAAATCATTACTGTGTGTTGAATTTTATCAAGTGTTTTTTTACATCAATTGATACTACAAAATATTTTCTCCTTTAATTTTTTTTACTGTGGCAAATAATTCTAACTTCTAGGTCAAAAAGTTATAGCTGTGTCTTTTTTGTAAATAGCATATAACAGGATTGTTAAAAAAATTCCCTGTATGACTACTTCCTTACCTTCCGGCATTTCAAGATGCTCTAGACTCGTCTTGTATTTCTCCTGCTCCGACCCTAGAGGTAGCCATTTCTTCAAGGACCCCTGTTTCTTTTTATTGGAGAATGGTCTTGAGAAAGTAAGACTGAGCATAAGTGCGCTCATTGCTGATGGGGTATTCTAGCCTTCTCAGTGTACAGTGGTAGGAAGTATAGGACTGTATATAATTATGTCTATACAGAATTTTAATTTCTAAATATGTGGTTTTAACTTCGTGCAGGTGATGAGAAATTGAACCTCATATTGAGGTGTGACCTTTAGTTTTGGTTTTTGAGGGCAACTCTTTGTCCATTCATCATTCAGTGATGCCAGCCTGCTTTCCGTGATGTATTCTTAGGCCAGTGAGCACAGGTTTTTCTCTCCTTTTTATGGACTGGACCCTTCTTTCTTGCTCCTATCTTTAAGCAGAGCACTCAGTTCCAATGTCCCACTGAACACAGAGTTTGCAGCCTTAGTCATGATCCTCTCAGGCATCAGATTCTACCCCCTTCCCTCGTGTCTCCTGACACTTCTCAGGGCTACTAAACTTTTGTAACTCCTTCAGTTTTAAGTTTTTTTCATAGTTTCTGGTGCCTATAGGTATCTTTTTCTTATTTGGAACTCTAGTAAGGATAAGAAGGAATATTTGATGTTGTATCTAGTATTTTCTTGTGTGTGTGTGTGTGTGTGTGTGTGTGTGTGTGTGTATCTTTACATTGGCTTTATCTGCTGTGTTGAATAGAAATTCTGTCTATTTACAGCTGAGGCAACAAACACTAGAAAATTTGACCCCAAATCACGTAGAAACTTAGCTCTGGTCTATCTGCGCTCTCATCTCTGGTCTTCCCACTTTACTTTTCTTGCACCCGTGGGAACTTCGATAGTTTCACAGAGTTTTAAGGCTTCTCCCATACGACTTTTTCTTTCCCAAAACTAATTCATTTCTAAAAACTTCCAGAGTTCTATACTGTGATCAACTTTCCTTGAAATGCTGCCGTAGTGCTGATAGGGGAGGGCAGAAAAACACCATAGACTGAGAATGAATCCTCTTTCATTTTAGGACAATCTGAAATATACTTAATTTGCAAGCCTTATTATAGAATGGAACAGTGCTTAGGAAACAAAAATAACCTCAAAATTGCAGAATTCATCTAGAACTCAAATAGTAGCCATATTCAAACTCATTGATTTATTGGAGTTTATATAGATAATATTTATAGCCCCTCATTTTAAAAATATTTTAAATGATTAGATTTAAAGTGTCTAGATTTAGAGGTCAAATTCTGGACTTTCTCTTGGTATGGAAGAGGCTGATGCGGGGCATATCAAAATGGGAGTAAATGTTTGCTTTATGGTTAGAAAGCGCTCCCCCCATCGTGCTTTATCGGTTCTTCCTTATTGCACGGTCTTTGTAACTGTTGGTTGCCTACTTATGACTGTCTCATTACATTAAAAAGTACTAATACTAAGAAAATGGTTACATAATCAAATACCCTCAAAATTAAAAGTCCTTATTGATAGAATAAATTGTATAAAATAGGCAAGTTAAATGTAAGTTTATAGTTTTTGCTGAGAAACAAGTAAAGACAAAACAAACAGAATAACCTCCTCCTGACTTCTAACTAAACTTCTCTATTGGCACCAGATAGATATAAAACATGATAGATACCTTATTACTCATATTATTTTTAAACAGAACAAATGACCCTATCAAATGCATTCTAAATAATTCACTGCTGGGATGTGAGAATCACTTAACTAGATTTCTTTCCTTAATCTGACATTAACATAAATGATCCATAATGCTGATTAAAATTCAAGGATCAGTTATGCTTGGGTAAACCACAAGAGTGGCTTTTTAAGCATAAATTCTCCCATTTTTTTGGTAACAGCTATTATGTATAATGAAGCTTTGGTATCTAATTGTGGGCTTCTCAAAAGTAAATCTTGGGGTATCTGGGGGCTCAGTTGGTTGAGCTTCCTATTCAATGATTTCAGATCAGGTCCCAATCTCATGGGTGGTGGGATCCAGCCCGGGGCTCTGTGCTCAGCGCGGAGTCTGCTTGACATTCTCTCCCTACCTCTCCCTTTGCCCCTCCCCCAACTCACAAGTGCACGCGCTGCATGTGTGCGCACGCTCTCTCACTCTCTCTCAAATAAATAAATAAGTCTTTTAAAAAAAAGTAAATCTTAAGTTAAAAGTGTACTTGTTTGTTTTATGGAAAATTATTAAACCCTCCAAAATATTTATTAAAATTTAGTCACTGGAGCTATATTTCAGTCAATTTGTCCAAAGAACCAAAATGTAATATACAACCAGAGGATTTTTACTCATGATCATTTGTTAGGACTGAATATCAAAGTCTGATTCATGTTAGCTAGAGATCACAGAGCCCATTGAATGTCAATATTTACACAACTAAAAAATTTTTACTCATCCGCATAGTCTGGCAAATGTTAATGGAAGTTGCTGTTTGGCATGATGTTCTCCTTCTGGAGAAAAACTTACGTAATTGTGGAAGAGAGAGATCCCAAATCCAAGATTATTAGCTGTCATTGACTACAAGCTCTTTTATCTTTCCTATGAAAAGAGAGTGAGATATAAATTAAAGAAAGCATTAATTGATGTTAGTTGTTCCAAAGATGCTTATGCAGTAATCACTGAGAAACAGTGCGGAGGCCCAGGAACTGTGTGCACGTTTGATGAGTTCAGGTCTCCAAAGACCTCACGGGCATCACGAAACCCCAGTAGTTCCGACTATCTCCTTGACTTTGGGACTCAGGCAGCTTAGGGCAGGGGCCTAAAATCCCAACGAGAGAGAGAGAGAGTCATCATCTCTGCTTTCATTCCTGCCGGAATGTACCAGTTCTGTAAGCTCCCATCTCTCCCGGATGGATGACACCCTTGGGACGTGCGACCATCGTCCCTTCTAACCGTACACTCTTTTACATTTTGTTTTTCTGTCTTCTGCTTTCAGAAACGGTTACAGCGGTTCATTAGAAAATGCCATCCTGGGGCGCCTGGGTGGCTCAGTCGTTAAGTGTCTGCCTTTGGTTCGGGTATGATCCCAGGGTCCTGGGATCTGGCCTCCCATCGGGCTCCCTGCTGGGCGGGGAGCCTGCTTCTCCCTCTCCCACTCCCCCTGCTTGTGTGCTCACTCTCACTGTATCTCTCTCTGTCAAATAAATAAATAAAATCTTAAAAAAAAAAAAAAAAAGAAAATGCCATCCCTTCCCACCACTGTGAAAAGAGCACTGTGAACAGATCACTTCCTGTGTGTTTTCCCCTGAGGGGTGTGGGGGAGGGGGCGTCCGGGGCCGGTCCCCGCAGCCCAGCCCGCAGTAGCGCGGTGGGGCACAGCGCCTGTGTGCTCTACCCACAGCCCTGCTCCGGCACCTGCTGGAATGTCGATCTGCAGGCACAAACTGTAACGTGCTTTAAAAGAAAGAAGTAAAGTATTTCCATTGTTCTTTTTTACTCTTTGCCTTCTTCTGGTTCTGCCATGAACATGTGTTTTCTCTAAGGAAAGAGGTCACCATCTGACCCTTTGATTTATCCTGTAATTCCCAATTGGGCTTCACTGAACAAAAGAGCCTTTTCAAGAGGATAGTGGGAACATTTTTCATTACTTTTTCTAAGAAAAAGAAAACTAGCGTAACATAATAGAGTGGCGGTTCTACAGCATTCGAGGTCTACCTGTCTCTTTTACTCATTTCTTTCTGGAAGTTCTAAAAGCAGAATTTTCTACCTGCTTCTGGTGGGGAGAAAAGGATGTGGGGTGGGTAGTATGTACATGCACGTGTGTGTGTGTGTGTGTGTGTGTGTGTGTGTATGTGTGGTGTTAAATAAGATGAAACCGTTAAATAATTGGAGAAAAGGTAAACCACTTTTTATCCCTGCCACTCCCCTTTCACTAAACATGTCCACACTAACCAACTCTGCTAAACATCCCCAGCACATGTCCTTATTGACCTCATCAGACAGCAGAGTCAATACCTGATGCTCTTTTATCTGGTCAACAGACAGGCATTTAGCATTTGGGAAAAAAAATCCATTTGAAAAGATTTGACTTTTCCCTCTTAAAAAATAACCAAGTTATTTTTAAAAAATAGTGGCACATTAGCAATTACAATTGCGAATGGGATCCCTCCTACGTGCTCTTGAGGACCAGTGGCTTCCTCCACACGTAACTTGATGTTCTCACTGAAGGGGTGCCCCCGCTGCTGCTTAGTTAGGCCATCTGTCTTTGGTTTATTTATGTTTTCTAGGTGCTCTTGACAAGTAAACAATGGTGACATGGGAAGACGCTTGACACTTTGACAAGACAATCACGCTCTTTGATGCTAGTGAGACCCCACGGGGAAGAAAGCATATTTTACAGAAGTCTTTTGTGAAGTAAGTGGTAGCCAGGAGTGAGATATTTGAAATAGATTGGTGCCCAGTTATCGGTGTTTAGTGGGTAGTAGCAAGAATGCTAACCACTCTGCAGAGTGTGGAATAGGGTTATAAAAGGAAGAAATGTCCCATCAAAATGTCATAAGTGCCCCTGGAGAAACACCCGGGGTCTAGAGTGTATTGAAAAGAGAAGAATGTTATCTGAAGTTCTTCCTAAATTCTCCATCTGTGTCATACACAGTTGCTCCCCGTTCCACCACGGGCCATGAGTCTTCCTGCTTCTAGTCACTTTCCAGCATTCCTGGATGCAGTCCCTTTCAGATCATATAGCTCCCTGTCCAGGGGAACCAACATGGCGACCAACTCCACTGTGCCTGTACTCTTCACAACTCCTCTGTGTTTTGTATCTGATTCTACTGAGATTTTGGCGTAAGCAAAGGGAATGACCTTGTAAACAGGAAAATATTTAGAACTTTATACCAAGATGACTTTCTCCATAGTTCAAGGGGAAAAAGTCTTGTGATCTTACTAACCATTCTTAAGTTTGAAAGGCAAGTCTGAGATGCTCCATTAGAACATTCTTTTCTTGGGTTGCCCAGGTGGCTCAGTTGGTTAAGAATCTGTCTTCAGGGACGCCTGGGTGGCTCAGTGGGTTAAAGCCTCTGCCTTCGGCTCAGGTCATGATCTCAGGGTCCTGGGATCGAGCCCCACATCAGGCTCTCTGCTCGGCGGGGAGCCTGCTTCCCCCTCTCCCTCTGCCTGCCTCTCTGCCTACTTGTGATCTCTCTCTCTCTATCAAATAAATAAATGAAATCTTTAAAAAAAAAAAAAGGAATCTGTCTTCGGCTCAGGTCCTGATCTCAGGGTTCTGGGATCAAGTCCCGCATGGGGCTCCTTGATCAGCGGGGAGCCTGCTTTTTCCCTCTGCCTACCACTCTCCCTGATTGTGTTCTCTCTCACACAAATAAATAAAATCTTTAAAAAAATAATAATAATAAAGAGAACATTCTCTTCTTTTCATCTCAGCCATGCGAGTCTATCTTTCAGAAACTTTCTGCCATACCCACAAAATTATCCATCAGCTTTCTCAGCAGTACATTTCCTGAAGTCAGGGTAAGTCTGTTTAGAAACACAAGGGAGCATGCATGTACACTCATACACAGTGATGGTATTACAGCCTCTGGCACTAGTAGGGATTCAATCAAGACTCCTCAAATGAATGAATGAAAAAACCCCTCTCTCCTCCTTTTTTATTTCTTTTCCTCCTCCTCCTTTCTCTTTTTGTTAGGATAGTTAGATTCGGTTTCTATTGCTTGAAGTTAATAATCCTGGTGGATATAGAATTGAATTGCTTTTTTTTTTCCCAAAAAAGTCACCTTCTGAGAGGCAAAATTCAATCCAGACCCCATACTTGCCAACGGATAGAGTTTGTCAGTTACCCTGTGCTCAGCTCTGCCCTTGGGCATTAGATAAAAGGCCTTCTCATAAATACAACTGGATAATACCTGATGCATGACCCCATTTCCAATGTTTAGCAGTTTCTTCTAGTGCAGCTCTGTTGAAATGAAATGAGGTCTCCTAACCTTGCTTTCTAACACTCTGAGTAAATCACACTCACAAGAACTTCCGTCCCCATGAACGCCGTCATCAGCATTTCCTGACGACACCCTCACCGAAAACTTTCTGAGGACCAAGCCTTCACATAGATCACCCCTTCTCTCTTTGTGTCCAGTTGCTTTCTGGGTGTAGCCATCTCTGCGACAGCAGAAAGCGATTCTGAGGGAGAGGGAGGTGGGGGAGGGACTCTGGCTTCTCAAAAAGCATCACTCCTGTGGCACGTTGCCCAGTTTTCGGATTGAAGTTTTTCTCACCCAGTGATTAAACAGTGAGGAGTAGTACAGTTGTCTTGCTCCTCATTTTCGTGCGGGCATCACACAGCTGCTCTGTGTGCTTCGTTTTAGCTGCTAGGGAAAATTCTTCTCAAATTCTACAGATCAACCGAGTCTCATCTTTAGGTGGCAGCCTCGGAAATGTATACGTCCTTTTTCGGGTTTGTTACAAATATTTTAGTAGAAGTTTGGAGAGATCATGTTAGAACTTAAACTAAAGGCCTAATGTTTATTATATACAAGTTATATTTCAAATATTTTTTACTTTGTCTTAATATGACACATAGACTCAAGCATCGTCAAACTAGGACTCGCATTCACACACTTCATGTTTCAATAATGTGATTCTCCAGCTGGGAGACATAATTTCAAGCTCGAGCTTTCACCATTGCCAATGTTGAAACCCTGGTCCCCTGATCTCCATTAAGCATTCTTCTAGTCTTCAAGAAGGTATGAAAAGGCTCAGTGGTGAGTTGTCAAAATATACCTCCCGCCTTGAGGCCCTCTGTTTGCTGTTGGACCATTGTTTCTAATGATGCTGGTAATCCCAACATGATTTTCAAAGTTTATCTGAAGCCTTATCAATGGCAGCCACATCTTTCATTTTCCTCCCTGACAAACGCTCTTGAAGTTCTTCTAATTCATCTAGGATTAAATTCTTTGAATGTGGGAGTCATGCCCTATAATTTGTAAGAAGCCTGGAGACCACTTAGACACTGCGTCCTGCACAGAGGGGATACTTGGTGGCTGTTGGTTGATTGATTACTGTTAAGGCTGTGCTTGCTCCATGTCCGGTGGCAGGATCACACAGGGGGATACTGAATCTCAGCTCTACAAGCCTTTAGAAAACCATTATGTGAATGGAGAAGGAGTTACTATTCATATTACATGTATTTATCGGCATGTGCTGTCTCATCTAATTCATTTATTTAAAAATGTATTATTGAAGTACAATTGACACACCACATTATATTAATTCCAGGTTATAGCACAGTGATTCAATATCAAAATTCCTTACAAAGTGATTACCCCAATAATCATAGCAACCATCTGTCACTGTACAATGTTATCACAATATTATTGACTGTATTCTCTAGGCTCTACTTTTCATCTCCATGACTTATTTGTTTTATAACTGGAACTTTGTACCTTTTAATCCCCTTCACCTATTTCGCCCATCTCCTCATCCTATTTCCTCCTGCAAACCATGAGTTTATTCAGTTTATTTCTGTTTTGTTTGTTCATTTGTTTTGTTTTTTAGTTTCCACATATAAGTGCAATCACACGGTAATTTTCCTTACCTGTCTGACTTATTTCACTTAGCAGAAAACCCTCAAGTTCCATACAGGTTGTCACAAATGGCAAGCTCTCATTCTTTCTGATGGCTGAGTAACATTCCATTGTGTATGTACAGCACATCTCTCCCATTCATCCATCAGTGGACACTCGGGTTGTTTCCATATCTTGGCTATTTTAAATAATGCATCCATAAACCTTGGGGTTTACTATATCTTTACTATATCTTAAACCTATATCTTTTCAAATTAGTGTTTTTGTCATGTAATTTACTCTGTACTGCAGATATCATTATTCCATTTGTACTGACAGGAACATGCAGGCTCAGAAGAAGTTCTTACATGGTCACAGTAACTAGAACACCAGCAACTACATAAAATTGCATGCTGGGAGCTAAAAAGGAAAAATCACAAGATGTATATGTTTGGGGGAAATTCTTAAAGTGTGATGAAGGGTAAGAAAATCTGTCTGCTGGGGATATAGCCTAGGCCAGGGACATCGTTGGCACTCAGTGGAGACCTGGAGTTCTAGAAGCATAGACTTCAGTAGCTGGAACTTTAACTTACGGGTATAGTTAACTTTCTTTTTCCTTTTCTTTTTGTTATTTTTATTCCAAAGAACTGTAATAGAGAATTTGAGCAATAGCATAAGGGAATTTGGAATTTCCTTGATTACTTAGCATTTTACATTATTAATCATACCTGAGTTAGGCATCCAAAGCTCCTATCAGAACACTAGCCTATTCCCGATTATGGAAAGCCATGTTTCCCCTACTACCGGAGGCTTGTCCTCTAATTGTCCTGGGGAGGGAAATGTATCCAGTTCTGTGTTTTCAGTTGAAGGCTCTTCCCCTTGAGGTGCTCTCGTTTGATAGTGGAAGTGCCAGCCAGTACTGCCTATTTGTCTAGTATGGCACAGGCCAATGAAATATTCTGCCATGATGGATATGTCCTATATCTGCCTTGTCCAATACCGTGACCACAAGCCACACGTGGCTACTGAGCATTTGAAATGTGGCTAGCGTGACGGAGGAATTGAAATTTAATTTTATTCAATTTTAATTAACTTACAGTTAAATTTCAATAGCCACAGGTAGCTAGTGCTTACCATGTTGGACAACAGAGCTCTAGGGTCTGGGAAAAAAAAAAGAAACTAATCAGTTCCAGGTTACACCTAGGTCTGCTCTTCCTACTGAATTCTTGCTTCAACAAAGCTTTTTCCTGTATGCTATCATGTGATTCCTTCCTGCCCTCACCTCACTCACTTCACTTTCTCGCTTATTACTAGTTTCTCAGTATTTCTAAACAATCACCTACTTGCTTCCAACAGGGATCTCAAAATTGCTTTATTGGACAATCTTTCACAGAAGCATTGCTTTCCTCATTTCTCCCAATATTTGGAAAATAAATAGTTTGCGAACGCTGTTCCTTTTCATATTATTTATCAATGCAGAGAGGTATTTCCCCCGAGTGTGGAGCATGTGCCCCTAGTGGCATGAAAGACAATTTTAGGGGATAGGATACTAATCATTTACATAACTTTAGTACTTATTTTTATTTTAATGACTATTGGGAAAATGTGATTAGTACCTCAAATGTGTAATTTCACGGATATATTGCCAAACACGAAGCTAAAGTAGACATTTATATTTTACAAAGAGAGTCATTTAAAACAATATTAAGTAACTAGTAGTACAGGTGGTATGCAGATATGGCAAAACTTATTAATTTATTTTTAAAATGGCTGAACTCTGGGAAATGCGGCTGTTAAATATACTTTCTGCGTTGACTCTATTCCCTGCTCCTTCCTACACGCACGCTCTCTGAGCTTCGGCACCAGCGCTCATCGCCTGCAAATACACGGAGCATTTCTCCCTCAGGCCTTTGTTGATTTGGTTACTTCTCCAGGGCTGTCTTTCTGTTCTGGTCCTCTCATTTTCCACCAGGCAAAATTCTGCACAGCCGTCGAGGCCAGATCAAATCTTTGGAGAAACCGTCCCTGCCTCCTCTTCTTCCTTGACTCTTTCTTTTCTTTTCTTTTTTTTTTTTTAAAGATTTTATTTATTTATTTGACACAGAGAGAGCGATCACAAGTAGGCAGAGAGGCAGGCAGAGAGAGGGGGAAGCAGGCCCCCCGCTGCACAGAGAACCCGATGCGGGGCTCGATCCCAGGACCCTGAGATCATGACCTGAGCCGAAGGCAGAGGCTTTAACCCACTGAGCCACCTAGGCGCCCCCCTTGACTCTTTCATAAAGCAAAACTCACCTACCTTCTTAACCTCATGGCACGTTACTCGTTCTTCCAGTGCAGCACTTACATGTGATGGTTTAGTTGGTTACATAGGGTTCTGTTTCACTCACGGCGATTGAGAATTCCTTGAAAGGAGAGACATTGTCATAATTATCTTTATACCTTAGTGCAATCACAACACCTGGCACATAGCCAGTGATTATGAAATATGTGTTAAGGGACAAACTCAGTTTTTAAATCAGACTTAATTATGTGAAGCCAGTTTTAAGCAGCCATGCCCCTTTCTGCTTACATTCAGTATATTTGCAGGCAGCCTTTGGCCACGCTAGGCTGGTAGATGCTCAAAATGGCAAGTTACAATTAGTATTAGCCAAAAGGAAACCCATGCATATTTCAAATCTGGGAGGAAAAACAACAAAGCTTTGCAAAGCTAAAACAAAATGACTTTGTAAAAATAACTCACACCTCTGCTCCCAAAGAGATTTTAGGCTGAGAATTTAATTTATTCAAATAGTGTAGGCTAAAAATGCTCTGCTTTATTTAAAAAAAAAAAAGCATCTTTTGGGTTTCAATTTCAATTATGCACCTTGTCTATGCTAATTTCCTTTACCATGGCTTAATGCTTTTCATTTTGTTTGGTTAGCTGTATTACGAGTATAACATTACATAGCTCTTTGCTATTGAGGCCAGATCATAAGATATATACAGAGAATATCTAAACACAGTAAATTTTCTGTAAGGCTTTTTATGAATCATTTAGTTGTGTCTAGGATAGTAAAAGTATGCAAGATAGCCAGTAATTATAGAAACAATTTCTGTTTTAATTAAAAGCTTACTGCATTACTTTTTAGAAAGCTCTTGACATTCTCTTAAAGTGTTTTCTAGCTTAGATAGGCAATATATTTGTTCAGGAGATATTTCCTTTCATATTAGCTTTCCCCCTCCAACCTTAAATGAAGTCCGGTAGCTAAGTCCTTGTTCCATGCATACATTTTTTAACAGTATCTGATTTTCACAACGTGTGGGACCGATTCCTAAGTCCATTTCTTCATTGTCAGTTAATCATTTGACAAACACTATTATATGCTGGACTCTGTACCAAGTGGTGGGATAGAAGCTGAACAATAAATGAAGCTTATAGTCTCCAGAGAACCACATAGGAAAATGATGCTGTGTTTGGTGCACACAGAGTGCTGTGATTGTATGAGGGCATCTAGTTGGGCTATGGGGTCAGGGAAGGCTTCTTGGAGGACGTGACTCCTGAGGTCATTTTTGAACAGTAAGTAGGTGTCAGCTGCATCAGGAAGGAAGGGAAGAACATTCAGAGCCAGTGGTATGTGGGAAGGCCCCTAGGCATGAAACAACCCCTCACAGTAGGGAAACTGAGCATTCTTTGTGACCATGCAAAGGTGCATTCCCTGAGGAAAGGAAGGAAATGAGGCTAAAAGGGGTCGACAAATGGTCAGAATATGAATAGGACTTCCACTAAGCTAATGGATTTGAATTTTGTCCTGATTGCTGGTGGAGCCATTGATGGGTTCATAGCAGGGTTTAGTGATAAGTTAGGTTTGTGTTTTGGATAGGGCACTCTGGCGGATTGGTAAAGGGTGTACTGAAGTAGGGCCAGACTGGGATGGAAAAGCCAGTTCAAAGGCCACTGTAGGAACCCTACTGAGATGTAGAAGGGCCTGGGCAAAGCTTAGTGATATGATGGATGGGGAAGGGCAGGAGGGGATTTTAGGAGATAGTACTGCAAGACTTCATGACAGTAGGGCAGAGAGAGGTGCAGTGTAGACATCCCCCAGGCTTTGCTTTAATATCTGGGTCAGATATAATGTTATTCAGGGAGCCAGGTGTCATAGCCAGAGGAAGATGTGGGTGGGTGGAGTTGGAAGCACAGTGTTTCTGATGCATCTCTGCAACATCAAGAGTTGGGATTCAGGATTATCTGGAAGTTCTGAGGAAGAAAAAGAGGTCACAGAGCCATTGGTAGTACCAATGAGAGCCGAGGCCAAATATGCAGTGAGATTATCCAGGGATCATGCACTGAATAAGAAAAGCAAAGAGCCAAGGTCAAGGCTCTGGGCAAAACAGAGGCCATTGGTAATGGATGTTATATGTGGTGATGCGTGTTAATTAGCCTTACTGTGGTGACCATGTTGTAATACATATAAATATTACATCATGGTATGCACTTGAAATTAATGCAATGTTCTATGTCTATTATAGCTCAATAAAAACAAAATAAAATAATAATAAATGAAATAAAATTATGAGTCTATAACTCCAGAAAACTAGATGAAATAACAAAGTTAGGCAAAATTCTGACATTTTCCTGCTATGAGTCCAAACGTCTTCAAAAAATAAAAAATAAAAAGAGAGACAGTTGGGAAATAAGCCAGTCACAAAAGGACAAATATATATCATATAATTCCACTTATAAGATGTACCTAGAGTAGTCAAATTCATAAAGACAGAAAGTAGAATGGTGGTTACTAGGGGCTGGAGGGAGGGGTGGAAGGAATGGGGAAATTTCTGTTTAATTGGAAAAGAGTTTTAGTTTGAGAAGATGAAAAAGTTCTAGAGATGAAAAGTGGTGATGGTTGCACAACATTGTGAATATACCGTGTCACAGAAATATACACTTGACTTGGTTGATTTTATGCTGTGTGTATTTTACCACAAGAAAAAAAAAAGATTGAATAGGTTTTGTGTTTATAGAAACTATTTAAAGAAATGGTATGTTTCTCAAACTTCACCAGTTAAAATATGAAAAAAAAAAGGAAAAGTAAAATAAAATAGAAAGAAAGAAAGAAAAGAAAAGAAAAACGAAAAGAAAAGAAGGACAGGCAATTGGTGGAGGAAGAAGTGTATAGAGAAAATGGAGGACCAGAGGTGGGCATAAAGAAGTATTCTTCTAGAAGCAGAAAGAATAGAAGGTCAACAGTGTCAAATGCTGCAGAGGGTTCAGGTAAAATTTTTTTGACCTTAGTAAAAGCTGTTTCAGTGGCAGCATGGGACAGAAACACATTTTAACAAACTAAAGAGTGAATATAGAGCAAAATGGGCTTATAGACAAGACATCAAATCTCTTTAGATTTGATGACATCAAACACTTTATCAAGTGTTTAGAAGGCTACATGAGGTTGAGAGAGGTCTTAGTTTTGTTTTGCTTTGCTTTTAAAGATGAAAGTTCTTCGAATGTGTTTCTAAGCAGGAAGATAACCCAATGGAGATGGAACCCAAGCATGAGGAGAGAAACCAGCCTTAGAGGCGAATGAGGGGGACACATGTATTAGGCAAAAAGGGAGAAAGAAATGTCTTTAGAGGAAGGTATTTGTAGGGCAAAAGGGAAGTTGGGGTAGTTTTCACTGGGTAATGTTCATTTTCTCACTGAGGAATGGGAAAGGGGAAGGTGGCAAGAGAGGGGATTTAAGGAGAGGCAAAATTCTGTGCATCATTTCTAGGCTTATGGCAGCCTCAGGGAAGGAGCAGAGAATTCCAAGAGTTGAGCTGATTAGGCCAGGAATTTTGTCAGATACGCTCATTGAAGAACAAAAGAGATTAAGGAATAATTTAAGAGAATGATTGAAATGATGGTCTAATGGGCTAGCTATTGAGGGGAAGTTCAAAATGCCACAATAAATGGGAAGAAATATAGAAATTTCCCAAGGTTTATTTTAAAATATAAGTAACATCTAGGGAGAGGAGGGGTATTGGAAATTTTCCATGAAAAGTACTCTGCAAGATTTCTGGAAGTAGAAGAAAATGTGTGTTGGCTTCAGTTCAGGGGCCTCATCCCATTGAAGAGAACAAACAGGCTGTAGGCAGAGGGGGATGGAGTGAATGGATTCAGGAGACATTCAAGTGCTTGAATGAGATGTTGAAGGTGGGAGAGAAATGGTGCCATTAAAATGATTCCGGGGCCCAATTCTAACATATATGCAGAGGGGCGTTTCCCACACAACACTGAGCAATTTCAGACAACAGTAGGATGTCCAAGAATTCAACAAAATTCTGACACTATCTACTTAGAGATAGCATCAGAATCCACAGGTTAAGGATTCAGTCCTATAAGAACCCTCCCTGCCCCCCTCCCTCCCAACTTCAGCGGCCAGTCATAAATCCCAGGCTGTTACTGTGCTTCTGATGACAGACTGCAGATGGGAGGTCACCATGACCCTCTCTTTAGACTTTAAATACCAGTCCAGGTTGTTGTTTGTACTTCTGACTGGCTACAAATCAGAGGTTCCCACAACCCCCTCCTTGGGTTCACTTAATTTACTAGAGCGGCTCACAGAGACGTTCAGAGAAACATTTTACTTATCAGATTACTGGTTTGTTACGAAAGGATCTAACTTAGGAACAGCCAGATGGAAGAGTTGCATAAGGCAAGGTCTGGGGAAAGGGCACAGACCTTCCTTGCCCTCCAGGTATGCCACTCCCTAGCACCTCGCCTTGTTCACTCAACCAGAAGCTCTAAAACTCAGGCCTTTTGGGTTTAATGGGGGCTTCATTACATGGGCGTGATTGATCTTAGTGATCATTGATTGAATGATTGATTGAACTCAATCTCCAGCCCCTGTTTTCTCGCCACAGATCAGGGGGATGGGACTGAAAATTCTCACCCTCTAATCACAGGATTGTTTCTCCTGGGAACCAGCCTCCATCTTTAGGTATGATTCAAAAGTCATCTCATCAATATAACAAAAGGCATCTTTATTGCTCTCATCACTTAAGAAATTCCAAGGGGTTTAGGAGCTGGGAGCCAGGAACCATGGACAAAGATAGAATATATGAGAAATATATTTCTTACATCAACCTTAAAAATAAAATATTTTACTAGAAAAAATGGGTTTATTTAGGAATAGCAGAGAATTGTAATTTGGGACATGCAAACTCAGGCAAAACCATAAGCAAGTCTAAAGAGCAGGTCAGTTTTAAGAGGAAACTGGGAAGGATTGTTATGAACAAACAATCATTAAAGTAGAGTCTGGGATTGTGGCAATTTCTTACTGGCAGCAGGCGGTGATTACTGTGTTGTTGCTGGGACAGGGAGGGATCTTCCTTCTTTTTCTTTAGGAGCAGGAGATAAATTTCCCTGTGAAAAGTATCCTCCTGTGTCAAGACAAAAATTATCTTCCTCCTCCCTGCTGGTTATGCAGGATGCAATGAGTCGTCTGTGCTTGAGAGCTACCCCCTCGAGGGCTTCCAGACTCTATTTTCAATGAGGTTTCCTTTACTTATTTTCACACTTATAAATCATAATATCACAGCTATTCATTGGATTAGTGAAAAAGTCATTTTAGGAGAAAAATATTGATTTCAGTTTTAGCGTTTGGGTTTGAGACGTTTGTGGGATACATAAGTGGAGATGTTCAGTAGACAGTAATCTATACTAGTTGGAAGTTCTGGAAAAAGACTTCGTCCTGCACATAAATTTTAAAGTCATTAGCTTACAGATAGGGGTGTCTGGGTGGCTCAGTGGGTTAAAGCTTCTGCCTTCGGCTCGGTCATGATCTTGGGGGTCCTGGGATCAAGCCCCGCATCAGGCTCTCTGCTCAGCTGGGAGCCTGCTTCCCCCTCTCTCTCTGCCTGCCTCTGTGCCTACTTGTTATCTCTCTCTGTCAGAAAAATAAATAAAATCTTTGAAAAAAAAGTTAAAAAATAAAGTCATTAGCTTACAAATAATAACTTAAGCCATAGAAACAGGTGAGATTGCCTACAGAGAAGTTGTACAGCAAAAGAGAAGAATTTAGGACAAAGCCCAGAGGATCACAACTAAGGGACACATGAAGAAACGGGTTCATGCAAAAGAAATAGAGAAGGAACAATCAGAGTAAAAAAAACCCAAGAGAACTGAATCCAAAGAAAGAAAATTTCAAGACAGTCGCCTGTGTTATATGTTTTATACACGATAAATTTGAGTCAACAAAATAAAGACCAAAAGTGTCTGTAGGATTTAGCAACTAGGAGGTCCTCAGTAACTTTGGAAAAAGCAATTTCCGTGGAGTGGTAAGTGGGAACAGTGTGGGCAGAAACCTGGCTGCATAAAATTGATGAGTGGGTAAAGGTTAGAAGAAGGAGACAGTAAGTGTAGACAACATTGTCAGAAATGTCACCATGAAGAGAAAATGCCTTTAACTAGAAGGTATTCATTCCTCTGACATAAACTCAGAGGTAGCATTATTTTTTTTCTTTTTCTCAGAAGAGAAAGGTTTGACCATGTCTAAATGCTTACAATAAGGAGACAGTAGAAAGGAGAGGATAAAATACAAGAGGCAGTGGTACTTTCTTGATCAAGATCCTTGAAAAAGCAAGGGCCACGGGATCCAGTGCACAGGTGAAGAGCGTAGCCTTGGGAAGGGTGAGGGACACCTCTTTTCATTATAGAAGGTGAAAGGGAACAAAAGAGATACATTTGTAAGATCAGTGTGGGAAACTGAGGGAGTTCTTCACAATGGCTTCTACTGTCTCTTTGAAATAAGCGTGTAATGAAAGAATGGGTGGTAGAGATGGTAGAGGCGATGGTCAGAAACAGGATATTTTGATATGCATATTTCAGAAGGCATTCAGCTTTTTTGTGATGATAAGGACCATGGGAGTGAAGGAAGAGTTGAGGAAGAGATTTTTGGAACTAAGGAATGGAGCTATTGAGGCATTTGGTAGCTCATTCATTTGAGTATTCAAATGAAAGTAGTCCTAGAAATAGGTAGAAGGAGAAACAGCGAGTCAGACATGAAAATGATCAATTAATGAGGGGATTGACAACAGATCTGTAGATGACAGCAATAAAAAGGGGTAACAGGTTGTCAAGTGTGATGTCCTGAGCTTAAAAGATTAGTTTCTTATAAGTGGGAGGAAAAATGTTGTGAAAACAGCAACAGGAAGCAAGAGGCTACCTATCCTACTTCTGGGACCAAAGGTGAGCAGGATGTAGGAGAAAAAGCAGCAGCCACTTGAAAGGGCTACAAGGGAAGAGGAGTCATCAGGGGATATTAGATTTCTATGAAGGCAAAAATGTGAAGATGCTAAGGATGAAAAGAATAGTTTTCTGCTAACATATCACGAATTCTAGAAGACATAGAGAAAAAGTTCAGGGTGTGGGAAAGGTGGAAGATGATCTCAGATTAAAGAATATATAGTTATCATTGTATCTGGGTGATGGCTGATGACTTAGGAAGCTTGGGATCTTGAAGGTAACAAATCATCAGAATGTGAGACATGATGGGATTAGTTTCATTGATGAGGTTGCAGTATTCAGTTAAAAACTATGGGACCACTTGGGTCTTTGTTTGCAGTTCATGGCTGCTTAGCTAAGGGATAAGGCAAGGTCTCTCTCTTAGGCAGCCATTACCATATAGATGATAAATAAATCATGGGTATGGTGAGCTTATCTCGGGTGTATAGAGTGACAAGGAAGGGGTCTAGAGACTTGATGGCTGGGTACAGGAATATAGGAGAAGGAGCTTAGAGAGAAGACCAAGAGGGAGTCACAAGGTTAGAGGAAAACCAGGAGCATGTGGGTCATGATGAGATTCACTGAGAAAATATGTTTTACAAAGAAAGGATTAGCTAATATTGTCAAAGGCTAAGATGAGGAATAAAAACGCCATTATAATATGGAGATCATTGATAATCTCAGTGAGTTTTCTGTAAAGTCACTGCACAAAAGCCAGATTGAGGAGTGATGGAGAAGTAAGAAAACTGGATAATGAATTAGCAAGTTCAACATTTTGGCTTTGAGGGGATGATAAGAAATGGGGGGGGTGACTTAGGAGCTAGAGAAGGCATCTTTTTTTAAGGTAGGAGAGATTTGAGTATGCTTGAATATCTATAGGACAAGGAAGAAGTTTTATGTATAGGAGAGAGAAGAGAAAATTATAAGTAAAGTTTCCAACATGATACAATCAGGTTTTTTTTTCTCAGAGAACTCACTGGAAAATTTGGTTGGGTGGTCAAAGAGTAGAGTAACAGGAGAAAGAGTCTGGGAGGTAAAGTTAGTTGTCTTTGTGGTTGACTCCTTAACAACCTTTAATCTCAGATGTTTAGTTTTAGCCAATCATGGTAATGTCCCTTCCCTTACCTCAATAGTCCAGCACTGGTATTTGACCCAATCATGGCCAATGAGTAAGAAAGAGATCTGTTCATGGGTTTCTGGAAAGGAAGACATGGCTCCTTTCTTCTTCTGGATGTTGGTGTATTTGGGTATGACACCCAGAAATGCAATATTCTGGAAGCCCTGAGGGGAGCCAACCTGAGGGCAGAACCAATTCATTGAGAAAGATGGAAAGAAGCTAGGTCTATGATCATACCTTTGAGACACTGTTAACTAATTCTGGCTCCTGCGCAAAGCTTAGACTTTTCCTTATAGAAAGCAGTACATTTCTTATTGTGTGAGACAATCTGAGTCAAGGTTTTCCAATTGTTAGCTACTAACAATTGGATATGTCCTAAAAAATGCAGTAGAATTAGTTGTTTTCAAGACTTAGTACTGATACAAGTGTGCTGGCTGGCTTCTAAGGCTCGATAATATTAATATTTTGATATCCCTTCAGAAATCTGTGGCCTTTATACTGGTTCTAAATAGAACTTTGATGCTATTTATTGTTTCTGAATTGTATAAACCTCAGTGCTGGGTGACAGACATTGTTTTAGGACTGAATCAATACACAAGTAGCTAATGCTCACAGGGTCTTATGACCTTGCAGAGTTCAGCTCTAACTGAATTTACCATGGAAAAAATTGGCCTTCTGTAAGGTTTTTGGCCTTTATGAAACTTATTAATAAGCAGAGAATATGGCATGTTCAAGTCTGAGTCACAAAATAAGAAACTAGCATTAGGTACAAAATTAGGAGCTCACTTGAGTTTCCAGGTAAACAAATATCACAACCATATTTTCATATATTTTTCAGGAAAAATTAGCAGAAACGCTTTAAAAATAGAGTTTAGAAATAGAAGAGAAGTTGTTACTGGGTTGGAGGTAGACTATTTGCCTTTTCAATATTTGACAATTCAATGTTGAAAGATAGCCAATGTAAGATAACTTATTCCCATTGACTTTAAGCAACTCATTGACTTGTACAACCCTACAGGGAAAGGGAAAGTCTACTACATCCAGGTGAATGAATAAACTCAACCATGTTTAGCTTTCGATTTGAAAACTGAAAAAAAAACCAAACATATTTACTATCTTCCTTCCCTCCCCTCTTTGATCCCAAAGTATGTTAACTAGAAAATGATATCTCACTGTTTATTAATATTCTACTGCTTTATTTCAACTTAAAAGACAAGAAAGTGTTTGTTGAATTGTGGCTGAATTAATCTGTTGGGAAATTGAAGGTTTATCAAAGAGGAAATGATAGATACCTCTAGAGAATGTGATTCTCTATTAGCGAATTACTGAATCTGCTTGTAGATGTACTGTGAGAATTATTTGTTAGCTTAAATAAGAAACTGTTGCAGCTCTTGATAGTGGCTGGCCCCTAGTCTTCCCCCTTAGCTACAATCTGCTCAGGAAGGTGTCTTGACAACACTAAGAACTCAATGTGTCAGGGTTATATTTCTATAATTTCCTTTCTTTTTGAAAAAAATATTTATTTATTTTTGGTCAAATTTATACCTGCACATGGGTTGAAGAGTCACATTTATTAGGTTTGTTAAGTTAAACAGTAGTGTTCCTTTTCCCTCTCTACCATTTTGCCCTTCACCAAAGGCAATCACTTTCTACTCTCTTAGCTGATTCTTTTATTGATTTCTCACTATGGAAACTGTGGGGTTGGCTTTCTTTTTTCCTGTCCCCAAATATACATAAATACCATTTCATTTTCTCACCAATCAAATGTAGTTATAAATTTATCTAGATCAAAATTCAGGGTCTGCATTGTTATGGCTCAGCAAACACTGTTCAGAGCTTAGACGGTTAGTGAACTATAATTATTTTTTATCTCCTGCCTGAACAACTATTGGTTAATGCTGAAGTTAATAATTGTCATTTTCTTAAAATTTCTTTTTACTTGTTAAATTCAATTACAAGTTTTCTACTAGTTGTCTAAATTTACTCTCAAGAGGTTAAGATGCATTAGGTTTTGGAAAAAAAAAGATGCATTAGGTTTTGTTTGTCAATTTCATCTTGAAGCACTCTCCCAGATCTTTTGGCATTTTCCAATGTGGAATATTTGTCCTCAATGATTTGTGCACACCTGTAGTTTTGAGATCTCCCATCATCATCACAGGTATTCCCTTTGCTTTTCTCCTGTGTTGGATCTTTGTTTTTAGTTCTCTTTCTTTATTTAGACTCTAGTTTTGGTGGAATACATCACCAAGTAGCTTCCCAATAAAAGGTGCATGGAAGGTAAATATTGCAAGACCTTCTATGTGTGAACGTATCTTTACCTATAGTCATAGAAGATTGACAATTTGGCTGGATATAAAATCCAAGAGTGAAAATAATTTTCCTTCAGCATTCTGAAAATGGTTCCACTGTCTTCTAATTTCCATTGCTGCTATTAAGATGACCCAAACCATTCTGGATTTTTTTTTTCATTTCTGGAAGCTTAAATTCTTTGTCTCCAAATTATTAGGCTTTCATGATAATGTACTTAGTGTAGTTTATTGTGTTTGGCCTTTTCGGACTCGTAACTCATGCTTTTTAGTTCTGAGAAATCATTGCATTATTTCATTGAAATTTCCTCCCATTTCTCTGTTCTCATATGAGGAACACCTATTTTTTAAATGCTGACCCCCCCTTAACTGACTTTCTGATTTTCTTACCATTTTTCTTTTTTTCCACTATTTTTTAAAAACTTCATGGTGAATTCGTTAGATTTGCCTTGCAAACCATCTATTGAGTTCTTCACTTCTCCTTCAAACATTTTAATTTCTGAAATTTTATTTTGTTTTCTGAATTTTATTTTTTGTATGTGTGTCATTCTGTTCCTATTTGAAGTTTTCAAAATCTTCTCTTACTTTCTGAGAATATAAGTGATGTTTTCCAACTTTATTAAGGCATATTTTACATATCATAAAATTCACCCATATCATGCCTAAATTTATCTAATCATGTAATAATCATCATAAATCAGTTTTATTTTATTTTGTATTATTTATTTACTATTTATGGTTTTTTCCCAACCTTTAAATTATTCTCTTGCTCTTTTTTTTTTTTTTTTTTTGGTGCTTTGTTCAAGCCTAGGATTTGGAAATACTGGCCCTTTGTTAACAAGAGCCAGAAGGAAATATAGGATCCCTTCCCTCCCTTGGCCTACCTCCACTGAAGCCACCACCCTACTTCATTGACTGGATATTGTAAGAGTCCTTTAGGTGTGGACTTTGAATGACAGGGTGACCTCCTTCTGTGGTTGCTGGGCTTGTGAATGCTGCAGTATCTTTTGACTTTCCTCATCCGTAAAGTATTTTTAAATACTTTTCCACGATTCTAAAGTATTTTGTGTACATGGCTCTTTGCCTTTATGGTTTGTTTTTCCACTTGATATCGGGGGTATATTAACAACTTCTTCCATGACTATGATGTTTGTTCCTTGCCATTTACAGTCTTTAAAGGTCTTGTGTATGGTCTGGAAGAGCTGCTGGCCCTCTGGGAAGATACCCGCACTGATTGCATAGGCTTGGCTCAGCTTCTCCTCTTTTTCTGTCTGTGCTTTGCTGGCAAGCCTGCTAACATTGAGTGCAGCTAGGGGAAAAGGGGTTTCTGTTCAGTCATTAATTATTTCTACTTCTGAAATATACTGTAGGTTTATGAGCAATATGTCTGCATGGCTGGGCTTTCCACTGGAAGGGTGGAAAGTAGCACTTCAGACTGGTAGTAGAAGGCTACCACCTTGCCTTGTAGCTGCTGCTCCTGTTACCTCCCTCAGGAAACCTGGCTCGGAATGCTTCAGTACTCCACCAGTAGCAACCGCCATCTTGGGAGAGCAGCCTGCTATTTGCTGTTAATCCTACCTTCCCACCCTTGTCCCAGGCAACCACTAGTTTACGTTCTCTCTCCATAGATTTGCCTGTTATGAACATTTCATATAAGTAGAATCAGATGTTATATGGTCCTTTGTGTCTCCCTTCCCTCACTTAGCAGAATGTGTTTGAAGTTCATCCATCTCAGTGTGTATCAGTAGTTTGTTCTTTTTTACTGGTGAGTTATATTTTGTTGTATGACTATACCACATTTTTGTCTGTCCATTGACCAGTTGATTGACTTTTAGGTTTTTTCCAATTTGGGGCTATTTTGAATAATGATTCTACAAATGTTTATTGCAAGTCTCTGTGTGGGTATATGACATATTCATTTCTCTTGGGTAGATACCTGGAAGTGAGATTTCTAGGTCATATGGTAAATTTATGTTTAACTTTTTAACTTTTTAACTTTTTAAGAAACTGCCAAACTATTTTCCAAAGTGGTTCACCATTTTATATTCCCAGCAGCAGTGAATCAGTGTTTCTGTTCTCTACATCTTGCCAACCTTAGTAATTGTCTTTTTTATTATATCCATCCTAGTGGGTGTGAAATGATATCTCATTGTGGTGGTTTTAATTTACATTTCCCTACTGACTAATGATGTTAAGTATCTTCTTACATGCTTATTAGCCATTCATACATCTTCTTTGATGAAATGTCTATTCAAATCTTTTGCCTATTTTTGAATGATTGCTTGCTTCTTATTGAGTCGTAAGAATTCTTTATATATCCTGGACCTGTATATTTATATATCCTTCACTGGATGTGTGTTTTACAAATGTTTTCCTCCTGATTTGCTTTTATGTCCATTTCTTTTTTTTTCTTTTCTTTTTTTTTTTTTTTAGATTTTATTTATTTATTTTAGAGAGAGAGGAAGTGCGAATGGAAGGGGGAGGAGCAGAGGCAGAGGCAGAGGGAGGGGGAAGAAATCTCAAGCTGACTTTGTGCCAAAAATGCCAAGCATTTTTCATCATCTTGTACTACTTTTGTTACATCTATTTCCTAAGTATTTTATTCTTTTTGATACTATTGTAAATGGAATTATTTCTTAATTCCATTTTCAGTTATGTTCATGACTAGTGCAGAGAAATACAATTAATTTGTGTATATCGATCTGATATTCTGCAACCTTGCTATATTTGTGTGCTAGTTGTAATAGTGGTTTGTGTTTTTTTTTTAGATTCCTTAAGATATTCTACATGTAGGATTATGCCATTTGTGAATAGAGATAGGTTTACTTTTATCTTTCCTATCCAGATGCCTTTAAATACTTTTTCTTGCTGATTGGATTGGCTAGATCCTCCAGTACAACATCGAGTAGAAATGGTGAGAACAGATGTTCTTGGCTTATTCCTGAAGTTGGGGTGCATTTGGTTTTTAAATATTAAATATGGTTTTCACTGTAGTTTTTTTTTTAGATGTTCTTTCAGATTCAGGAAATTCCCTTCTATGACCAGTTTTTTGAAAGATTTTATCATGCATGGGTGTTGGATTTTGTCAAATGCTTATGAAAATTTATTCTTTATTTGATCACTATGGTGTATGACATTAATTGATTTTCACACGTGAAGCCAGCCTTGTGTGTTCCTAGGATAAATCCCATTTCGTCATGGTATAGAATCCTTTTTGTATGTTGTTGGAGTTGGTTTGCTAATGTTTTATTGAGGATTTTTACATCTATGTTTCTGATTGATATTAGTCTGTTTTTATACAGCCAAGTTTAGGTCTTACATTTTTAACTGGCTTAAAAAAAACAAAGAAAGAATATTTCTTGACATGTGAAAATTATATGGAACTTAAACTTCAGCGTTTATGTATAAAGTTTTAAAATTTTTTTAATTTAAATTCAGTTAATTAACACATAATGTATTATCAGTTTCAGAGGTAGAGGTCAGTGATTCATCAGTTTTATTTAATACCCAGTGCTCGTTACATCACGTGCCCTCCTTAACGTCCATCACCTAGTTACCCCCTCCCCCTCCCCTCAGCAACCCTCAGTTTGTTTCCTATGATTATGAATCTCTTATGGTTTGTTTCCCTCTCTGATTTCATCTTGTTTTATTTTTTTCCTCTCTTCTCCTATGATCCTCTGTTTTGTTTTTTAAATCCCACATATGAATGAGATCATATGATAATTGCCTTTCTCTGAATGATTTATTTCACTTAGCATAATACTCTCTAGTTCTATCCACGTCATTGCAAATGGCAAGTAAATAAAGTTTTATTGAAACAGAGCCATATTCATTTACCTATTGCCAATGTCTGCATTCACACTGCAACAGCAAAGTGGTTGCAACAGAGACCGTATAACCTACAAAGTCTCCAATATTTATTACTTACTCTTTTACATAGAACATTTCTAACCCCTGCTATAGATTATTAGTAACTTTTTTCCTGTTTCCTTATATCTGTAGTAATTTTTAGCTACTGGCTGGATGTTGTGAGTATAGGCAATAGAGATTTTGGATGATGGTATCTTTCTCAACAGAACAATAAATTTTAATCTGGAAGGCTATCATCAATTCTGTCCTGTTGAGGTTTGGTTTTTGGCTCTCTTAGGGAGAGTCCTCCATCCTAGGGCATACCTCTTACTGCCAGGACATGGTCCTTATACTTAGGGTGTGGCCACCCAAAGCCTGGGAGTTCACCAAATACTCTCTATAATCACTGGGCTTAAGTACCAACCTCTGCCCTCCCAACACTGTGCTCCGTCTGAAATCTCTGTCCAGATCTCCAGCTTTCTTTGCTGGGCCTAGATTTTTGCTGTGTGCATGTAATTCTTAAGAGTTGGCTCTGTGTGCAATTTTCACACAGAGTTTTTAGCCTCCTTCTCTTAGGTTCCTCCTTTCAAGAACCCTCCCCAGCAAATCCCAGCAGTCTTTGCAACTCTGAACTCTGGGATCTGTCTCTACCCTGGGAAACTACCACTCTCTGATTGGGCACTATTTCTCTGAATTGTGGTTTGGAAATGCCCTCACGGTGAAGCTGAGATGAATATTGGGCTCATCTAATGTGCTAATGTGTTTCATTTCTTATATGTTTCTTTCCTCTAAAGGATCACAGCCTTACATTGACTACTGTCTAATATTTAATACACCTCTTAGAATTATTCATGGGGACAGTTAATTCTAATGCCATCCACTCCATCATATCCAAATCCAGATCAATTATTTTTTTAAATACCTGCTATACCAGATTCTTTATATACATTATTGCTAGTCTGTGTGTGTCCTGTAGAGTATATATTATTTTCCTCATTTTTATTGATTAGAAAACTGTTGCTCAGAAAGTTTTAAGAACTGATTAAAATGAAACAAGCCAAGTCAATAGAGCTGGATTTGGAACTGAGATTTATTTGGCTCCAACTTCTACTATAACACGGTAGAATTCTACCATAACATAGTTTCATCCCAGCTAGTCACTGACAAGTCAGTATGTAAATTCCCAGCTAGTCACTGACAAGTCAGTATATAAATTCCACACAAGTCAGTGTATATATTTCACTGATAAGTCAGTATATAAATTTACTACAATTTTACCAAAACTTTTACCTTAATATTTTTGTGAATTAAAAGGTTTAGAGGGAGAGGTTATTGATGTCCTCAGTTAAAAATGATAAAAGAGGTTTATATGAGGATTTTGCTGCCCTATTCAGAGATAATTGATATCTGTATTTAAACTAGTGAGTGTTATGTCACTGATTATTTTAAATTATTTTAAATGTTTGAATGAACTTTGTACTCCTTCTAAGGAGTATTATTTCTTCTCTTAATTTCCACACAAATTTTGAATTTATAATGTTGTTAAGTGCCTAGGTAAGAGATTGTTGAAATTATATAAACTTCTCTTGCAAATGGTAACCTTAAGAATTTTCTTCGTTCCTTTTTTTCTCCATATCTTAAGTGATAGAGAATGCATTTAGAATCTAATTCATATATTATCAGTTAGAAGGTTTTCTGTGGTTTTTTACATCAGACTTCTAAAGAAATTATTGTTGGGTGTCATTTGCTTTGTCTCTTCTTTATGTGGAATTAAAAGTTGCGATAAAAGTACTCTATAACATTTTCTTAAAACCGTATGTAAATTTGCAAAGTAATACTCCAACAAATCAAAATAGTAAATTATCATATATACTGCCAAAAAAAATAGTGTTTCTGGGGCATTCCTATGAAATGAATGTTTGTGTCCACCTCCCACCACCACCAATTTATATGTTAAAACCGGAATCCACAGTGTGATAGTATTTGGAGGTGGGTCTTTGGGAGATAATTATGTAATGAGGGTAAAGCCCTCATGAATGGTATTAATAGCCTTATAAGAGACATGAGAGAGATGGTCTTTCTCCACCATGTGAAGGTACAGCAAGAAGGTGGACATTTGCAAACCAAGAGGAAGGCTCTCACCAGACACCAAATATGCTGGTGCCTTGATCTTGGCCTTCCCAGGAACTGAGAAATAAATGTTTGTTAAGTTGATGGCATTTTGTTATAGCAGCCTAAATTGACTAAGACAGAAATCATTCACATATTTTTTGGCTAATATCTTGAAATATTAAAATGATCATGAGGAAACTGGTACTATCAGTGCCCTTCCTGAATAAGGCAGCAAGCTTTCTGTTGTCAAGGACTTACCATGTCACCATGACAGAGATATGCCATCCTATGCTTTTGGAAATGGAACACTTGACAAATAATACTTAGACATTTTTAACCTGTCATAATGTAGTCTGACCCTGGAAAATTAGCCCTTATTCACAACTAATAACACTAATCTCCTTCTCTAGTGCTCCAGGCCTCTTATCAGGAAAGGTCAATTATAAACCTACAGACAGTACTCAGAGTTTCCCCCAAAGAAATAATGTTTTCAAAACACAAAAGAAAAAAAAATTACATAAACAAACAGAAGAGGGGTATAAAATGTGTGAGCAGTCTTTGATACCTCTCGCTTTCTCTTTCCTTGCTCTGTGTGTATTTTTCATATCCCCCAATAACGTTTACAGACTGTAATGATGAGGTTCTGCCAATTTGACTTCCCAATTATTTTATCCATCGTTTGGATATAAATGTAAAGACCTACGCATTCTGCTCCTTTCCCTTTCCCATTTCCGTAAGTTTCCCACCAGCTTCGCTTTCTTCTCTCCTGTGTGAATTCAATCATGTGACTCAAAACTCAACTACTCTTTCATTCTCGATGCCATGTGTTTAGTAGTATGTTTTAAGTAGATTCAACAAGACTTAGGAGAGAAAGAAAAAGAATAAGAGAATGGCATGGGGAGAGCAGATGGGTCACTGGGCATTTGGAGCAACACTAGCAATTCCAGGCGACTGCTCAGCAATTTGGAGAGAATCATCACTTACTTCTGGAGCATGACGGTGAAGCTTTTATCCAATACAACACGCAGGTGCAGTCTATGTGGAACAGATGGGTCAAAATGCCTGGTGACTCTGAGGACTGAGACACAGGCCAAACCCTACTCTTCCTTACCTGAGAGGAACTATCTTCAAAATGAGCACCATTAAAGAGGGTATAGCTGATAGTCAACTTCTACTTCCTAAAAGAATCCAATAGAGCCAGCGCTTTGTTAACCAAGTGAAAATCAGATGATGTAATAGTAAGAGTGGAACGGAAATTTTGCAATTTAGTGCGTGGCACTTAGTACACCTGGTCAAAGGGGTGAACTGAGCAGTAAGCACGATCCTGGAATCCACACGCCCCAGCTAAAAAACTACATATGATCCACAGCCTTTTGCCTTTATCCCCTTTCCTTTGGTTCTGAGCTCATGGAAGATGGATTTTGAGGCCAAGGAGGCAGCAGGGGAAAGGGAAATAGGCCTTCCCCAGATCTCTTTTGTTTAATTCCATGTCAGACCACCACTCGGACATGTGTCCCTTTAACAGCTGTTTTTAGGACTTCTCAAGTGCTGTTTCGCTACTTTTTAGGAGACAAGCATGAGCAAAGAATTGGAAGGTAAGAATGGAACTGAGGCTGTATCCCCTTTCCAAGAAAGAAGAATGAAAACCTAAGGCTTGCGCCCGCATTAGATCTTTTCTTAACGGTAGGATTGAAATTTTACATCTCTCATCTTGTTCTACTCCCATCCTGGCTTTCTTCCTTCCTGACTCAGTGGACAGTTAGATAATTTGGGTTCAACAGTCCAACCGGAGAAATGACCAGATAAAAACACAGACACTGAAGTGCAGACACAGCCCTGAGTTGTGATGTGCCAAAAAGGAAGCAGTCCAAATGTGAAGGAAGAGGGCACTCAAGCAACCAGTCATTCAAGGCAGACAGGTGAAACGACCACAAATGTCGTTTTAATAGAGAGATTCCTACCACGATTTGCTGCCAGGTTGAGATGAAGTGCATTTGATTAATATCTCCTCCATTTGGTGGGTCCCCCAAGGGCAAACTCATTGTGAACCATTAGAATCTTACTGCCCATGAGGTTACAAGCCTTGATCCCATTTGGAACAATTCTTCAGAGAGTCTGGTACAAAACCGAGGAGGAAAAATATCGGAGTGAAGGATTCTTGAGAAAGAACAGGGCAGCGTGTTAAGTATAAAAGAGAAAATGGTCTAATTTGGGTTAAGTTTTGTAGAAAAAAGATCTCAGGGATATTTCAGGTAGTAACCGAGTTTTACATAAATTGAAATATAGATCAGAGAATTTTTTTGGACAGCTGTTTCCTCAAATTTTTGGTAATTAAAAAAAGGGCTCCCAATATTGTTAAAGGGATGGCAACTTTTTAACCAAACAATGAATCTCATCTTTTCACCCTCCCCCTCTCCCTCCGGTTAATCACACTTAGTTCATTCCTTTCTCGAATGTTATTTTTTCCCCAACCCCACTCTCCTTGGCAAATCACCAGTATTTTTTATTTGTGCATTTGGATTCAGTGGCGGTATTAGCATGTTATTCTGTAAACATACTTACTTTTTTTTTTTAAAGATTTTATTTATTTATTTATTTGACAGAGAGAGAGAGATCACAAGCAGGCAGAGAGGCAAGCAGAGAGAGAGAGAGCGAAGCAGGCTCCCTGCTGAGCAGAGAGCCCCGATGTGGGGCTCGATCCCAGAACCCTGAGATCATGACCATGAGCCGAAAGCAGAGGCTTTAACGCACTGAGCCACCCAGGCACCCCAACATACTTACTTTTTAACTATATTCAGGGCCTATATTCCACACGCTAACTAAAATGGAAAAATTTTCAAAATGCCTATCATTTTCCACAGTAGGATCCCTATCCAGACAATCTAGATAAAGGAAAATGTGAAAAATATAACTCTCTTAAGAGTCAGTTATTAACTGAAATCTGGAGCAATCGGTGTTAAGAGATTCCTAGGACAGGAAATCAGTTTTCCTTTGGGAGAAATACCGTGTTGGTTAGGTCTAAGGTTTCTGTGCCAGGTTCTCAGGTGCTTTCCCTTTGGTCAGAGCCCAGGTGAGGAAGCCCTCAGGGCCCCCTGCTGGGTGGTTTACCTCATTTAACTCTTACAACACCACGGGGAGAAAGATGCGTAGCCTCCATTGCACAAAGGAGAACGTGTCTCAGAATGTAAGTACATAAATTGCTTAGGGAATCTCTGCTAATAAGTTTTAGAGGCACAATTGAAAGTCGAATCTTTCACAGCGCTACAAGACGGAGACGTTAAGTTGGTCTGACATGCTTTTTCCAGTTTCTAGAATGAATTCTTTGCGCGAAGTTGTTTCTCCTCCCATTTCCTCCAGGCTCATTATGGTGAGTCTTGGGGTAATAGGATACTGGAGTTTGGGTTTTTAATTCGGGGCCAGCGCCTTGTCTTCGTATCCTGGCGCTGTCCCGGGAAGGAGGTGCTAAGGTTCCGCGGTGTGGCGGCAGGAGCCAGGAGCCGCCACCAACTAAAGAGGAAGGTCTACCCCCAGCCTCACGCGAACAACAAACAAAAGAAAACAAAAGAAAAGAAAAGAAAAGAAAAGAAAACAAATCATCGCAACCCCGAGCTAGGTAGGGCCTCGGGTGGACCTGGGAGAGGAGGGTCGGGGCAATGAGGCGCCTCGGGAGCGCCCTCTGGCGAAGATGGAGCGCGCGTGTCCCCGCCCTGGCCCCCCTTCGCTGCCGCCGCCGCCGCCGCGGCGCCCCCGCCCGGCTCTCTGGGTTCACTCGGTCTCTCACTCCCTGAGACACAGACGGCAGCTTTCCGAGCGAGTGGGGGACAGGCTGAGGCGGCGCCAGCACAACTGCGCCGCTCGCCCCGAGAAGACTTGGGCGCCGGGAGAGAAGGCAAAGCCCGCAGCCCCATCCCTTCTCTGCGCGGGGATCTACTGAGCCGACGGGCAGCTTGGCGGCCGCGCGCGACCCCCTTTGCGGCCACTTCGCGGGGTGTGCCAGGACTTGGGGACGCGGCTCGGGAAGAGCCCGGGCGGGAGACGGCGGCGGCGGAGAAAGGGGACGCGCACCGGGACGGGAGAGGAGTGAGTGGCGGGCTGGGCGGCGGCGGCGGCGGCCGAAGCCGCGGGTACCTCCCCGCCTCGCCGCTTCGCAGGCAGCACCGCCTTCCCGGGCCACTGCCGCCCGGCCGGGTCCTCTGCGCGTTCCCGGGCCCCGAGCCGGCGCACGATGCGCCCAGCTGCGTTCTGATCGCCGCCGCGCCGCCGCCTCTGCCGAGATGATCCCCCCCGAGCCGCCGCAGCAGCAGCTGCAGCCGCCGCCGCCGCCGGCCCCGCCGAACCATGTGGTGACCACCATCGAGAACCTGCCGGCCGAGGGCAGTGGCGGCGGCGGCAGCCTGTCCGCCTCCTCCCGGGCTGGCGTACGCCAGAGGATCCGCAAAGTGCTGAACAGGTGAGCGGCGGCGGGGGCGCGGGGCGAGGGCTGCGGGAGCCGGGCCTCGGGTCTCCCCGGACCCCCGGCGGCCCGGAGGCCCCTTGGGACGGAGTCGCAGCCGAGGGAGACTGAGGACACCCGGCGACGATGCGCCTCGCGCCTGCGGGGAGGCCGTGGCAGCTTTGTCCCAGAGCGTGCAGCCCTGGGACGCCCGGGCTGCCGGCCGGTCCGAGGCGGGAGTTCGGGGAGAGGCGGGGTTTGCTGCCCGGCTGCCTTGTGTCTGCGCTCACACCCTCGCACACGCGTGTTGCCTCGGTCCCCTTACCCACTCGGATCCCAGCTTTGCGCCCAGGGGCAGGGGGGACCCAAGGGTGGCCCGGGCGGAGGCGGGAAGACGTGGGGCTGCGGGGATGGCGAGGAAGTCGCCGGCCTCGCACTGTCGCCCGCCGCGGCCGGATGTCTCCAGCCTCCACGCCGGTGGATGGAGTCGTGGCGACAGCCCGGGCGGGCAGGCGGGGGACTCACTTCTGTCTGACGCTCCAGTTGCGCCTCAGACTTGTCCAAACGGGCCAGGGAACGGGAGGCTGGAGGCCTGGATCAGACCCACGCAAAGTGCAAAAATGTTGCGAGAAGGGTGTGAGCGGGAGGGGCCCAGTTATTCCAAAGCGGGCTAAAGCCAGAGGAGGCGAGCGCAGATCGCCGGCGCCTCCAGTGCTGGAATCTGCGCAGTGAAAGGATCAAGGACGAGGCGTTTCAGGCTGCGAACACGGGTTGACGTGAAGGTGGGGCCCCGGGTGCCCCTGACTCAACTGTTACGTGGAAGGGACTTTTTCTACTTAAGTAACTTGAAATGGTTGAAGAGCTGACACTTAAAAAACCCAGAGAATTGGTTTTGTGTGTTTTTGAGTGCGTGTGTGCTTTTTTGATGCATCTGTACTGGTAACTCTTAAGGTCGCTCTGTACATATAGGTTTCTGTGTGGCACTGTTTTGGGTGGCCGAGACTCCCCATAGAGCTATGGGGAATTCACATAGAACTCTGTGGGGCTTAAAGCTGTCGTGGGAGCACAAAATAGTACAGAAATAGGGGCTGGAAAGATGGAGTATGGTTTAATTCAGGTATAGCAAATCCCAAACCATTCTTAACGTGTGTATTAGCTTACTTGTGGGTACTTCGGTGTGTTTCCATTTATTAGCAAACAAGAAGAAATTCATGCTGAGTGAGACATGAGTTGGTAATAGAAAGTCAAGCCTCTATTTTCCTTCGAGTTGTAACAGGATAACACCTTCCAAAATATTACATTTAAAAGACAGTGGCCAGAAGTTGAATCAAGAAGACGTTGGCTTAGTACATCCTATATAGGTTTCCTATTCTTCATGAACACCTGTGGTTTTTTGAATCGTAAATATCGTGGCATTGGATGTTTAAATTTTTAAGCAGAGTATGTTAAATATTAATATTCCCCATCAAATTGGAAAAAAGCCTGGTGCAATCGTTCATTTATCTTTGCTTGATTACAAGTTATTATTGATTCTGTGCAAGTTATTTCTTGATATTTAATGAATCTTAGAGTCCGGAATAAAAAGATCGCAGAGGAGACTTGGCCGTCATCATTTCTCAGCCAGTAACTAGCCACGTGACATGGGGCAGAGCTGCACATCTCTCTGGGACTCGGTTTCTGCATTTGTAAAATGTGTTTTATAGTACTTGTCTTACCGCTCTTGTCATGAGATAATACTAAAGAAATACTAAAGAAACACTTGGGCGAATATAAAGCTCTACATAAACTCATTTCTTTAGTGGCTTTTTGTTGTCTGAAGTGGGTCTGTGGGAGCATCATAGGCAAATGAAGTCTTAGTACATCATAAGTAGAACTTCGTGTATTACTAAGCCTTCAGTGATCTGCGTGACATGAGTTGTACTATTCCTAATTTACAGAGGAAGAACTTAGACTGAAAGATTGGGCCAATGACATGTCATCTCAGGCCCGTCTGTGAATGGGAACGTACCTAGGGTTATAGCCTTTCCACTTCAACTAAAACATTTAGTTGTCTTTCAAAATTCTTCAGAATTTTCAATATAATATTGTATATTGAGTTAATTGTCTTTCCTTATACTTAAAGGGACAAGAAGAAAATATTTCTTTTGAGAAGGAGCATCTTTGGTATGGAGACTGAAAAAAAAAGTCAGATTAAATATAAAAATCTCAATGGAATAATTTCATTAGCATGTTGATGAGCTTGGCTTCTGTACCATGATTATGTCTATAGGAGGTCATTGGTAGTGGCTCCTGAGTGACTGGGCTCTACAAACAACAATGCGGGAAGAAAGTAGAATTTTAGAGATCTTGTGCCAGCATGTAGGTGTGTGGCTCTCCTCTAGTTTGAATCTTCCAAGTAGATTGGATCAGTCAGTAATGGCTATCAGGCTTGCCCACTGGTACCCAATCATAAGCATCTTTGTTCATTTTCTCAAAGCTTAAAATCCATTTTTTCCCCTTCTTTTTCTTCTTCTTTTACTCTTCCTTTTTCCTTAATGATTCTGTATCCTTCACTTGCATTGCTTTATCAACTTACCATCCTCTGGGTTTCAGTTGCTTTTTTTTTTCATCTGCTTCTGGCATGCAGCAACTTAGCTGTTAGCAGAAAGTGAGGTTGCAAAGCTGGAACTTTAGAGCCAATATAAAAAAAAAAATCCCTCCAGTTTTTGGCATGCGGATATATGGTTGGCAGCATTCTATTGCTGTGAGCTGGCCAGTAGTCTCTTCAGTGACAGAATGGGACATTGCACCACTCTTAGTTAGCTCTTAGCATCCCATTGGGCCAAAGGGGCGGTGCTGACAGACTGAGGATGGTGCAGTGAGATGGGTGGGGTGTGTTAGATTTGCCTGCCACTGGTGGAAGTCTGTAACGATAGCTACCTGCCAACCCAGAGGAAGAAATGCAAATACATATGCTATCTATATCTACCCAGGGATAAGCAAAAAAAAAAAAAAAAAAAGTACTGGTTAATAATTAATTAAAGGTACTTGCTCTCAAGAAGCATGGACTGAAAAATGTAGTGTTATCCTAATGAAATCTGTCTGACATTATCCTGCATCATTTTACTTTCCTCAGTATAGCTCCTCATCCTTTCCCTCTTCTTTACAGGCTTGCAGAGTTGGATTGCTGCATTTTGTACATGACAGTTGGGGCATCTCACTGATTACTCACTTTCTGTAAAGCAATGAGTTTGGAATCTAATAGTATCCGAGATTTTGGTGAAGGGGGAGGTGCTAGGTAATTTTTTGAAACCAGTTAATGGGATGTGTCACATTCTTCTCCCTGTGGTATTAAAATTTGTTTTGGCAGTGGGATGCAAGAAATCCAAGATGGTTCTTTTTTTTTTTTTTTTCCAAGATGGTTCTAATGCTGAGATAATTGTTACTTCTTTAATTCCCAGAGATTTAGAATAATGTATTGGTTCAAGCATGGAAAAAATATGGCAAAATCTTTCTTATTTATTTCTTAACTTGGAGTAGTATTTATTACCTTGTCACAGGCAAGCAGGATATGACAAGAAAGCACTTCAAGGGCAACCGTTGATGACCCTTTCACAAAAACTGGTGAATACTGGTATATTTCTTAGAAAGATAGAGGAGTAGGTACTGGTCTGTATAGTATCTGGAGATTTGCTCCTGTAAAATGATTACTTAATGAAATGTTTGTGAAAAACGAGTAATAGCTTGTTTTGTGTGCAGTTTTATTTATCTTTTCGAGTTGAATATTATTTTAAGATCTTAACAAAAATAACTGTGAATTTCTAGTTTTGACCCACTTTCTTCCCAACAAGAGACTCATTGGCTTGTCTCGAGTTATAAAGGGGTTTCTGCCTTTTTGAGTCTTGTAGTGGGGATATTTAGTAGAATGGAGCCACTAGTGTAATGCTCGGTCATCCATTCATTTGATTTGGAACTGATGTCCAACTTACATTTTGATTCATTTTATTAATTTTAATAATTTTAAAATTTCTGAAAAATTTTTGAGTTGAAAACCAAGAAACATTAAGGAGGAGAGCGTTGGTAGCAAGCCTAAATAAAATCAACATCCATGTGTAAGATAGAACAATATGTGTATATAGCATTTATGAGTCATTAAATAAGGTGGACAGAACATGGTGAACTAACAGAATGGCTGCCAAGGAACAGGAGTACGCTTGAACTAAGTATTAGCTACAGTTGGTGAAGACACAATTTAGATGATCCTTTTTTATGAAGTCAGATGGCTCCTGTTGAAAAATGGATAGTGAAGCTCTTCCTCAAGCTGCTCCTTCTAACAGATGTCGGAATGAAAGGGAAGACCAACTAGTAATGAGGATAATTGATACATAGTATTCCAAATTGAACCCGGTAGTGTGATTAAAAACAGACATTTCTAAGATCAGTAGTAAACAAAGCATGTCGAAGGATGCATTTATTTTTAACTAAAGGACAAAATTATGAAAATAAAAGATCATCCTGTATAGTTATTTTTTATACAGAGGGCTTGGAGAAATGAACATTTATATTAAAGTGATATCTGGTTTACTTGGGATAGAGATAATATATTTCCAAGTAATGTGTAAGAAAATGGATGCATCTTTGTGTAATTTTCCTTTGAGCTTTCACCATCTCAAGATCCTTCAGAGTCCAGGGCCATCATAATAGAAGTCTATTTTTACTGTACACTGCTGTAGATGTAGGTGATAGAGGAAATTGAATTGGCTGCCCATATAGTTCTAAGGTTGCCTAATGCAAGAGCTGATTTATTATTTAATTGCCATTTCTCATAAAAGTAGAATGCAGAATGTGAGAATACCACCACCAGGTTTTAGTTTAGCTTTCTCATTCATTTGAGTTCAGGCCAATGAGCATTCACTGTACATTTTTCAAACACATTAATTCTTGATTACGTTTCTAAAAAAAGTATGCTTAGGAAGTGAAACTCCAATAGCCACATGGAAAAATACCTCACAAATATTGGGCATATTTCTTGACTGTAGCATGAATATATACAAGCATACATTCATTTATTCTTGTTTTTAATGGCCAAACCACATGAGGTAAGATTTACCATCTTAAGCACTGTTAAGTGTATAGTACAGTAGTGTTATTTGTATGCACATTGTCATGCAACGTATGTCTAGAATTTTATCATCTTGCAAAACTGAAACTGAATCCATAAAACAACTCCTCTTTCTCCCTTCCATGCTGACCCTGGAACCACCATTCCACTTTTTGTTTCTAAGAGTTTGACTCTTCTGGATACCTCATATAAATGGAATCATGTAGTATTTGTCTTTTTGTGACTGGCTTAATTCAGTTAGTGTAATGTCCTCAAGGTTCATCCATGTTGTACCATCTGAGAGGATTTCCTACCTTTTTTAGGCTGAACAGTATTCCACTGTATGTATATACCACATTTTCTTTATCCATTTATCTGTTGATGGACATTTAGCTTGCTTCCATCCCTTGATGATTGTGACTAAAGCTGCAGTGAACATGAATGTGAAATATGTCTTCAAGATCCTATTTTCAATTTTTTGGGATATGTACCCAGAAGTGGGATTGCTGGATCATATGGTGATTCTATTTTAATTTTTTGGAGTTTTTCGTAGCAGTGGCACCATTTTACATTCTCACTCACAGTGTAAGAGTTCCAATTTCTCCACATCCTTGCCAACACTTATTACTTTGCGTGTTTATTGTGGCCATCCTAAGGGGTGTGAAATTGTGGTTTTGATTTGTGTTTTTGATTTGTGGTTGTAGTTTTGATTTGTGGTTTTGATTTGTGTTTCCCTAATGATTAGTGATACTGAGCAGTTTTTCATAAGCTTTTTGGCCATTCATATGTCTTTGGAGAAATGTCTGTGTAAGACCTTTGCTCATTTTTAAATTGGATTGTGTGGGACTTTTTAGTTGTTGAGTTGTAGAAGTTCTTTATATATTATGGATATTAAAACCCCTTATTAAATACATGGTTTACAAATATTTTCTCCCATTCCATTGGTTGCTTTTATACCCGGTTGATGGTTTCTACGTTTATTTGTTCTAAATCACTTACTGCATGCTGAGCCCTCTTCTGGAGGACACATACATGACAAAACATTATTCTTGGCCTGAAGGACCTCAGAATCTAACTGGGTAATGTGGCATGTGTTCTGCTACTGAGAGTGAATCATAATCTGTAACCTGAATTTTTATGGATAATGTCTAAGTGTATGCCTCCCCATAG
The DNA here is from genome assembly GCA_028534135.1 of Potos flavus. Lineage (NCBI taxonomy): Eukaryota > Metazoa > Chordata > Mammalia > Carnivora > Procyonidae > Potos > Potos flavus. The sequence goes on along the minus strand of CM052886.1, from coordinate 39,595,926 downwards.
CTAGATACCAGAGTCTTATAAATAAGTTGTTCAATATGCAATCCATATTAAACTTCTGATTCTATCATTTTGACCTTATACAGGGACTACTTGAATGTACAATAGTTAAGAAGAAATTTCATAGGAAATGACAAAGAAAACAGTAAAAATAAATATGTCTGAGAAAATATTTTCTTAGAAAAATGTCATGCCTCAGTCAGTGGCACTGAATGTAATTTGTTTAAGAATACTATTATTAAAAATTTTTAAATATTATTTTCTGTTGGATTTAAATTCCGAACTGTCTCTGAAGAAATTTTTTTTAAAGATTTTATTATTTATTTATTTATTTGAGAGAGAGGGAGCCAGCTTGTACTAACGAGTAGGGGGAGGGGCAGAGGGAGAGGAAGAAGCAGGCTTCCCCCAGGGCCCATCCCAGGGCTCCATCTCAGGGCCCTGGGATCATGACCTGAGCCGAAGGCAGATGTTTAAGGGGCTAAGCCACCCAGGTGCCCCTGTCTGAAGAAAATTTATGTATGTTTCTCTGTGATGGTTAAAGAAATACCTTAAATACCATTTTGCAAGCTCTGATATTATGTACCATTAATTCTTGCCATTTTAAAAATTAGTTAGGGAAACCTACCACAACTGAATAAGCGCTTAAAGGATTTTAAAAACCAAATCAATCTAATTATGTCCAGATTTAGAGTTACAGGGCTACAATTCCTAATCATTCCTGACTTTGAGATAGCAAAAGTACTGATCCATTGTATAAGACAAATACTGTACTGGTTTCTCATTCATTCATTCATTCATTCATTCAGTATTTATTGAGTTCTTCATATATGTTGGGCACTGCAGGATCATAGTAGTGAACCAGACAGGTATGGGCTGAAGAGGACTCCTGGGTGCCATTGGTAGAGTTTCTAACTGTTATTACCCTTCCAATATAATTTATCGAGGGGGCAATTTAAGTAAAGGAGAAATAATGGTAACATATATCACCTCTCAAAAATGATTAGATTTTCAAGCTGATCTAACAGAGGTGTACAAAAAAGCCCCATAATTTAGCTGTTTCACCTGTAGGCAAACTACTCAAGAGGGAAGACTGAACCCATAATAAAATTACTTGAAGTGTACACAGAGTCCAGAGGTAGATCTTTCCTGATGAATACAATACAATTTGTTTCACCTAGGACTTAAAAAAAAAAAAAAAGGAGGACTAGCCATAATGTTTATGTACCTTCAGAATGTTAGAGGAGAAAAAGGGGAATAGATTTGAATCCCATCCTGCCATTGCAGGGTGAGCCTATCAATAGGGCAGTGCCATGTAAATCAAGAAAACAGGATTTCCTAAAAACAAGCAAACGAACAAAAAAAGAAAATAGAGTTTCCTGACAATATGAACATTCTGAACAATAGGAACAGCTTTAAGGGACCTCGCACACATGGTCATGTGTCACAGGTAGGAAAGATTTCAAATAGGACAATAGCATGAGGATGAGTTGGTGGAAGGACTGCATGTTTTATTATATAATTTGATACAACCTAATGAGAGTGTTTGAATTAAAAGTAGCATTTAGACAGTGCATCAAATTCTTAAATTTTACATTATAAAGGATACTTTTTATATCATAAAACTTATATCATGTGTTATTCTTATAGTAACAAAACTGGTTATGTTATCATCCTTTTATAGATAGAGAAACCAATTTTTGTGGTCATACTGCTTAGTGCTTTTATAAGACTACAAAGGACGGAGAGCCCACACTAGATGGGAGACAGGGCAAGAAGGTTCAGGGATGGCATTTTCCCTTGGCATTGAGAGATAATGTCTTAGCAAGGGCTGCTATAACAAGATACCATAGACTATGTGGCTTAAACAGCAGACATTTATTTCTCACTGTTCTGGAGGCTGGGAAGTCTGAGATTAGAGAGCCAGCAGAGTGAGTGTCTGGTGGGGCCTTCTTGAGTTGCAGTCAACCATTTTCTCCTATCTTCAATCTGTAGTGCAAGAGAGCAATCTCTCTCCTGTTTCTTTCTATAAGGGTACTAATTCCATCATGGGGACTCCTCCCTGGTCACGTCACCTAAATCTAACTACCTTCTGAAGGCCCCACCTCCAAATACCATCACATTGGGAATTTGGGCTTCAACTCTTGAACTTTGGGGGGACATAAACTTTCAGTCCATGGCAGATGGGTAGGAAAGGCTTATGTGTAAGAAGGGGGGTAGTAGAAAGGATGAAGCCAAATATGGGGTAAAAGATAGTGAGAGGAGTAAGTGTCCAGTTTGACAATATTATGTGGAAGTAAAAAAGGCAGTGGAGTGGAGTAAGGTTAGAATTGTAGGATGGAGTCAACCAATGGCACTCCTAGATGCTCTGATAAAGAGTTAGACTTCACTCTCTGGGTTATTACTATTGCAGGTTATTGAGTAGAGAAAGGACCTGATCAGAGATGTGCCTAAACGTGATATTCTGAACACAATCTGTAGGACAGATGGAGAGGGGAGGGACCGGGATGTGGGGGACAAGTTAGGCGCTACCAGAAAGGAGTCTAAATGGGACAGAGGCAGGGAGAGGGAAGTGCTGTGATCTGGACAGAATCTGGACCAAGATCAGGAAGAGGAAGATTAGATTATTTTGGAGAAAGTACCCAACAGTGCCTGCAACATTGTGGGTGTTTAATACTTGTTTTACGAAAGGTTATTTAAAAGTTGTCTCGAGAAACGGATCTGCTCACCATGGCAGCAGAGACCTAGGGTCTAGGGTATTGCGTGATCTGGACAGACAGCCAGGAGGACAGCAGCCAGCCAATCAGAGTGTGGTCCCAGGATCTGTGCCGATTCAGAAACTGCGTATCTGGAATGTGACATGAACAGAAATCGATGGTGAGCATTTAGAAATATCTATAGATAGCTGATAGAACTTTTATGTCTTTCCTTCTGCTATTAAAAATGGGGTCATGTATTTTGGTAAGTTTTTGGTTTTTGCCATTTTATTTTTCTAGTAGCTGGTTTTTAAAATTGCATTTCACAAAAGTATTGCCTGCAATGAATTGAAAGGAACAACTGATACCTTAGAAGAGATAGTTTGAGAGGCATGCACTGGTCTCAGCCCAGTATCCAAGAGGGAGCAACCGGGAGTCTGGATTCAACAGTGAGCCCGGAAGTGCATCTAATCCCAGAGTAGGGGTTCCTTATAGTAGTAGCATTAGGCTGGTGCTAGTCATGGCCTTGGAAATATCCCAGCTGGTGCCGTGGAGGCAGTAGATTAGGTCAGAGGGTAGCTGCATTAAGTATCAAGGACTCAACCCAACAGCCTGGGTCGAGACTCCCACCTTAGACGCTAGGCAGGGTGACATTTACAAGTGAGAAGTGGTACAGCACGGCATCCCAGTTCTGTGGAATGGGTTATAAGTGGAGATGCTTCGAGTTTGGGTTTTATTCTCAGTGGGATGGGGAGCAACTGGAAGGTATTCAGCAAAGGAGTAATCTGATTAGTGTTTTGAAAAGACCATTCTAGCTGCTGTTGGAGAATGGATTGTGGGAGAGGTAAGCGGTTACTGGAGGAAAGTGACGTTGGAGGCTCGGACTGGAGGGTAGCAATGGTGGTAGAGAGAAACAATTATGTTTTGGAGTGATCTGCACTGGGAGATGGAGTCCGTGGGACTAGGTGAGTGATTTGATGAGGCTGCTGAAGGAAAAGAATAAAGCAAAATTCCAGTTTGGGGGGCTTGAGAAATCGGGTGAGTGAGGGGCCATCGTGTAAGATGGGAAAGACAGGGAGAGTAACATATTTGTGGGGAAAAAGTCGGGAAATTACTTCTGTCAAGTTCTTTTAGAAATGTCTAGTGGAAATGTCCAGTGACAGCTGGGGTCTGGGATTCTGGGGAGAACGCAGGCGCTGGGGATTCACATTTGGGGGTCACGGGGTGGTCCTGGATGAGATCATCTGGACAAAGTGAGACAGAGGACAGGAGGGGTCCTGTGGTCAATCTGGGCAGCGCATCCACCTCTGAGCTAAGGACCTGGAAGAGGAGAGGTCTGATGGAGGAGAGAAAACAGGAGAGTGTGGTTTTCAGAAGCCTAGGGGAAGAAAGGAGGGAGGGAGGGAGGAAATAAGTGGTGCACGGCGCCGGCGTCATCAAGGGAAGGACAGGGGAATGGGCAGTGGCTCAGCAATGTGGGAACCTTGGGGGCCACGAAAGGCACAGGTTCAAAGTGGTGGTGCATGGAAGCCTGAATGGAATGGCTCGGGAGGAAAATGGGGGGGGGCTTCAAAACATAACTTTTGAGAAGTTTTGCCCTAATGAGGGGCAAAGGGAGAGTCTCTTAATAGAGGAGATAACACCAAAGGTCTGTGTGCTGATGGGGATGATAGCATGTTAAGGGGGAAGTTGCATATATGGGCAGGAACAGGGTAACGGAAGGGGGGAAAGCCTTGAGAAGGGTAGATGGTAGGATCCAAAGGAGGGGGGAAAGGTTGGACACTGTCCATGATACAAGAGAGGAGCCACAGCCTGTGGGTGTAAAGGAAGGTGATTTGGTAGCTTTGGTGATGGGACTAAAAGTCAATTTCTGGCTGGTGGCTTCTCTTTCTCTGAGAGCTCTGAGGCAAGGACATCAATTGAGAATGAAGGAGCTAGGTGCTGGGAGGGGTGTAGGACATTAATTCAGAGGGAAGTAGGTACCAGTCATTTTGAAGAGTCAGAAAGGAAATATACAAAAGAAGCATAGCAGGAATGAAGGACAGTGCTGTGTGCTTATTTGAGATTTGTGGGGGGGATGAGGTGGGAGGCGTGATGGGCAGAAAGAAGTCTGGCCTGGATAGGGTTAACTCAGAAACAGATCTGGACCCAAGTGACACGGCAAGCAAGAACCCTCTGTGAATTCCGCTATGAAGAAGTAAGGATATTAGTACGGGGCATAATGGGGGGAGCTCAGTAGGATCAGGGTCCTGATGACATTTGGGAATAGGGTGTGAGAGACAGAAGAGGGAATTAAAAGTCACTCAGAGATTTTGTGTCTGGGCCGTTGGTGTGATGGTGTCTCCTCCAGAATGTGATCGATATGTTCTGTCTCAAGCAACTGGCCTAAGTTTTGGGCCTCAATTTTCTCATTTGTAAACTAGTTAAAATAATCTTAACCCTTCATTTCCTGTTGCATTTTGGGGATTTTAAAATGAAGTAACGTCTGGATGCGGGCTTGGAAAGCCACCAAGCACCGTGCATTTGTTATCCTGGTCACAATATTCAAAGGGGAGCGAGGTCTTTGGGGCTTTGCACGGCCTTCAGGCCCGTGATGGATGCCGACCGGCGCCCTCAGGGTGGAGGTCGTGAGGGGTGGGCAGCGCTGGCCTGCTGGTTTCCCTCCTGAGCCTTGTCAGTCAGAATCTGAAGGGGAATCCACCCACCTGTGAACAAAGCACAAGTCTTTACTTCAGTGTATTCCATTTGTTGAAAGCTAGATATAATTAATTATTATTAGTAGTAGTAGGTTTTGTTTTAAGAAAGCTACTTCTTGGGAAGGCTAACTTGGCCGAAGCCGTCTGCCCTGCTGTCTGGTAGCGCCTCTCTGGGTGATAATGCTCCCAAGGTAGCTATGGTGTGTAAGGGAGTCTGACAGGCCTCGGGAAGGGGTTAGTGCCTCTTGAACTGGGGAGGTTTCAAAATGAGCGTGGGCCTAAAAGGCTCCATAGAGGCCGGCAGCGGGACAGACAGAGCGGCTCAGAGGGAAGGGACAGAGCAGCTTTAATGTGCTAATGAGGGCAAGCCCAGATGCCAGCAGGATCAGAGGAGCTCTTTGTGACACAGGGTTCCCGGGGATGGCTGGAGTCTCTGTCCCTCTCTGTATCCTGCTGTAGGCAGAAGAGACACTGTGCTCTCAGAGAGGGCCCTTTCTCCAACAGATAGCCTTACAGACCGCTCTGAAGGCCGGTGGGCGGTGAGGGGCCTTGGAAAATCCCAGGGTCAGGTGACAGCTTGAAAACAGAGAGGCTGTGAGGTGGGGGGAGGTGTGCGTGGGAGGACAGAGGATGGGTGGGGGGATCTGTTCTGGACTGCGTGTGTAGTCGTGTGTAGTTGCAGAGAGACTAGGAAGGATACTTGCAAAATTCACCGTCGTCCCTCCAGTACTGCCGAGCGTGCTGAGTGGCATCCAGGCCAGTCCAACAGGAGGTGATCAGTCTTTCAAAACGGCCATAACTAGTTCTAGCTAGTTATGGAATAAGTCTGAAACATCACAAAAACCAACCAAACAGAAAACACCGCCATCACCCAGTGGGTGCCGGAATGAAATTCATGGTCTGCTTACTTCATTCAGTGATTGCGTTGGAATTGCTCGTAGGGAGGGATTGGAAGCAGAGTCTCGAAGCTGACTTTGCATAGCATGAACATAGTATTTATAAAGATTGTGTGTTTACTTGTATTGACCCCATCTACTGATGGAGGGATTGGGTAACTAAGGCTCCCCCAGTCACTGTTAAGGCCGTTTCTAGATTTCATCGTAATGTCTAGGGTCATTAATGTCTCTGGAAATATGAATTCCCAGATGAGACAGACAAATGAGATGAAGACGATCAAACCATGGTATCCTGACCCTATCTTTGTCTCCTGCTTTTCCTTTCTGAAACTTTCTGGGGTATATAAATATTTAATATGATGTACTATGTATATTGTTTCCCAAATAATGATTATTTATAATCAGTCTTCGTCTATCTGACTGTCTTTTTCTGTCTTGCTCTGTTTTTCTTTCTCTCTCTCTCTCTCTCACCACACTTATTGGTAGATGATAGTTTTCCATTGGAATAGTTTGTCTTTATTATTAGAAAACAGCCCTCACATTTCCTTACCATACTTTTTTGGGGGCTCAGAGTTGATTCAAGAAGAATGCTTTATTTTTAACACGTTTTATATTTATTTTGGAACTATACTGAATTAGTATCATCTAAGAAAATAAAAATATTCCATGTGGAATGACCTATGAGCTAGCTCTACCTCAAAGTGTCCCTGTGCCTACGGATAGCCTCCCAGTAAAGCTTCTTCCCCATCCCTCCCCCCGCATTTCCCTGAGCCATAGATGGTTTTATTACAACACTCCAGGCTCCAGGTGATAATGAGTCTGGTGACTTGACTTTAAAAATTTTCCTTTTTCCCTCCTGCTTTGATTCTAACAGTTTTCGTGATTTGTGTTTTTCAGGCAAAATTCTTCTCTCTTCCCTCTTGCTCTCTTCCTCCTCCTTGTCCTTCCTTTAAAAAAAAAAAAATTCCTTCTTTCCTCGATGCTTCCCATTGATTTCCTGCACCTCATGGGATCCATGCATTTTGGGTGGACCTTCTCTAGTGAAAGCTGGGTGCTCTTGCTCCTAAAGAAATATAGGCAATGAGGTGCTTGCTTGTGCCAGCTTTAGAAGATTGATCATTTGCCAACTCTAATGCTGGTAAATGGACTCATTTGTGTCCAATGCAAAGAGACCATAACTATTACCTCCCTAGCCCCAAAGTTAATTGCAACCTGAGAGTATGCCTTTGACTGTGACAGAAGAAAAGCATCATTTAAAGCACTTACAGCAGTGGGTATCAGATCACTCATTTTGGATGTCAGTTTGTCAAAAATGGTGATTATGTAAAGTATGCAAAAGGGAATGTATGCAAGCGTGGGCTCGTGTGCCAGGAATATAGTGTGTTGGGCTGTGGATTGGTGAATTCAGATACAACAAAAACTTTTCTTACCAGATTGGCGTCTCCTGTTTCCCTTTGTCACAACTAGAAAGCAGTTCATTGGCTTTAGGAACCTGAGAGTTCTCTTCCTTTTTGGCTGCAACTGGAGAAGCAGGTAAAGGGCCAGAGTCTACAGTGCATCCTTTCTAAAAAAGGAATTTCCTTGAGCTGATGTACTCAACCACAAACTCTTCCAAATGGTGGTTGGGGAAGTTAAGACGTATATGAGGAACAAAGATTTTTACGGTGGGATATACAAGGAAATGGAATGCTGGTGGGGTGGAGGGTGGAGGGAAGCCTTGCAGAGAATTAGCCTTGCATTTATATTACTGCTCTGCTGTTTTTACCATTAAAGTAATTGGCTTCATGAGGCATAGAATGTTGATTCTGGCCCCTCTTAAGGAAATGCTAGCAAGCGAACAAAGAAAAAAAAGGCACAGAAGACATGTGACATATTAATGAATCAAAGACACCCTCATTCCTTGTCACATTCTCCATTTTGGTGAATTACTAACACTCGCTGTGGAACTACCTTGATCTTAGGGAATGAATAAAGCAGAGCAATGCATGATGGTGCCTGGCACAGAGTAGGTACTCAATGAATTTTAGTTTTAGTTTTTTTTAAAATTGATCAGTGGAAAGGTAGGGGATACAGATAAGTATGGAAAGATCATTTGAGTGGTGCCTGAGTTAGGAAAATACCAAGATGTGCTACCTAAGTCCTACTCATACTTTAAAACTCAACACATGTGTCTACCAATGCTTTTTTCCTAAAATTTTCAATTCTGTCCTGCCACGAAATTCCTGTGCAATAATCTGTTGTAGAAGTGAAAACAAAAGTCACTTAAAGATTGCTTTCGGCAACGGAGGTTAAGAAGAGGGCTAGCCTGCTTGCTTTAGCATCTTAGGGCTCCGATCTCGGGGACCTCAATTTCTTATCTACTAAGAGGTTGTGTTGAGGATTAAAAGAATAAGAAGCACTTAGAACAACATCTGACATTAGAAAGTCTTACTCAAACCTATTATTATTATTAGTTATTATCATCACTGGCAGGTATAAAGCCTGGGGAAAAAATAGGGAAGAATGAAACTGATTGCCGAGATAACTGCATGAGAGTAGAGCCCATCCTTGGCTGGTTTAGTGCTTTCTGCTCAGAGCTCTGTATAACCCTTGAACATAATGTATGTTGGTAATACTTGTTCGATGAATTAATGGTATACTTAGAGTGATCTGGGGAAGGAACGGTAAGAGGGATACATGGTACTTAGAAGTCCTAACTCAAAGTAAGCAAGGAGAAAGGAAAACAACATTTTTTATTCCGGTTCCCAAATATTTTCCTAAATAATTTCTACCAGTCAGAAATTAATTTGAGATAAATTTCTTCTTCAAATATATCACCCTGATAATATTAAACAAGATTATATTCTTTGCATGTCTGCTGCAGGGAAAGCCTTGTTTGGACATGCACACATGTAAGGTTAGGTCTCTACTCTCAAGTATATTTTAATCTAGTTAATCAGTTATTGTTTCAGTCAATCAGTTAAACTGCTTTCCTCGGAAGAGCTGAAATCAGTCACAAGGAAGGTTAGGAACATTACTAGAAGGAACATGGGACATTGGGAATGAGAGAAGATCTGGTTGGATTTTTATAGTGTGGGAGATCGTACCACTAGAGAGCCATAAGCGTTTTTGGTTGGAGGAGAAGAACCCACAAGCAGGGGAGAACAGCAGAGATCAACTTTGCTGTCTTCGGAGTATGTCCAGGGCTCTCCACGGATGGGGGTTGACCATCACCTCCCAGAAGATTTTCCCAGGCATACCTGTCAATAAATGTTTGAGAATGTATCTTTGCAGCAGCTCTGAGAATTTTGACGTATCATTTGAAATACGTGGTCAGAAAGTCCCTGTACAGCTCTTACGGTGTATGATTATACATGACAATAAAGCCCAAGGACCTTTTGACAAGCCAAATGAAATTTATTTTTAAAGCATATGTGTAGCCTTTCTTCTTTGCGTGCTGGTACCTCTGAATAAAATGACAGCCCAGCCATTTCTGGAGTGGTTCAAATGTGCATGTGTCCTGGGGACAAAGAGTCCATGCTGACAGTTAAGTTAGAGTTCCAACCCAAGAATTATTTGTTACCTCAGTATATTTAGAGCAACCCTGCGAAGGTGGACTCAGGATAATTTGGCAAGTTATCTGCACTGGAATAGAATGGAAGTCAGCATAATATCTTTTCTAGAAGTATCTGTTAGCTTAGTTGGCTTCTAAATTTCTGCTGCAGAACACACAGATGTGACCCATCGAGGAGCAGGCCAGTGCCAGAGGGCTAGTCACTGTCACAGCCTTTTCCCTTCCTCTCTCCAGCGTTTGTTGCATCACTAAGGTGGGACGTTTTATCCACTGTGGAGCCATGAGACTTCTGCTTTATGACATTATCAGATATCTGCGTACATAAAGAAGAGTAATGAAGTCATTTGGCTTACATTCTTGCTATCATTTGTATTGCCTCTGCGCAGGGTTGAGTGAAGCAGTTTCTGTCGCTGCCGTAAGCAATAAGCCTCGAAATGTTAAATGCTGACTCAACATAAGCATGTCTGCAGAAGAAGATGATTAACTTGGAGAGAAGCTAGTGTCAGCAAGAAGAAATACAACCGCACATTCAAAAGGGATATGTAGTATTTACATGTGACATCTTCAGGAACTATTGCAAATAGAAAGAGAAAGATATAGTAGTGTTAGGTGGAAATAAGTGTACTCTTTTGCGTCTATCCTTGGCCTTGGAGATTTTTTGTCCTTTAGAGTCTCTTGTTGGTTCCATCACTAGTGCATCCATTTTGCTGCAGATGGTTCTTATAAGCCTCTTAGTTCTTGGCATTCATCTGGATTCTGGGGCTGTCGGATTGTTGTCAGTCTTGGGGCAGGCCTAGTTCCCTGGGTGGTCCCATCAGATTGAAGGGAAGCACTTACATTGGATGGCGGGGGAGGAGAGTTCTCTTTCTCTGTTGGATTTGATCAAGGAGACATCCATCTTGCTACTGGCTGTTACTGTCAGCGGCCTTATGACCATGAAGGAAACCAGCCTTTGGATGTCACTGATGCCGAGGACAGCAGAGTGGAGACAGGGAAAGTGCCCGCATCCTTGAAGATAGTATCGAGTAGCTGATGGGAGTGCCGCCAGCTTAGAGATTGCTCCACTGCCGGACTTCCATGATGTGGCATCACAACTATCCTAATGGGTTAGGCCAGGTTAAGTCGAGATTTGTTTTCCTTGCAGTTGAGAGCTTTGCTAACTGAGACATATTTCTCTGACTTTGCCCTGAAACCGACAACTTTCTGTGAATACCAGCCCGGCCTTTTTATCTCTTTCAGTATGGACACCTGTGCCAAGGGAGAGCAGAGGCAGTTTGCTCCAGTGTGTGGTGTGGAGGGTTAATTTTCCAGGATGCCGTTGTGCAGAGAGCGGGAGGAGTGGGCTCCTGTGACGGGTGGGGGCCATGGATAGCCATCCCAGTCTGTGGTCACCCTGAGCTGCTCTGGATTAGACAGATCCATTGAGGAAATTGGAGTGTTGGGTGATGGACTCCCCCATCACATCAGCTACTTGTTCATTTGTTCCATAAGCGTTTATTTTGAACCTGCTTTGTGCCAGGCTGGTGTGAGACACCATGTGTAGGAAGGATCTCACAGAGGACAGTGGAGAAGCATGGAGTGCCCGAAATGAGGGACTGGGAAAGGCTTCTGAGCATGTGACAGCTAAACTGGCAACTAGAGGGTGAGGAGGACTTTGCCAGAATAAAGAAAGGAGTGTGTGTGTGTGTGTGTGTGTGTGGCAGGGATTTAGAGGGAATGGTGTTTTAGACAGAGGAAACATCACCTCAGAAGACTGTGAGAGTGAAAGCGTGGTGCATTGTGGGGGACGGAAGTTTTTCAGATGGCTGTGGAGCCACGTGTGAGGGAGAGCGATGGTGGAGGCCAGCAGAGTAGGTAAGGGCCAGATAATGGAGGGCTTTCCAAGTCTGTTCAGTTGGCTGTGCTTTATCTTAAGAGCACTGAGAGTATTGGGGCTCTACGCAGAAGAATGACATGACCAATCCATGTGTTCGTAAGCTCTGGCTGCCTGCAGTACAAACAGTGAATTTGAGCACAGCAAGATCGTCGCAAGGAGCCCAGCTAGGGGACGGTTCCAGAGGAGAAATGGCGAGCTATGATGCTCCCCTAACCTGTCTTTCCTGAAGTCATGGGTCTTGATTGTAGTTACTGCTTAGGAGAAAGGTGAATTGGGTTTATGGTGGTCAGGTTTGATTTCATGTGGTATAAAAATGACATGACCTCAGGCAAGTTACCTCAACTCTCTGAGTTTTGGTTTCATCATCTGTGAAATTATACAAGAACACCTACCTCATAGGGTCACTGGGGAGAGTTAAGTAAGGTAATATATTTGTGGCTCTTGGCGCCATGCCTGAAACATGTTAGCCATTATAATTATTAATACTTAGCCTAATAAATGTGTGAGGAAGAGGTAAAGAATGAAGGCAGAAGAAGGGTTTTCTGTGTGAGCTCCTTTGTAGTCTGGGAGTTGAGAGTCACACCAATATCTTATTTTCTTGGGGAGCAGGACTCGTATTTACTGTATAGGCAGCAAATTTCCAATCATACTTGCTCCTAGAAGGCAAAGAAACAGAAATGATAATGGAAGGCATGCTGAGTTTGGGGTAAGAAAAAGAGGAGAGAAGGGTTGTTGAACTCACAGGGCAGGGAGAGAAGGAGGCTGGACCTGAGAGGTACTAGGAGCCAGGACTTCCAAAAACCTGGGGCTTCTCTGCAGTGATGGCATCCTTCAGGGACACACCTCGAAGCTCCAGATGAAGGCAGGAAACAGGTGTATTAGTTTTACCGCAGGGGCTTTTGTTTGTTTGTTTTTTTAAATTCTGGAGAACAGCTGTCGCATCGTAGATACTGTACTCAACAAATATTTATTGAATGGATGACTGTGAAGAGATGGCTTCTTTCGTGGAGCTTTGAGTTCTGGGGTCAGAATTTCTGCCTGAGGCATAGGCACATGCTGGGTCCGGTTCCCTTCCTGGGCCACCTACAAAGCAGCCTTGTAGTTCTCTTGCAGTTACTAGAGAAGCTAATGAGAGAGGCTAATCAATGGCTGATGAACTGATTCATGGAGAGAGATTTCTCAAGCCAGTGTTTGAAAGAGAAGAATGGATTTTTCCCTTGGGTTTCGGAGGCGGCTGTGTTGAGTCAGCAGGTGTGGCAGCTTTTAAGAGGCCTTTGGCGGGGTTTCCTTCTGCTTCCATTTCATCCCAACTATGTAACTTTCATCCCTTTCATTCCCGAAACATGCCGCTTTATGGGTGTTTGCTGAGTAGAAAAGGGGATTGTGGGAAAAAATAATCAAGAGAAACATACATGAAGTGCCCCATCGTAAGTGGGCAGTAAAGAAGAGAGGAGATGGCAAAGCCATCTGCAAAGTGCAGGTGGAAGAAGGAGTCGGCAGGTGGACACTGCTCCCTGCTGAACATGGAGATTTCTCTGCATCACCAGAGATAATGCGTGGCTTTCAGCTTCCCTCGTCTGAATCCATTTCTGTACCTAGAGCCTTGGATTATAATTTAAGATGTCAATACTCATTAATCAGGAAAGGGCGAATCAGTTTTCTTTGTGCCTTGCTTAAACACAAACAAATCCCCTCCAAATCAATTGGCGAAAGCACGGTCATTTAACGCTTTACATAGTTCTGAGGAGAAGCAGGCCTCCAGAAGAGTTATTTCCTATGATAAGTTTCTAATCACACCTTAGATTCGTGCCAGAGATTGATAAAGTGTGAGCCACAAATAGTAGTTTGCTCTTTGTTCATATGTTCCACTGTGAGATACCATACTTAGGTCTTGGATGAAGATAGCTTGGAAATTTCATGCTTCTTGGAGAATAGTGGTGGAAGTCAATCAGTTACACTCGTGGCTTACTTCAGTGAGCTGTACATCGCCTGCCATCCTGGGTCACTTCTAACCAGTACCACAGAAGGGTGGGGGAACGGCTGGACAAGTCATGATGATTATATAAGGAGATACGCGTGCATGTGTGTGTATATATGTGTATGTATATACATGTATATAATAAAAAAGTATTTTAATACATTATATATTTAATATATTTGCATGTATATGTTAAGTATATATATGCATATATATTATATGTAAATATTTTATATATAAATAAATATGTATATGTATGTATATATGTATGTGTGTGTGTGTGCATATATATATGCGAGATATATATAAACAGGAAGAGAGGGAGCGAGAATTTATTTTAAGGAATCAGCTCATGCAGTTTTGGGGGCAGGCAAGTCCAAAATCTCTAGGGCAGTACAACAGGCTGGAAATTCAGACGGATATCTGTTACAGTCTTGAAGCAAAATTATTTTTCTGAGAAACCTCAGTTTTTGCTCTGAAAGCCTTCAGTTGATTGGATGAGACCCACCCTCGTTATCCAGGGTAATCAGCTTTATTTAAAGTCAACTGATTGTAAATGTCAATCCCATCTTTAAATACACTGATTGCAACCTCCAGACTAGTGCTTGACCCAGAACTGGGCACAAGAACCTAGCTGAGCTGACACATAAAATGAAGTGTCACAGTGATGGTGACGATGCTGGTGATGGTGATGTTTGTAGCCCTCGGATGTCCTGGCATCACCACATATAAGTCATTGTGCCAAGTGCCTTACATATATTACCTGTTGAATCCTCTGAAACCTTCATCTCTATTTTAAAGCTGAAGCTATTGAGTCGGAAAGGTTGCTCAATTGCCCAAAGTCACACAGACCCCGAGTGATATTGCCAGAACTTGGTCCTGAAGCCCAGGTTATTATGTGGCCCTTTGTACAGCAGGTATCACTTGATACCACTCTGTTTCCTCCCAGCGACAGAAACCTAACTCAAGCTGGGCTGCAATTTATTGTCTCATATTTTTGGGAAGTCGGAGGTGACTAGCTTCAGGCACAGCTGGATCCAGGGGCTAAAAGGATGTCCTCAGGACTCTGCCTTTTACTCCATCGCTTTAGTCTACTTACTTCCTTTTAGCTTTGTTCTGTCGACAGGCTTTCTCTATGAGGAAGGCAGGATTTACATCCTCTGATTCAGCAAGCAGAGTAGTCGAAAGGGGCTTTGCTTTTCTACGGCCTTAGAGCAATTCCAGAAAATGACTTTGGCCTGGCTCGCGTTATATACTTATTCCTGATCTAATTCCTAGGTCCCAAACCTGCAGCTCTGTGGTCGGTACTGCCTGGCTTGTCTCTGGGTTGGAAGACATCAAGATGGAAGCCACGCTAGAACCTGTGGAAGGAGGGAGGGCATTGCCACACTCAGGCCTCCCGCCACTGACAGCATCCCGTGAACACCTCCTTGGAAAGGAAACTCCCCAGGGGATGCCTCCGAGGACTGGACTGTGTGTGACAGTGTCACATTTCCCAGTGATAGAAGTCCCTTTAAGCCATTGTTGTGGGGACCCTGTTTTTAGTGCCTTGGCTTGTTTGAAGGGAAAGTCAGCCCTAAACTATATAGAATTTAAATATAGAAATTTAATTTTTTTCCTCTGATTTGAAGCACAGGACCTAAGCAAACTTCTTTTCTAAGCTTTAATGCTAAATTAGCTTCCAAGAGGGTACCTACACATCAGAGGCTTTCTTTGGGGAAGGTAATGTTGCAACCTCATGCTCTAACTGCAGATCACAGACTACCTTGAAAATAGTTGTTTGTATTCCAATCTGGTCTTTCTTCGATTGTGAGTAATTGAAGGCAAGGCCCAATCTTATTTTTTTAGTAACTCTACATTTCCTGGCACAGATTTCTGTCACAGTGGTCACTCAGTAAGTGCTTCTGCTCAAGTGAATGAATCTGAATTAATATGGAGTAAAATAATCCGTCGCGTGCTGCACTCAGAGTTCTTCAGGGTAAATTTTTAAAGGGGCATAGCACGGAACACGAGTTGGGGCCCTGGTCTGGGTCAGACTCTTGGGTTTGAATCCTTTACCCTGGCTTTCTGTGACCCTCCATACCCCATCTATCAAAAAGAGATTATGATAGTATTGAGCACACAGAGGTCTGATGAGATCTATCGTGAGCACTTGGTCCATAGGTAGTATTCAGTAAACATTAGCTAATATAACTACAGTTGTTATTTGGTTGTTTTTGATGCTAGAAGGTCACTGGGCCCTGTTTGAACCTGGCAAGCATTTGGTTTGTTACACTCTGTTGTGCCTCGGTCACATATCCGAATTTAAGTCTCTTCTTGCATGCATTGAAAGAGAAAGAAGTATCTTTCAAAACATAGCTTTCCCTTGCTCTTTTATTAAAAATAATACTAGTGTATGTCCCGATAAAGTTGTAACAAAAACAAACACACACACAGAGGAGACTAGCGTACAGGTGGTTGTTCTCGAAGGGTTCCAGTCTCAGGACATTAGCATGATAAAGCTGCAGCTGGTTCCTTTGGTGAGGCCCCAAGACACTCCTCAAGTCGCCAGATCTATTTTCACAGTGAACGTAGCCCACTTCTAAGTTAGAAGTCGACTAATGGCTTAAACTCTGTCACGTTCAGTCTCGTATGATTCAGTCACTGCCTGGCACATCATTTGATAATCTTTCCATCCCAAATGTGTCCAAGTCACCCTGAGGGGTTTTTCACCTTGCAGGGAGATGCAGTGAATCCTGAGAGTGAGGAAAGGTAGGGTGGTGTGTGCCCAGGCTTCTCTGGGATCCTCTCTGGATTTCCGCTGTGGGGAGGATGAGAACCGCCTGGGAGGTCTTTTGCCTTGCTACATACAGTGTAGACAAAGGAACTACCGGAGCAGTTATCTGCTTTATTGTTGCCGTTGGTTCCTGAGAAACTATGGACAAAGAGGTGCCTCCAGATGGAGGTGGGAAGATACCCTTGTTGCTTTTACTATCGTTGCCTAAAACGGTTTCAGTTTTTTTTCCACTATTGTTATCACCGTTTCACGGGAAAGGAAACCTAGGCGTAAAAAGTTTAAGAGGACAGAGCAAGTAGCCAAACTAAGATTTGAATTCAGTTGGCTTTAGAGTCTGTTATTTTAACCACCATACTACCTGCAAATTTGTCAAAAAGAACACTTTTTAAAGCCTCTTGTGGTCTCTACCCAGATAAATTAACTTTCTGTACCCAAAGCCAAGATGAAAAATGCAAAATGAGCCAAATCTCAGACAGATTGAGGATTTTCTTGAAAGACCAACACATTCAAATCCTTCATTCTAAAAATTCACTTTGTGGTATGACTTAGTGCTGTGTGAGCTGCGTCTTTTCAAGGATTATATGAAGTTTTTGGGAAATGAACATCATTGGAACTTTCAGAAGTTGGAGTCACTTGATGTTCGGTCCACGTTTTCCACAGGAGGGAATTGGAAAATGAGAACCTAGGGAGGCTCTTACGAATGTACATGATCCGGATTTCTGGGCTGGGCAAGCCAGCAGTGTGCCCATGATCTGTCCCCTGCAGTTACTGTCCCTAGATTCCCCGCCAGGCTTCTCAGAAGGTGCTGCTCAGAAAGCCAGTGGGAGCAAAACCAATTTCTTATGTTGATTTTGCTAAAGCTCTAAGGACAAGCTTAGAACTCATTTGATTTCTGCCTTTTGTGCTTCATAACTAAGAATGGCACAGACTTCTCCCAATCCTTGTGAAATGAATATGGTGCATTATTGAGATAGTCACAGATAGGGATACAGCACTCATAATGATAGTCAATCCTCGTTCACTTTCCACTCCTCCTAATTCCCCTTGGACACGAGACACTGTTAGGACTTATAAACCTCGTATATTTATATCTGAAGTCATTTCTCCATGCATAATATAGTCAGTATTTAGACTCCTATTCCTTTTGTTTTTCTCCCTTCCAACAAAAGCAAGCCCTATGAAACACTCCAAACTGTATTGTTTAGAGTAGCAAATTATCTTTCAACACCATACTTCAGGGCCTCTTATCTTCTTTGAAGCATGTATTTTTTAAAAAAGAAGGTATATCACACTCACAAAATTTCTGAGTAAGCATAGATGTCTTGTGATATAGTGGTTGTCATGGTAATTAATCACCTCCCAAAAAGAATAGTGGAGAATATAAATCCATGTAAATTACCCAGAACAGTAGTTAGAACAGCCCCCTGGGCACCTCAGTTTATGAGGAATTTCAGAAAAAAAAAAAAAAAAAAGAAGGAAAAGAAAGGATGTTTTCCTCTTTTTTCTTTCATGGAAAGAGGGCTAGAGAAAGCTGCTTTTGTGCTCTGATGGCCCGGCCCTCTCCCTTCCCATTGGCAAGTGCCAGAAGGTTGCAGAGCAGGGAGGCAGTCACTCTAGCTGACAGAGAGGGCTCTTGTGATAACAAATTGCAAAATACACTTGGGCATGGCGAGGTCCATGACTTTGTGAATAACCTGCATTCAGATTCTGAATCGCCTGTGCACTTTCTAGGACCTCGTGAGAACTCAGAACTCAGAGCTCAGTGCTCACTCCTTTGGCTCATGTTCCGCTTGCCTTGACCTAGGTCTTCTTTCACATTGAAGTGAAATTTGCCACTGACTTCTGTTCAATATGAATAACAGAAGGGGAAATTATTTTAAAGGTTGACTGTTGAGCAAGGGTCTTCTGAGACAGAGCAGGGCATTGTGGAGGAGCATTCATGAACTACAGGAAAAGGGCTCGAAAGAGAGTGAGCAGCTAGAGGGTGATTTCCAAAATTTCAACTATGTATAGAGCAGTGCCAGTTGCACGTCAGATAGGGTTGGCCTTTTCACCTGCTCCTCCTAGATCAAAAACGGTAGCTTCCAATCCTTTTAAAGACAGGCTGTCCTTCAGAAGCGTGGTGCAGTTTGGTGTGGCTGACGATAGAGCTATTCCTGACTGAAAGGATTTCTTGTAGAGAGGCCGATGGAAACAACTGATTAATGGTGGAGGTATTTTTGGCTAAGATGATTCAAGGAATTATATTAAGAAGATATTCTGTGACAATATTGGAAAGAGAAATTTTGATTAAGGAGTATCTGATATTTATTAAAGATACATTTTAAACATAGATTAATAGTCACAAAGAGAAACCTCAATATTTCATATGCAGGTTCACCTCACTTTATGGAAGGTATTTTTTTTTTTAAAGATTTTATTTATTTATTTGACAGAGAGAGAGAGATCACAAGTAGGCAGAAAGGCAGGCAGAGAGAGAGGGGGAAGCAGGTTCCCTGCTGAGCAGAGAGCCCTATGCGGGGCTCGATCCCAGGACCCTGAGATCATGACCTGAGCCGAAGGCAGAGGCTTTAACCCACTGAGCCACCCAGGTGTCCCTATGAAAGGTATTTTTAAAAGTTGCTTATGGGGCACCTGGCTGGCTCAGTCGGTAAAGCATGTGACTCTTGATCTCAGGGTTTAGAGTTTGAGCCCCACTTTGGGCATGGAACCTACTTAAAAAAAAGTGATTTATAAAGTGAATTTTAGTCTCAATAAATGCAAAGTTGTCTTTGGTAGATTTGTTTCCTAGTTATGAAAATTATAATAAATAATATATTTATTATAATATATTATAATATATATAATATATAATATTATAATTTATTATAATATAATATATTAATATAATTAAATAAAATTATAATTTATTATTTTGGGACGATATTTGGTTAGGATAGAAATATTAAACACAAGAGTAGAATAAAGCATTATATTTAATGGTTTCATTTAAATGAAGACAATTTTTTTCTGATTTTGTCATATAAGACAATTTCAAGATATGAAATTTTTTCATGATTGACTCAACAATAAGATACAGAGTTCAATGTCACAGTGTAGTCCTATAGAGCCTGTTGGCCCAGAACTCACATAGTCACTCTCAAATAATTTGTACACAAATTCTACACCAAGGAAACTTACCACTCTATTCCACTCTATTCCACTGAATGGGTTTTTAGTACTCCTTGTTTTAAACAAGTCTGAGTATAAGGAGAGTATTCTATTTTTTTTTTAGTATTTTAGTCAATGCTGGGACTTCTAGCAGTGAGATATAGTATCTCACTAGAATATCACAATTGAAGCCATAGAAAGCCATAGAAAGGGAGGGAAATTCAAGGTTCAAGATCAAGTTGTAGTAATTGTAGATTTTTGTATTGGAGCCAACAGAATTAGATTTTGTGTCATCTGTGTGAATACTTATCTCTTATAGGAAGGATTTATCCTTTCAGCTTAATAATGTCCAAGTACACAATTTCAATATACACCACTGCAAAGTTGGCCAGGCCATTGTGACCTTTTCCTCACTTCTCAAAATTTTCTACTAACCATGTCACCAGTGGATATACTGTGATTGAGTTACAGGAACCAACAATTTATGAGCATCTACCAAGTGTTGTGCTCCTCCTTTGGTCTGTGCACCAGCCTTCTGCAGATTATCCATTACCAGATGAGGAAACGGGGGGTCAGAGACGTTACATAAGTTGTTCAAGATCATGTGGACAGTACCATAGTTGAGATTCAAACCAAGGTCTGTCTTATTCCAAAACCCAGGTTTTATGCTCAAATTTATTTTCCATAAGAACTTTGAAGATATTGTTCCATTTTCTTTTAGCATCTAGTGTTGCGCTAAAGAATTCTGAAGTTAAAATGAACCTTGTTCCTTCGCAGGAAACCCGGTTTTCTCTCTGGAAGCTTTTAGGAACCTCTCTTTACCTTTGGTATTGAAATTTTACCACATTGTGTCCACATGTGGACTCTAAAATTGCTTCTGCTGAGCGTGTGCTAGGCTGTGGCAATTTGAACACATGTCTTCCTTTGAGAAATGTTTTCTGTACTATATCTTCTTGGGTCTTGAAACTCCTACTAGGTAGATGTTAGAACTTTTATACCTCTCTCTAAGCCTAAACTTCTTTCACCAACTTTGCATTGTTTTTTTCCTTTGCAGTGCCTGTGGGCGACTTTTTGGCTTGATCAAACTTGCTAATTTATTCCAAAGCTAGTGTCCATTTTGCTATTCAGTATACTTATTGATTTTTAATTTCTACGATCCTACATTTTTTCCCCCAGGAATCTTAGATTATTTCTTATACAGTCTAATATTATTCTTGAATGCAATAGCCTATCTTATTCATGCAAGGATATCTACTGTACAGTCTGTTTTCATTAGTCGTGGTAGTTATGCTCTATAAAGTCACCATGAATTAGTAAATTAGCAAATACTGAATTAGTGAATATTGGACCATTGTTCCTAGGGGAAATACAGGATTAGGTGCCTGTGAGTTTCTGGTTATATTTTCATCAACTAATCAATAAATAACTTTCCTTTTTGTATGTTTTTGTTGAAGACACCTTATTGAATATATATTATTGACTCATAAACATTGAACTTACAACAAATAGCATTATAACTCCTGCCTTAATGAAGTTATTGAAAACTTGTATTTTCTCGGTAAAGCACGTCACAGCCTTCCAGTGCTTAGAAACACTAGACAGCACTTCAATGCTGCGCTTGTGGGCCATCTTACACACAGAAATCATCAACGAAAAGCACAAAATGACACTCAATACACCTTAAAAAAGAGGGAGAGTGGGATATGCTGAAACATATACCAGCCAGTTACTGAGGCACTTTCCTCAGGAGTCCTTCCTGCTCCCTTGTCTGTCATCTCTGAGTTTTGAGTGTCCCAGAGTTGCTCTCACCTTTGCAGCAGATTTCTTCTCCATGTCAACCTGAGTTGTGGGTTTTCTTATCAGTAGGATTCTGTCAGTCTTTCATTTCTGGAAATCCTCAAAATTTCTGTCCATCAATTCCAGTCATTCTTATTTTCCAGCACTGTTGTGAATTTATTCTTTTTAAAAGCAGATTTTCTATAAAAGGAGAACTTAAAAAAAAAACAGATTTTCTGGTATTTTTAGGAAATTGAGGTGGGAGTAGATAGGCATAAAGGCTTAGTCTGTCATTTTGATCTAAATCCATACTACTTTAATTAGAAAAAAAAACAAGTTATTTTTAAAAGAAAATTTGTGTTTTTCAAATGTTCCAGATGAAAATGGTTTAATTCTGGATTTCAAGGCACAATTGTATGGAATTCTTTATTGATGATTTATGTGGGGGTCTGTAAGAACATATCAGTAGATTCTAATTTCTAATTGTTACTGTTGTATTTATTATTGCATGGATTATTTTTATCTTCATAATTTTTTAAAAAGATTTTTATTTATTTGACACAGAGATAGAGATCACAAGTAGGCAGAGAGGCAGGCAGAGAGAGAGGGGGAAGCAGGCTCCCCGCTGAGCAGAGAGCCCGATGCGGGGCTCGATCCCAGGACCCTGAGATCATGACCTGAGCCGAAGGCAGAGGCTTTAATCCACTGAGCCACCCAGGTGCCCCTTTATCTTCATAATTATTGAAAGATACTTTACTAATTACATTTTTATATGAGTACCTTCTGTACTCTAATATATCTGTATTTAACAGTAATGCCAAGCACTTTATGGTTCTTTATCTCATTTAATTTTCACAGAGATCTTTTGAGGTAGCGCTTGTCATTTCATTTTTGAGGATGAGGAAGCAGGTTCACTGACTTGAATTTCCCAGTGGGTCCCAAATATGTAGTGGAGCTGGATCTCACCTGTTAGCTTTCTGGCTCTAAGCTCACCAACGCATCAGTGTCTTATGGGAGATTGACACTTGTTCCGCAATGCTAATTATTAGCTCACAGTGTATGTGTTCATGCACATAAAAATCAGGAAGATATGTAATGCGTTATGAGAAATTGGATCTACGTTGGAGGAACTGTGTGGTAAACATTTAGACATATGCCGTAGCCTTCTGTTACTGGATTCTTCTTCATGTTAGAATAAATAACTTTAAAAGTGCCTCTTTCTGAAAACTAATTAATGGTCAATTTAGTGTCATTATTGACCATTAAAAAATTCTTTTCCAATTTTTTGGGAAGATTTTATTTGTTTATTTGACAGAGAGAGAGAGAGCATATAAGTAGAGGGGAGCGGCAGAGGGAGAGGGAGAAACAGACTCCCTGCTGAGCAGGGAACTCTATACCGGGCTGGATCCCAGAACACTGGGATCATGACCTGAGCTGAAGGCAGTCACTTAACCACCTGAGCCACCCAGCGGCCCCCTTTCCAATTCAAGGCACAACAACCAACCATTTATTTAAGGAAAATAATTCTGTTCTCCGCAGGGTTTTTCATTTGAATAAACAGAAAATAAATCAAGAAATACTGTACATAGCAAACCTCTAGCTCAGAACAGCTTAGAAATTCTTCTGACATCTGTATTGGAAAAACTTCGGTGAGTTACCTAATTTTAAGTGGGTAAAGTCCTGCGGCTTTCATCTATAGAGATGATGAGTACGTTGGGTAAAAGCGAGAAGGTCTCAATTTCTAACTTTTCCATTTTGAGCTGTTTAAACTCAGAGTGAACTCAAATTTAGGAACATTCCCTGAGAACATGGCCTGAACAGGGCCTCATCCTATAGCCTCTCCTCTCCTCCTCCTCCAGTTTTTGATGGACCTGATTGGAAGAGAAGAGTTAGATCTCACACACATGCTTTGGAGACATAAATTCCTCTCTGTGGGTCACTGAACCATTCTTAGAGACTAGTCCAATTATCTATCACATAAAGAGACATAAAAATGAAATACAAACCTATAGAAATCAGGCCTTGGGCAACAGGACTAAAACCAAACCTGTGTTCCATGACTCCCTTATCTCTTTACCCTCCCCACCTTTTTTTTTTCGTGAAATTAGGGAGGGGGCGATTTGTTGAAATTCAAGGGTTTATATCTCTGCCAAATAGTAGCTGCTAATCTGTTAGTCTAAGTCATCTGAGAAACATTCCACGGAAATAAATTTCCCTGAAGTTAAACTGGATAGGTTTGTTTCAGAGGACCAGGAAAAAAATGTCAGCTCTCATGATTTTGGTGACTACTACTACATTACATCATGTTTACATTAATAACTAAACCCCACTGTTCTAAATCTCAGCATGTTCCAACAGAAGTTCCAGGCTCTTCCAGTAAACCCTGGAGAGTTGCCTTCCATGCCTCACCAATGGTCAGGACTCCCCTGCCGGCCTCCTTGTCCATTCTGCAGGGAGCAGCCCGCCCCCGTCCTCCTGCCCTGCTCCCCAGACTGGCATTCGCTCAGCTGGAGGAGCAGATTCCTGCTGAGTCATTTAGGCTTCTGACAAGCTTCAGCTCACTCCCATAGCTTGTCTAACTCTTGAGGAGTGGGAGGGAAGATGTTTCCTCCCCTCGAAGGTTCCAGAACAAGGGTTCTAGGGTCCAAACTGTGGCTGAGTTCAGTGCAGTGGCTTTGCCAGATCATGCGCAAATTCTTCTCTAGCCTGGGATTTGTACATATCCCCAGGTAGCTTTGAACAGACCTAAGTACCAACTTACTGAGTGCTGCAGTCATACTTGCCTCTCTTCCCAAACTTCAGACCCCTTGGCTTCCTATGTTAGATAACTTTTGCCCTTACTATGGATTTTCTTCTGTGGGCAGCCCCCAGTGTCCTCTCTGTACCCCAGCAACCATTCCTTTCACTTCCAAAGTTCTGCCAGATGTACCTGTGTAGGCCTGGACTGTAAGTGGGGACATGATTCACGTGTGTCCCACCTTGTGGCCCCCAAGGTCTCTCAGCCCTAATGTAAATCAGTGGATGCAAAGAAGTATTTTGAGAACAAGTGTCACTTAGCTCTACTTCCTAGACAGGTCTGAGTCTCACTGCAGACTGGCCAAGTGCCACAGGTAATTTCTGTATTTATCTCTTTTCCCCACGAGCTCTTCCTCTTGTATTTTTATGTTTAAGCAGCACATTACGGCGTGCTAAGATTCTGTGGGCATTCTGGACCTTGATCTTCTGCAATGATGAGTGTTGCTTCTCCTGATGAGTATTGCTTCATGGGGCTAAGGGGCCCCACAGCCCATGGTCCAGCCCAGCATGAAAAGGAAAATGAGCTAAGAGGAACGAGCATGCACCATCCCAGGGGTCTTCAGGCCAGGCCAGGACCACGTAGTGGGTGCTCTTTTAAGTAGGCCTTTCCCCTGCTCTCTGCTGATTACAGAGCCCCTCTGGTAATTAGCCATGGCTGTTTAACCATGTATGTTGGTGGGCATTGGCATGGAGGAAGTATACAGGGAAATCAGTCTTCATTTGAAAATGAGCACAGTAGGGGGAGAGAAATATATAAGGGTAAATAGCTGTTTCCTGGGCTCATTGCTTTTGATCTCTTATAAATCGATTTGCTGAATACCCAGAGAGACAAAAAAGAAAAAAAAATAATACAGCCTTTATTAACCATCAGGAGAAGCACTAGGCACTTTCTGTTGATATGTTGGTGGCGGATAGAGTTTTCTTTTATCTCTCAGGGTCATCTGGGACATTTCATCTGTACTAAGACTGTCTCTATTTATTGCCTTTGTGTTTTTTTTAGATTATGTCTCAGCATCTGAAACTCTTCTTAGAAATACAATAATGGCAACTTGCATTTGTACCCGTATGGTGCTCACTGACCTGAAGGCAAGGCATCAAATTTGATCCCTGGTCACAATTTCCTTCCTTTAATATTTTAAGACCTGCTAGCACATTTGGTTTTGAGAATCTAGACATATCTTTCTGATTTATAAATTTCATATTTAAAGAAAGTGTTTCCTAAAACAAAACAAAAGCTCCAGTACCTCTTGAGAAAATCAGTACTTAGAATCAATTATTTTTAGGTTTTTTATGCTTCAAATGAGAAAACATATTGGAAAGACTTTCAGCTATTTTAAAACGTTTAGAAGCAAATCAGTCTTACCACATTATTTACATTCAAGGTAAAGACCTAACTGTTTCATACTTCTTCTGTTTCTATGACCAAGGCAAGAAGGTTTATAGAATAGGGGTAACATCCTTGAGGAAACCCTTAAGTCAAAGCCAATCAATAACAATAGCAAAACCGGTAACAACTACCATAATAATGACTTTTCAAGTAAACCAAGAATCATAGGGAGGTCAAGGGCAGTTCATGTGGTTGCAAAATGCCTACTTACCTTGATGCCAGTGACTTTCTTTGTTTTTTTTTTAAGATTTTATTTATTTATTTGACAGAGATAGAGAGAGACCACAAGCAGGCAGAGCGGCAGGCAAAGAGAGAGGGGGAAGCAGGCTCCCTGCTGAGCAGAGAGCCCGATGTGGGGCTGGATCCCAAGACCCTGAGATCATGGCCTGAGCTGAAGGCAGAGGCTTTAACCCACTGAGCCACCCAGACGCCCCGATACCAGTGACTTTCATTCTTTTCTTTCATACAGTAGTCTATTTGCCTTTGGAAATTATAGATTCTATCACCAATAATGCAATAGATTAGCTTTTAATACAGAAACAAACTTATTCCATGGAGCAAGTTGTTCAAATACCACTGAAGATTTGATCCTATCTTTAAGCAGCCATATATATTTCACCTCTTTCTTGTTTATCTGATGCTTTTCTGAATGAAAACAGCCTTTTTTAAAAATCTGGGATCCTCCATTTGTGTCTGGAAAACGCTCATAAAATTAACATGACTTAGTGGTTATTGTTGCTCCCCCAGGAGTTAGCTTAGCAGATTTTCTTACTCATCATCATATCATCATTTGCATAATAGTTATCTTACATTTGGATACCTACTGTGTGCCAGGCACACCTCTTTCTCAAGATCGTAAACATTATCATCAAGGAGAATAAAATGGCATAAATGCCAATATGCATGTATTACATAATGATTATTACTTAATCCTGTCAACAACACTTTGAAGTATCATTTCTTTTTGCAGACGTTGGTCCTTGCCAAAGTGCCTGACTCATTTAGGATTACATGAGTGCTGTGAACTTGAGTCTCACTGACAACAAAGCCCTTGCTCTCATTATGGGATTTGGACCTAGTTGTATTGTTGTTACAGAATATGAATATGTAATATGAATTATGTAAACACTATGAGTTTAAATATTGTAAATATCCAGGAAAAAGGAAGAGGGAGAACAGTTTTTTGTATGTGTAGTCAGGAGATCAAAACCAGGGACGCCTGGGTGGCTCAGTTGGTTAAGTGGCTACCTTCGGCTCGGGTCATGATCCCAGGGTCCTAGGATGGAGTCCCACATCGGGCTCTTTGCTCGGCGGGGAGCCTGCTTCTCCCTCTGCTTCTGCTTGCCACTCTGCCTGCTTGTGCTCTCTCTCTGACAAATAAATAAATAAAATCTTAAAAAAAAAAGAGAGATCAAAACCAGTTGGATGCAGAATGTTTTGATCTTGAGTATGTTCATGACTTCCTGTTTGCGAATTAAAATTTTTGATAATACCAATTAATTTTAGTCTTTTCTAGAAGCAACCTCCATTCTATGCAGACCAGCCCGTTCCATTTTTTAGCCTATTTTTATTTTACTGAAATTAATTTAATTGTATCACTTACATTTTGTATAATTTTTAAGACAATGCTTAACATATTGTTCAGCTTTCTGGCACATATTAACATGTCAATGATTATAGCCTCTGTCATTGAAGTTGTCCTTTGGTCAAGTCCAAACTTCTTGTTCTAATATGAGCATGATTTTACCAGGAAGATTTAATTCTTCCCTTAATGATTTGCCATTGCCAGTTTTGTGTCGGTTACATCTTCTAAATCTGATTTTCCAAGATTGGTTTAGTAATTATGATTGTCATTAGCCAGAGGACATGTGTGGTTTTAGCTATTGTAAATTTCCTTTTATGTTAGTTATTTTTACCAGTAATGCATTCATTTAGAAACAAATAAAAACCTAATAGTTTTCATTTTTTTCTAAGCCAGTCCATGAGAAAATTATGATCAGTTTCTGTTAGTCCACAATTTATCTTTTGTCAAAATACCATGCCAGTCTCACATTCTTTTAATTCTCATGTAATCAATAGTCAAGTGCCTCTGAGACAACTTTTCTGTCAAATGCACTGATCTTATTATTGATCCACTTGAATTGAGTCTTACAGATCTTGCTAATGGATTTCTAAATACAAGATGCTTTATTTCAAATACCATTTAACTTTGATATATATATATCTTTAACTAGATTTTTTGGTAGATAATTACAGCTGATTGATATCTCATGTTGAGACTAGGTCTGCGGAGATAACTGAAAACACATTTTTCAAACCAATTTAAAAGTAGTTTTATGTTGTACAATGAAACTAATATAATGTTCTATGTCAATTATATCTCAGTAAAAAAAAGTGGTTGTAGTTTTTCTAAATTACTAATCTGCTAAGGTCTCCAATGAAGCGTTAGCTTATAAATTGGAATCTAGGCAAATGACACAATTATCTCCTCTGCATGAGCAAAATACATGTTTTCAGATGCGCTATTAACACTCTCTGCTCTAACTTTCCCTGAATTAAAAAAAAAACAACAACTGAGAAATTTAATGTCAGGAAAAATTGAACAGATTGAATTAATGCCACTTGTTAAGACTGTGGACATTGATGTCAGTGTGAAATTCCGTGTAAAGTTCTTTATGGGTTTAAGCATATATCAGTAGTAGATCAGAGATAATTGAAATCGTCTTATAATGGAAATTACCTTAATCCTTGCCAAAAGAGTTGGCTCTATTTTAAATGTCCCATCAAGGAGAAATCTCTTCATTCCATTGTTGCATTGAACATGAAGACTAGTAGCCTGACCAAACAAAAGCTTCCCATATTTGTAGATCTGAACATGTTCTTGAACCTCAGTTTGTGTCAGATCATTGGTTTTACTGGTCCTGGAAGTTCCTTTGCCTTTCCATCCCTTTTCATCATCATGTCTACCTTTAGCTGTTTTCCTTTCGCCTCTCTCTCATGTGCTCTGCTGCGCGCAAATGTGAAACGAAGATGGTGTCTCCAACTTTATAAGTATCAGTCATGGAAGCATAAACTCTGGCAACAATGCCTCCGTGAGATGGTTCTTCACCATCCGCAGATCCAGTCTCTTCATGGAAATGTGAAGTCTAGCTTTGCAGGTGCGAGAAATGCCCCCCAAAATGGATGCTTTCATTGTTATTTACTTTTGAAAAGGAGAATAAATGGCCATCACAAGATAATTTTCTGCAATTATATTTGATAGTCTGTTGTTCTGTATTTGTGCTTGCTATTCAAAAACAAAACATGAGCAATTATGGAGAATTATTTCAATGATTGAACTTCGTCCAGTTCTCCTATTTGTTATCACTTTGCTTACTATGTGCTATCTGTACACGTTATTGACAGTTCAAAGGCCATTAGTAAGAAAAAGGTAAAGGATCTCTGAGGTCAAAATTGTGAGGCCAGATATCCCACCTCATTGCCAAACTTAGCATAAAATCTGTTGTGGGGCTCAGAAATCCAGAGTCATGCTGCAATTGGAAAATGCTATGAATAGCTGAAGAGTTCAAAATGTAGTGAAAAAAATACTGAGTAAATTTCATATACTGACAAACTATTATTTTTTATTTTATTTTCAGAAGAGCGTTTTTAACTTTGTTTTGTGAGATCCACCTCTCCCAACATACCCACACATAAACACACACACTGTGAGAATATAGTCTAAATGTAAGCACATGATAAGTATTTGTTGATTTGTTTTGACTTACTTTACTGCCATCTTTATGGATGCATCTGTTCTAGGGAGAGAACGCCTGCATACAAACAAGGCGCATTTAACTAAACTTTACAGGATTCCAGTTTTAAAGAGTAATTTGTAAGCAGTTTTTGAGATGTGATTCTTATTTCTGTATGAAACCATTCTTACTCTTCGTTTCAGTTACGCTGTCGAATCTGAGTGCTTTTACTCTATTCCTCCATGGTCTGGATTCTTGCAAAAATGTGGCTGGATCTATCTTTGACAAAAACGAGCAGATTTGGGGTTTTGGAGGCAGCTGGGAAATCCTTTCTTGGCAGGGCATTTGGAAAAGCTGCCAGGGTCCTGAGAGCCAGTGCCGTTCCCCTCCATAGGCCATCTGATGCTTGGTCAGTCTCTCCTTAACGGTGTCCCTCTCAGTCCGAATACGCTACCTCTTCTCCTTAAGTCACATATAGACAGTGTTGGTCCTATTTGGAAAGGTCTGCTACAACAGAGGCTATGTTTTACATTCGAGTTTTATTTTTTTTCACATATAGTCACCAATTTACCACTGTTTATTTAGTACTTGCTATACACATTATATCACTTAATCCTCATAACATCCTGTGAGGTAAGCAGTATCTGTTATGCCATTTTATGAGGTAGATTTATTTATGAGGAGATGTGGGGAGACTTATTTGGGAAAATAATTCATTTTATACACACACACACACACACACACACGTATTCACGCACATACGCAGTTTAAAGTATTGTTTTTCTAAAAAATAAGAGTTAATTGCTAATGATGATTATTTTAGAAAGCGCTGCAGATGTTTAAGATGATTGATTCTTAACAGTTAGATGCAGCATTCTTTTCCCCATTTTCAAGTTTGTGAACCTACAAGTAAAGGCAAGCCTCCAGTATTGCAGGCTTAACGAGACTCTATGCTGTTTTTTCGCCATCGATGCCATGCTTGGTCCAGGGGCTGTGTGTCTTCACAGCGGGATTGTGATGGGGAACACCTCTCTTCTGGATAGTAGCACATTTTTTCCTTTTACATTATAGACATCTTTAATTTTGGAAAAAGTGTAAGTTGTTCAATATTACAGTTCTTCAGACAGAACTTTTAGAGAGAGATCTCAGAAGAGCTGAGGACAGAAACATGACAAGGAGAGAGACCAAGGTCCTAAGAGAAAATGATAGTTGCTAAAATGATGAGCCTTTTCCGCAAGTTGCAAAAAATTCTGAAAGGAATTGCAGTTTGTGTTGTTAGTTTAGAATTAGTCTTGCTAATTTAGTTTAGAAAGGTCTTACTCTTTCTTTGTGCTCCATGATTCTGACTGGACTTTCCTGAAAAAAATAAAAGGAAAATGAACTGGGTGGTTTCCTCAGTAACACCTGCTTCCCTCCATTCTCCTCACAACTAACTTCCAAGTCCTGACTCCTTTCCAGACCTTTTTTGGAAAAGGTTGAGGAGAAAATAGTCTAAGTGGGTTGGCACCTAATCCAAAAATGTGAATTTTAAAATTAGTCCTTTATTTATTTATTTATTTATTTATAGTTTTTTATTTATTTGAGAGAGAGAGAGCGAGCATGCAAGTGGGGTGAGGGGGAGCAGAGAAAGAGGGAGGGAGAGTGAGAGAATCTCTCAAGCGGACTTCCACACTGAATGTGGAGCCTGACACAGGGCTCAGTCCCACGACCCTGAGATCATGACCTGAGCTGAAACCAAGAGTTGGACACTGAACAGACTGAGGCACCCAGGCCCCCCTAAAATTATCACTTTAATGACATGACATAATTACAAATAAAATGATGATAGTGGAAGCAATCTGCAAATTGCCATTCAAATATAATTATCACAACAGCTCTAAGATGGTAGAAGGGCTACTATTGTGCTTCTTAATTCAAATATCTGTCAACTGAGGTTTTGAGAGATTGATGCCTCCTCGCAGAGCTCCTAAGGGGTAGAGCTTGGATAAGAACTCAGATCACATGACATCCAGTTCTGTCTTCAATTCACCATTACTTTCCCATTTCAACCTAAGTTTTCTGTTTTCAGTATGAAAGGCCATATAATATATCCTCTTAAAGGTGACTGTAGCATGGTCTTTTCCAACCTTTGTGTGAACCCTCTTAAGTGATTTGACCTAGAGGCAAAACGTTAGTAGCTAAATGGAAATGTTGTGCTTTGTGACAGAGAAGTAAGGACACTATCCTTAGAAAAATATTGACCTTTTTGTGCTCTAAGATTACTTAGGTTACATGATACTGAATTTCAACCATTGCAGACATTTTTCCGCAGTTACAGAGTAGTACCATTTGTTTTTATTTTCAAAAACCTGGTCTGGAAAGTAGGAAAGCTGTTTATCTACTTGGTTCATTCATTCATTTAGGTATTTATTGTGTGTCTCCTCTGTGCCAAGCACATTTTTAGGTTTTGGGGAAATAGCAGCGAACAGAATAGAAATCTTCTGCTTTTATAGAGTTTGAGAAAACCTTAAAATGGAGGGGTGATCTGAAGCATGGTTGAAATTTTAGAAAAGGTGGTCAGGGAAGACCTGTCTCAGAAGATGATTTTTGAGGAAAGACCTGGCAGAGATGATGGAACAGCTATTTGGATGTCTGGAGAAGAGCTTTCCAGACAGAGAGAATAAAGTACAAATGCTGAGGCTGTTGGCACCTGGGCTGCTTAATAAATAGCAGGAGGCCAAGGAGGCTGGAGAGGATGGAGAAGCTGGTTGGAAAAGACGTTCTAGAGATGAAAAGAGATCATGGGAGGAGAGCATTGCAGACCATTGTATGGACTTTGGCTTTTATGCAGAGCGAAATGAGAGCTGTTTGGGGATTTTTAGCAAAGGAGAGGTATGATCTGATTCCTAAGAGCTCTCTTACAAAGGATCACTCTGGCTGCTGTGTTGAGAAGAGACAATTATAGGTGGCCAAGAGTAGAATTAGGGAGACCATTTAAGAGATGACATCAGTAATCCAGGTGCAAGATGATGGCAGCAACGTAGATGATAAAAGGTGATAGGATTCTGGATATATTTTGAAGGTAGAGCCATCGGGATTTCTGGACTGATTGTGTGTGGAGTGTGAGAGAGGGAGAGGAGTTAAAGATGATAGCAAGGCTCCTTGCGCCTGAGAAGCTGGGAAGGTGGAATTGCAGTCGGCTATGGTAGGGAGGGTGTAGTGAGTGAGATGGGGTGAGGCAAAGATCAGCAGTCCAGGGTTGTATTTAGAATGTTGGTTATGTATTCATGTCAATTGTTGAATGGGCATTGGGGTATTGAAATCTGGAACAAGGGAAAAATTTGGCTGGGCGTGTACCTTTGTGAGTCATTACATAGTTGATATTTAAAACTGTGGGACTGGGTGGGATCTCTAAGGAAGAGAGAAGAGGACCAAGAACGGAGCCTTGGGTCACTCCTACCTTGTGAGCTCAAAGGGAAGGGGAACCAATAAAAGGAGCTAAGCAGCAGTTATTCATGAGGCATAAATAAACACCGTGTCTTAGTAGCTTTATTTGTTTCAGTATTTCTTGTAATTGTGAAATAAATGTCAGTAAAGGAATCTGAGAAGTAGTGACCAGTGATGTGGGGAAAAAACAGGAAAATGTTCATCAATGACAGGGCTTTAACCAAGACAAATCCTAACTGGGTTAAATAGGAGAACTAAGTCTCCATGGAGGTTAGGGATGAAGAAGCAGTAACACTCATTTAAAAAAAAATCTTTTTTTTTGTCTCAGCCTTTTGCTTGGGGGATGTACCAATTCTAATTACTTTGGGTTTGATCTGCTACTGAAAGATAATTTAGGCATTACTATCCTGGAGACTAGGTAAACAATACCCGCTCCTTTGCATTACCTGGAAGTTGGGTCCATTGCCTTCTAAATTGTTTTCATATACTTTTTAGAAGGATTGGTTATAATTTCTCTCTGATTTGATTCTCAGTTACATACTTTTCTTCTGCTGTTTGAGGTTAAGAGCATGCTGAGTTCTGCTGGAGGGTCTAGACTTGTCTTCATGCCTTATATTCCTTTATTTAGCAAACTTTTTTCAGAACCTATTGCAAAATGTAACTTTGCACATGACATCAGGGATACCAGTATCACCCACATAAGCTAGCCCTCCCTCCTGGAAGAGTTCCCATTCTAGTGCGAATGGGCAATTATAGTGTAGTGTGATGTGTGTTACAGTGAGATGAGTGTTGAGGAGAGATATGTTAAAGGAACTTAAAGGGAGAGAGCAACGAAATTCCTGGCAAGAGTTGAGGAGTGCTTCTTGGAAGAGGAAATACTCACACTTAATCTTGAGAGATCAGCGAGTTCTCCAGCAGACAAGAAGGCAAAGGATATTCTAAGCAGAGAAGCAGTATATGTGTGGGCGAAATAGTAGAAGAAGAGGTGCAGAGTTGAGTAGGCATATTGGGGTAAAGGCAGAAGGTTAGCGGGAGCTGGGCTTTACATAGGCCGTTTTTTGCCCTGTGCTGGGCACTGTTCTTAATGCCTTTTGTGTATTCACTCCCCTGAATTCTTACAACTTTCTGGGGTGATGAAGTATTAACACCATTTTTGCAGACGTGTGTCCTAAGGCATAGAGGACTGAGTGATTTCTCAAGGTCAGGCAGCTAGTAAAGTAGTAGAGTTAAATATGAGCATCTGATGCTAAAAGTGTTAGTTGGTCAGTTCTAACACTTTTCCTTATCATTTTCTTCTTGGAATTGTTAGGAACCTCCTCCGTTATAATTTCTTCTCCATGGCACACCTGCTGTCCTCCATCATACCAGATTTGACAAAGGCCTTCATTTTTTCTGATTATTTCTTTCTCCTGTTTCCCCAAATTTGAATTTAAAGTCTCTTTCTTAGATTGGCAAGCCTCCTGTCAGGATTGGTTTCTGGGGAATGCCACCAGATCCCTTCCAGGAGCCCGTGATCCCGGCACGGTGACCCACAGCTCAGGAAAAAAACTTTCTTCCTTTAACATAATCCATGGAACCTATAGTTTTCACCTCATAGAATCATTTCCCTCATGTAATTATCACCTTCAGGTTGGACAAGGTTTGAAAAAATCATCTGTTCACTTGTGTCCCCGAGGCTTTCGGTTGCTTAACCTGTCACTGTAGGTTACTACTGAGTGAGTTGTAAGAGGCAGTGTGGGGGGCATGTGTCCAGGAACGTGGTGTGCCTCCTGGTTAGCCATGGATTTACACTGTTTACTCTGAGTAACGGGTCTCTCTCTCTGGGGGACAATTGAGTCCCCTGCACTTGATAATGCATCTTCTTTACTGTTCTGCAGAATGAAATGCTTCTTTTTCAGTAGGTCTGAGTCCCCCTCCTTGGGCAGAGTCTCACATTTTTTTGAGTAATTCTCTTGCCGTGGCTTTTTCTTCTGTATTTCAGTCTCCCATTCACAACGCTTCAACTGAGTCTTGATTTCAGATGACCCATTTTCTTCTTTTTCTTCTGAGTGTTGTTTCTGTCCTGAGATTATTCATCCTTTCTAATGGTCTAATGGAGAGGTATTCTTCAAGCTGTCTCACATTCTTCCCTAGCAAGGAGTTGGATTCTACCTTGTAGGACAGTGATCAGGGACTGCACACCACCCAGAAGTGTGGCTCTGCGTGCTTGCTGAGGTTGTCAAATCCCCCATAAGGCCATTGCAAGAGGCTTGAACCTTCATCAGCTGCACTCTAAAGACAGAGCTCTTGGCTACCATTTTGCTGTCTCTCCGGTACTTTCAGGAAGGACTATTGGTTTTGCTAGTTTTGTCCAAGAACCATTTATCAAGCACCATTTATTGAGCATTCTGTGCCAGATGCCATGGAAGATCGTTGGCGTATAAAGATCTCTCCTTTCAAGGGTGTTGGTTTGTTCTCCAGTCCCTCAAAGACTCATGTGCATGACTCTAGTCACTGATTTATTTCAAACATTCCTGGCACATATAGCCATGAATTCAAGTACAACAGAGCACTTCCATTATAAGACTAAGATTGAGGATATAGGGAGTTCATCTAATATAATTTAAAAAAATTAAGTAACTCTTAAACATTAGCAATGAACATGCTCAAAGCCTTTGATTTGGAATTGTGCAGTATTAGAATTGTAATTCCCTACATTACAGTTAAGGCACAGAAGGAAGCAGGTGTTGAG
Organism: Potos flavus; assembly: GCA_028534135.1. Classification (NCBI taxonomy): domain Eukaryota; kingdom Metazoa; phylum Chordata; class Mammalia; order Carnivora; family Procyonidae; genus Potos; species Potos flavus. Next base: position 39,560,461 of record CM052886.1, on the reverse strand, counting down.
ACATCAATGTTGATAAATAAGAGACTTTTAAATAGTCTAAGTCATTCCTAAGAAAGGGAAAGGATTTTCAAAAATTCTTTAACATATAGTCAAAAATACATTCTTAAATATGTCTAAACTAAAATAAAAATCACAGACATGCACAACTGAATGAATTATTTTTTATTCACTTATGTCTGGATGTTCTATTCTTAGACCTGAACAAGAACATTTCTCTTCATAAGGAATTTATTTCAATAGAAGAAATGTGATCTTTGAAAAAGAAGATGTTTTGTAGGGTTCGTGTAGAGCCCAGAATCTTTACAGAATGAGCTGAGGGAGCTTTGGAGCAAGGCTGGAAAAGGTTTAGATTTAGGGATGAAATGCAGCTCCCAGAAGGAAGGATTTAATCAATCTGCTCTTTTTCAGGGGGAAAAACAAAAAACAAAAAACAAAAAACAGAAAAAGAGAGTCATATTAGAATGAGTGAAGAGTTTTCTGCTGGGTTTGAGATTGGAAGTCTAAGTTACGGGTCTTGATAACAATCTAGACATAAAACAGTTCTCGAGATGGAAAAACAGAGCTCATTTACCAGAAATTTGGCAATGTGGTTTTATTTTACAAAGAAAAGTGAGCAAAATGAAGTTCAGTGAGTTTAGTGGAATTAAATAACCTGGAGAAAATTGGGAATGTGTATGAGACACAATATCGAATAACAAAGGAAACAGAAAAATAACAAAAGAGAAAAAGTAAAAGAAAACATTTCAGAGTGGAAGGCATGATCTAATTTCTCCTTTTTAAAAAATTTCTGGCTTCTTTGAAAGAATAGTTAACAAGTTTGCTTCTTTGTGCTGCGGAGGTCAAGGAATACGCTAGCAAAAAGAGACTGGGAAGAGACCTCTGTTCAAACCCAGGGCAGCGCTCAGGGGCCCCACACTAATGTGCTTTTTGCCAGGAACCTGCCACTTGCCCATGAATGACAGTGGTGCAAGGAAGGGGGGTGTGGAAGACACGGCCAAGGGAGATGGAAAGGGATTCCATCCTGACTGCCAATGGGCTGTGCCTAAAGTTGTCCATTAAGTCCCAGGGATTCCCTGCAAAGTGTCTGCCGGTGGAATGCAGAGCTTCTGAAAGGAACCTTGAAGTGCAGCTGGGAGTGAACATTGCGTGTGCGGCGGTTGCCAGCCGGTGGCCGCCTCACGCTGCGCCCTTCTGCAGAGCAGCCATCTGCGGCAGCTTTAATGAATGAATCTCTCTCGGGCCTTTTTTTTTTTTTTTTTTAACAGAACAATAGCTTCTGTGGTGTGTTCTGCATTCCAATGGATGGATTGAGTCCTTTGCTCACACTTCTGTGTGTGTGTGTTGGGGGTGGGTGATGAGGGAAAAAGAGATGGTATGTGTCTGAGTCCTCTAGGTGGGGAGATGGTGGATGCCGTTGAGAAGGTAATGGTTCAGGTTTGCTTTTAATTGCAATGTTCAGTCGACTCTTCCTTTGGAGACTTGGACAGTTGGGCTGCCACTCTTTTTCCTCTACATGTCCTTTCTGCAGCTTGTTTTTTTCCCTGAACACGGAAAGATGGATTCACTTCTTTCAGAAATGCTCATGAAGTACAGGTCTATGGGATAAGATATTTAAGCAAATTTTTTTTCATTAAAAAAAAAAAAATAACCTGACATTCACTTGGGTTGATGCCTCTCTGTCCCCCTTGCCTTGGCCGGTGTCTGCGAATTTGTGTGGCTGTCCTCCATGTGGTACGTTGGGGGAGACCCACGGCCGCCATCAATATCGCTTTTCCCTGCGGTGCTCATCAACCCAGAGGCTGGTTCTTCTTAATTACAAAGGAGAGAAAGAAAACACCCCAAAAGACAAATCAACAACTTTACCAGGAGAGGATTGATTTGGTCTTTGGTTTAATCATCCTTAGAAACAGAAAAAAAATCTTATTTTGCCTGTCAATAATGGTCGTGTGGTTATAATCGTTAGCCTAACGGAACTGAAGGAAAAACTAATTTGGGGGAAAACTTTTGAAGATTGGTTATTTTTCTTATGGAGGTCATCTAGTTCCAGGTTTTCAAGAAAAATCTTACTCAGAACCTTCACATACGAACCCAATGCAGTTGTAGCTGCTCTGGTTGAGCGGGAGAGAAGTGAGCACGATGGAGACACAGCTTTACACACCTGTCCACAGGGCCCACGTCCACGGGGCGCCGGTGGATGGAGTTTGTAAAGCTACTCAGCAAATGTATCATTTGTTTTGGGGTGGAATCCCACTAAATCATAGTTCGGAGTAATTTTTATGATTTATTTGTATTTTTATTGTTACTCTGCCTTTATCTGTTAGCAGAAGTGCTATTTTACTTTATTATTTTTTAAGATTTTATTTTTTTATTTGAGAGAGAGAGAGAGAGAGAGAGCACAAGCAAGGGGAGCAGCAGCCAGCAGAGGGAGAAGCAGGCTCCCCGCTGAGAAGGGAGCCTGATGTGGGACTCGATCCTAGGACTCTGGGATCATGACCCAAGCCAAAGGAGATGCTTAACTGACTGGGCCACCCAGGCACCTTAGAAGTGCTATTTTATACCATTCACTGGTATCCTTCCTCTCATCAGTTTGGGCTACATAAGGCAGAGAATGGAATAAATGGAGACCAAAAATCTCTTCCGTTCTAAAATTCAAAGGCAAATGGAAATATTTTTACTTTTACTTTTTTGTTGATATATGATGCTGAAATTTTCTTATGTAGCTGTCCCATGACATCCTTGTCCTTTGGCATTTTATTACTGTAAGAACTGTGCTTTAATTTTTATTGACCTTATTTTTCTAGATATGTATTTATTTATATACATACATGCCTATGTATGCATTTACTTCTATACATGCACATATACACAAAAGACACATTAGTATAAATCTTGCGTAGTTTCTGATGGACACACATGTCTCCAGTAGTAGAGCATCCTTCACATTCCTTTGTACAAATCCATTTACCAAACCCTAAGAAAATGCTTTTTATAGAGGCGTCAGGAAAGTCTCCTCAAACCTATAAGCTGTTGCTGCTTTTTATTTAAGGATCAGCCAGGGGCTAGAAGAGCAGGCAAAGGAGGCCCCAGCGGTTATAGTTGCATTTGTCTGTTCTATATTGAATATTTGAGTTTATATGTTTGGGGAAGTAGAAAGTCACATCTCCAGTTGCGCCCAATATGAAGGTATCTTCAGTGAGTGAGTAACCTGCCATTCTTGGGGGGCGTAAAGCAGGTTATTTATTTATTTATTTTTAAATTATTTAAAAAAAATTTTAAAGCACATAATTTATTGTTAAAACGGGTCATTTTGGAATGCCTGGGTGGCTCAGTCTGTTAAGCGTCTGCCTTCGGCTCAGGTCATGATCCTAGGGCCTTGGGATCGAGTCTGTCATCGGACTCCTTGCTCAGCGGGGAGTCTACTTCTCCCTCTGTCCCTCCTTCCACTCGTCCTCTCTCTCTGTCAAATAAATAAATAAAATCTAAAAAAAAAAACAAAAAAAACTGGGGTTATTTTGAGAATGAAAGGGAACACTAATTGAGTGGGACGCTGGAGCAGCAGATATCAACCAGGGCGTGTGGTCAGTCTACTTGTCCTTGATAATCCCAGGCCTCTGTGGATGAAGAGGATCTGTAGCCTCAAGTCATGGAAGCAATTACGAAGAAGATCTCAACACGTCAAGAAAAGAAGTTACCTGGATTTCGTTGAAGCAGCCAGATGCTCTACAGTAATCTTCTTAGATTACCACGGCTTTAACTTGGTCACAGAGCAGGACAGTGGCACACTGAGTAAGCCAGTTGAACAACCATCGGTAATAACGTGGTGACCAAGAAGGTAAGGGTTGTGGGAGGCACCAAAATAATGTTACTCAAGCTACAGGGGCAGAGTCAGGAGATCTCTGTCGCTCAAGCGACAAGTAGGGGTGAAGATGGCAGAGAGGAATCATCCTCTGGGCTGGCGGTGGGTTCCACTGCACCCCAGTGGAACCTGAGCATACAGGATACAGACTTTGCTTTCAGCTCGTCTCTCGGTATGCCTTCCCACAGACTGTCTGTCTGTGCCTCAGTTTTCTCGTCAATGCAAATGGTTAAATATGCAAGAAATATAGTGATGACCCTAAAGTTTTCTCACTCATTGATTATTAATGGATACTCAGTATAAAATTTGGACTGTTAAGCATGTTTTATTGTATTGTAATTCTTTGAAAATATTAACTCATCTATAATTTATTTTGAACTGTCCATTAGCCTTAATATTAAATTAAGCTTCACAATCCATTCTTCGACTATTCCAAATACCTAGGGGCTCATACTTCATTTTTAAAATTTATCATGAGAAGATTCTGTCTTAAAGCTAATACGTTTTTTAGCATTAAGTTGACTAATATCTGAGCATGACATTTATGCCACTTAATCTATTGTAGAATCCCTGTGCTGTCTTACAGCTCCAGACTCATGCCTCCTGATTTTTAAGTGATTTTTAAAATTGCTATGGCCAGAAGAAGCACCTTTTAGGGCTAGCAAGCAAAATTACTACTTGAACTGCATTTTGTAAATACTTACTCCTTCCCCAAACTAGAGACTGTATTTCCAAAGCTATACTCGGAACTTGTACAGTGTGATGAGTGGTCTGAGAAATGGACTACATTTTGGAATCAGGACTGTCCCAGCCAATGGTTACCACACACAGAGCCGCCGACATCTGGTAGAAGCTTTGCATGCGGTTTCCGAATGCAGGATTGTATTGTATTTGGCTGCAGGTTCTTTATTGCTTCTTTGCATCTTGAGGGGAATCTTGATGCTTCATGGGCAACAATTATAGACAAGACTTCTAAGCTCCCAGAGCTGTTCCAAGAATTTTCCTCGCCTCCCCACTTCACCAGAGACCCAAGGTAAAGGAAAGAGATTAATCAGGAATGAGAGAACAGGTGGAACTGTGAGAACTCAGCTCAGTGGAACCCCGATCCAGGGTTAACCACTTTCTATCATTCATGCCTGTGCTGACTCAGTTTCTGCCTTCGTTACCGTGCTCCACTGAAAGCCGCATACCCCAAGTCAAGTGCAGGGACCAGGCCTGCTTGAGGGTGGTCTAAGGTAATAAACAGCAGCTATAGGAGCATAGACTTAAGGACGGGGAGGTATACATGCAGGCATTTTAGAACCACGGAAGTTCCTCTGCCAATGCCCACAACAGTCATTAAGAGAAATGGTGTGAGCGATCAGAATTGTGCTGGCTTAAACCACTAGCTGTACGCTGGTCTGTGGGGAGAGCAGTGCTGGGACACTTGGGCGGTGGGCATGAGCTGCGCTCAGGAACGTCAGGATCCTCCGGCCAGAGCTGGATATAGTCTCTGCTTCCAAGGCCCACCATTACGTGTCCTTCCTGCATCTGCGTGGATGCCTCTGGGTGGTTCACAGAAGCCTGTTCTTCACAGAAACTGGGCGTCTCCCTGGCAGACAGATGGAGTACCTCAAGCTCTTTGTCCCCAGTGGGTGACTGGCGTGAGTGTACTGCCCTGCCAGAGAGGAGTGGGTTGGAGCACTGTGGCATCAGGCTTTTCCAGAAGAGGATCAGGCATTGGTCCTTTTGCCTTGCCCAGCCAGAGAGAACAGCAGGGCGATGGTGCTATCTTTTGATGTGCTGTTGGGCTGCCTTGTGCAGTGAGAGATTCTGGCCCCTTCATTGTGGATGGCAAACTGTGATTAAACCTTCAATGAGCGCGCCTCTACTAGGCAACGGAGGGACAGTGCCTGGAATCTAGTCAGTTCATTGATAAAACTCGAGGTTGAAAGCATGACTATTTCTTTGTGTGAGTGCATCCAGGCCTCATTAGCGGGCTCCTGTCCAACTCTGCCATCTGAACCAGCTGCTGAGTAATCGGAGGCATTGCAGAGGCCATTTTAAAGCGCCTACGAGTGATGCTTTTAATTTCTCATTGGAAAATTTCAGGACTTGCCAACTGTCTCTAGGGACCCTGGTGATGGGTTAGGGTTTGAACAGAGGCCATGGAAGGTTAAGATTGCAGCAGATCTTGAGCAGGTAGGGAAACCCCATTCTTCTTTGTGCACAGATTTTCTGTATTTTCTTTAAGCAAATATCTAACCTCAGAGTCAGGCATTTGCTAGAACTCTTACCGTCTAAATAAAAGCTGAAAAAGGAAGGAAGATGAATGAGGAATCTACCCCTTTTGTCCAGGGGACTATATTCTAAGCCCATAGAAATGACTTCCTTCTTGGCCCTGGGGAGGGAGGTTTTTCTTTCGAGATACGTTTAGTGAGCAGCCCTCCGCATGACTCAGATACCCTACATGATTTATGGCTTTACCTCTGCGTTGTGTTCATTGCTTTTCCTTCTACCTTCTCCAGACATATTTCTGGGTAAAAATGAACATTTATCCAAAGAAAGAATGACCCCAGTTGCCCTTGTGAATATTGGAGTGTTTCTTGAATCTAACTTCTTTTATGGTCATTCTGTACCTCTGACAGAATACCTTTGTCCCATTCAGTTTTCATGGGTTACTGAACCCAGAACTGTATAACACTCAGACTCTGCTTTGGAGAAAGCCACAAGAATTACAGCAAAAGGGGCACCTGGGTGGCTCAGTGGGTTAAGCCTCTGCTTTCAGCTCAGGACACGATCTCAGGGTCCTGGGATCGAGCCCCACATTGGGCTCTCTGCTCAGCGAGGAGCCTGATCCCCCTCCCCCCCCCCCCGCCTGCCACTCTGCCTACTTGTGATCTCTCTCTCTCTCTCTCTGTCAAATAAATAAATAAATAAAATCTTAAAAAAAAAAAGAATTACAGCATAAAAGAGAGCATCAAAGTGTAAAGCATTGGCATGGTCCTTAATACGGATTAAAATTTTCAAAATTGGCTCTGCCAGGATCTGAGTGGCTTGAATTTTTGGATGTGAGCTTCGATGAAAGCACCTGAAAAATAGTTTTGTTGTAGCATCCGTTACTGTTTTAGACTATTTGCCGAGAAATGGTAAAGATTTGTGTAGGGTTATATAAGGTTACATAGGGTTGTGAATTTTTGGTATTGGCTATTAAAATATATCTTTTTGATGTCATTTAAATTAACAGTTTTACTTTCATTTTGTGGATGGTTTTTAAGTGACAAAGTGCATCAGTGAAAGACTATGGTAAAATATGCATTTGTTTGGTAGAGCTGGACATTTCTAGAATTTCTGATCCCTGACTAACATGTCACTCTCATGTTGGCGACGAAGTTTAGTGGAATTAGAGCATGGCCTTCAGAGGCAGACTACTTGGTTCAAATTGTGACTTCTCTACTTGCTTGTCTCATGATCGTAGGCACATAACTTAAACTTTATGCGTTTGTTCCTTCATCCATAAAATGGGGATATTCATAGGGCATTTCTGAGATTTATTGAGCTGATCTAAATAATGTAGTGGAACAGTGTGGCATCTGGTAAACTCTGTTGATGTTCTCTTACTTCTTGACATTCTGAGTCCTGGAGATGGGTACAGTAAGGTAGTTTGAGCAGGAAGGGTAATTGCAAGCTTTATGGGGGGCAGGAGACTGGGGCAGCCTCACAGCTCTTGAATAGGGCTGTGTTTGGGAGTTGAATACCCTGCTCTTTTGAGACCTTATACCAAAGCTGTGCAGGTCCAGGACTCGTAAATGAGACTTCCATGTAACAAGGACCTTTTGACATTTCAGTAACTAAACTTGTCTGTGGGGTGGAGGCAACTGTCCCCAATTCTCAGGATGGTTCTACCACAAAGAGTTTTCCATCTAGAGCCCAGTGTGTCATATCTGAGGGGAGAAAACAATTCTGGCATCTGGAAATAGATATACCTTGCCATACCTGAGATGTAGAAAAAATAAATAAAACATATTTTTACATAAATTCATAGATATAAAAATAGGACTCAGTAAACTTTATGGCTGAATAATGCATGGAATAAGAACAAACTAGTGTGATAGCATTTGAAATTCCTCTCTTCCGTATATAGCTGAAAAAGGGTTTGCTGAACCAAGAGGTTCTTAAGAACTATTATTAGGATAGATTCAAAGTACATATAATACCTGACATATATAATCGAATAAATAATCATAAATTGGAACAATTTTTTGATCACCTATCACGTGCTAAACGCTTTCGCAAAGCTGCCTCAGTTAATATCCCCACAGACGTATGAGTCACACATTATCATTTTTATTTTTGAAGCATAAAAGTCAAGTTGTGAGTGATTTACTTGAAGTTATATATAGCTAATAATTGACAGGACAGCATTCAAATCCGGGAATTTCTAACTCTGAATCCACACGCTTTCCACTATAATCTTATTGTCTTTCAAGGTTAATTTGGTTCAGACCAGTGAAAAACTAACTGAGCCCCTATTGTGGGCAAAACACCAAGGAGGATACTGGGGATCCAAGACAAATCAGACAGGCATGCTCCCTGCTTTCAGAAACTGACTGTGTAGACGGAATGACAACTATTAGCAAGCACTTGCTTCTTTCCTTCTGTGAATGTATTCCTAGATGTCTACCTTGAGTAGACATGTCACTACGTTGAGTAGTTTAGACAGTTCAAAAGGCATTGTGTTCTCTTAACGGTACTATTTTTAAATGTCCTTATTTGTGCAAATATGTGCATCCCGAATTGTTACCCTTGCTACCTTACATTGCACCTGACATGTTGGTTTTCAGACAAGATTATACACAGTGTAGGCTTATCATCACCTTCAAAGTGTAGGTTACTTTGAAGGATCAGTGGGAGAATTGTAATTTAGCGAGTTATAATGTATTTCATGTTAAAATAAGAAATGTGATTATATCAGGTTTCTTTCTTTTTTATTTTTAAAAAGATTACTTATTTATTTATTTGTCATAGAGAAAGAGGGAGAGAGAGCACAAGCAGGGGGAGCAGCAGGCAGAGGGAGAAGCCGACTCCCGCTGAGTGAGGAGTCCGATGCGGGAATTGATCCCAGGACCCCGGGATCATGACCTGAGCTGAAGGCAGACACTTAACCTACTGAGCCTCCCAGGCGTCCCTATATCAAATTTCTGACTCCCGATGTGACATCAGCTGAAGCTGAAGTAGGTTTGTCCTGGTGTTGTGGAGCTCACTTGGAGAAGGGAAAGGAAGGGCAGGGAAGCAATCCCTCTGGTACATCTCCAAGGAAAGAGGATGGGTGTGGATGAGGTAACTGCCAGAAGGAAAAGTTGTGTGACAACTGATGCTTGGTGTAAAAGGGACAGATTATTAGCTCAGGCATTTGGGAAACAAATGTCAGATGACCAGAGAAAATAGGGGAAAAATATGAAGACTGATGGGATGTCTTAGAGCTTATTTTAGGAAACGTCGCATTATTTGTTTCTTACTTTTCTATAACTGTATGACATTTGCATTCCCTCATGTGACAGACTCTTCACACCTTAGGATCTGCTCCTCTCTTTCGCTTAAGAGTTCAGGAAGAGAAAGATGTGGGCCACGTGGCCCCTTGCTTCCAGTCACTCATCTTTGACTAACTTGGCGCCACCTAATCCTCATAGAGCATTACAACGTCTGCTTAAGGTCTGCACGTGAGAAGAAAACAAAGGGGAAGGGAATTTAAAGGAGAATTGGAATGTGTTTCATTTCTTTTAGGAACTGTGAATTGCAAATGTCCTTTAGGTTTAGCATCTTGTCTTTTCTCTTTTCTTTTCTTTTTTTCTATCCTAAGTACTTGGGTGGCTGCTCATTTATAATGGGAAATCCTATAAGGAACTTCATGAAAAACTTGGAAATGAGACAACTGAATCTCAATGAATGGATAAGTAAAGAATGTCTGGCAGATTCGATTATTCTGACAATGCTTTTACTCTGCTCTATCACTGACGCTATTCAGAAAGCCGGGACACTTGCAGGCAGGACACCAAGACTCTGGTCATCTCCACAGGATGAGAACATTTAATAAAACCAAATGGAAAACTTGTGATCTCTTCCTTCCCGGCTGACACTCAGGCCGTCTGGACAAAGGGCTGATTAATAGAAGAGAGCCCAGCCTCCAAGCTCCAGAGTTTGGTCCCGTCTAGAAGGGAAGTGACTTCCAGGGCTTCTCAATCCTCGTCTGTGTCAGACCTCTTCATTGCCCACGGCTCCTCCTCCCTGTTGCCCTTTGTGCTCAGTCAACAGGCGGCACCGATAAAGTGTTTCCTGAGGGACACAGCTGTCATTTTTTCTTGATTTCACTGTTGAGTTTTTTAACCTGAACGCTAGTCTAAAGTCTGATGTTAGGTATACAGTGCAACATATACACATTTAATCTTTCCCAGTAATCTGTAAAATGAGCAATTTCTTTCCAGTACCAAACATATCTCATTTGCTGTACTTCTTATTTGACACAACTAAGTCCGTAGACCTTCTTTATATTCATGTCTCCCTTGTAATGCTTAGTCTTATAGATTGTAGGCAAATATATGTAAGGAAAGGTCTTGGCCAGTGGAAGATAAGGCAGTGATGGCAGAACACGATTTGCAAATAAAATAAATGCCTCTAGTGAGCATTACTCCTGTGTGTGAGGACCCGTGTCTGATACTATTGGGGAGGCCGAAGTCACGCTTCTCACGTCTGCGTGTTTTCTGACACTTGGACTATGGACTGAATCACTCAGTTTCCGTTTAGAGGTTTGAGGTCCTCGATCTGTATTTTTTTAGAGTTCAGGATTAATCCGTTGCCAGGCCAGCATGTAAGCAGGGATAAGACTCGACAGGCAAGGGCCTCGATTTCCCATCCCATCTACTGATCTCCATTCTTCACTCCTGTGTATGTGTGAGGAAGCCGCCCAGCTCATGAAATATTCTCCCAGTATTTTAATACAGAAAACCGGAGCCCAGGTGTAATGTTTTTGTAAGACAATGAGAATTATTTATTTTTTTCCTTCACTTATTAAAAATCCCTGTTGTTTCTGTAGATCTTTCAGCATGTTTTTATTTTGTAATGACACCCCCCACCCCCTGCTTTTTAAAAATGCAGGACCTTGAACTCCAGCACACACACAAACACACAAAAGATTTTAAGATTCACTCGTCTTTGATATAAAACCATGGGGTATCGTATAATCATCTGCTCACTGGGAGAGCAGATGCTGCTCTCTTTCTCTGCAAACAAAGCTCGGATGAAAAGGGCAACAAAGCAGGGAAGATGTTCACGCCCACCACTCCTCTCCCACCGACAGGCCGGGACTTCCCTGAGGGCCTGCCGGCTCCTGTTAGCTGTTCCCCGTAGGTTCCCGAGTGATCAAAGAAGAAAGGGGCTTCAGAGTATAATGTGAGGAAATTCTGAAAAATGCAGATTAGCTGGGGGACTCTTTAACTGTAATCGGTTTCTCTGCCCACTTTTCATCATGCTGGAGAGCACTGCCTTGTACATGGGAAGCACAAGTGGGAGAGAGCCTGAGCTGGGCGCCCTCCCTCCCCCCCATACCTGAGCTCAAAGCTTGGCTCCACCCCTTCTTGGCAAGGTGATCTGGACAAATAGTTTAAACTCTTAGAGTCTCAGTTTCTTCATGCCTCGGTGTGCTGATAACCTGGTTCTGGGACATGGGTGGGGGAAAGGGGGAGAGTGGAGAGGGGGGAAAACCCCTGACTTGTAGCGTTTGCCAATTTCCATGGTATAACTGCTTCCACCAAGGCTATTTATTCAAGCTGTCAAGGGTGGTGGCTCAGAATCTTGCAAAACTTCTGTATTTAATAATTGGTTTATCAGCCAGCACCGGCATATCGTTGCTGATCTGTAAAATGGACATAATAGAATTTACCTCATAGGGTTGTGGTTAAGATTAGGAGACAATGTATGCAAAGCTCTTAGCACTTTAAATGCTGAAAAGTGGTAAATACTTAGCAAATACTAACTATATCACCTTGTTTCTAGTTGCATACCACATTGTGCTTTTGGGAAGTCCGTGATCCTAACCTTGGCTTTAGAGTAGCAAATGCTGCAAAAATGCTATGATTGAAAACACACATTCTAAGGATAAAATTAATCTTAATGTTTTTTACATCTTAAAATAACTAAGTGTACTACACCACATTTTAGAGGGAAAAGAGGAGTATTAAAAAACGTGATTCTGATTCCAAACTTCCTCTCTCCTCCAGTTCAGTCTCTGCTTGTGACCTACTAGGCTTGGAAATGAGGAGGGCTGGGCCCTCATCTCCTGTTTACCCACGTGTTCTTCTCTGTTGCAGGGGAGCCCCTCCAGTGTCCGGTGCAAGCAGGGGGTGGGAGAGAGGGCGTTGTTTCATCTTGTAGCCTAGTGAGCCCAGGGCCCTTCTGCTCTTTGGCTGATGCGCTGACAGTCTTGAACCATTGGAGCCGTCTCCACCTTTCCCTGAGGTGGAGGTGCGGGCTCGGGCTTGACCAGCTTCTCCCACTCACTCCCGTCACTAGCCCCCTACCCCACAGCCTCCGCGGTAGGACGCCAGCAAGAGCATACCGGTGAGGTCCATGCACCCCACAGACAGTTCACAAGGTCTTGCTGTGCCGAGCAGTAGGAGCAACCTGTAGGCTCCCCAGCAAGCCTTTTGTCAGCCTTCCCATCCCTCTTCAGTTCTCATAAACTCTGCTCGGATAGGCAGAAATAGGCCAGGCTGCTGCCAAAGCAGAAGTCCAACTAGGGAACCAGACAGTGGTTTCCCAGGCTTGCGTATATCCGTCTTTTTGAGTGAATCTCCTGGAGGCCCTCCTGCTTGTCTTAGGGAGGGAGAAGCACCCTCCTTCCTCCCCCCATGGGATCCTCCACTGTGAGCCCCACACAGCCCGGGCCTCCTCGTATTCGCTCCCCACCGCTGGGGGGTAGATGGTGCGTAGGGGCAGTAGTCCGCTCCGGCCACCATGATGAAGTACCACAGACTGGGTGGCTTAACAACAGAAATTTGTTTATCCCCAGTCTTGGAGGCTGGGAGTCTGAGATCAGGAGTCAGAGGGCTGGTTTCTTCTTCTAGATTCCTTCACCAATCAGACTGGATTAAAGGCTGCCCTAATGACTTCACTTTAATTTAATGACCTCTTTAAAGGTCCTCTCTCCAAGCACAGTCACATTCTGAGGTACTAGGAGTTAGGACTTGAGCATATGAATTTTGAGGAGACACAGTTCAGCCCATAACAGTACAATAGGGTTGTTTCTGCTGGGCCTGGGTTTCACTGATGCTTCTTCTTAGACAATTTGATATTTTTGGTTTGTTTCAGCTTTGAGATCTCTCAGATCCTGAGATGACAGGAAAAAGCCCACTTAAAATTCTGTTCATTGGAAATACAAATAGGTAACCCTGAATATTTTTGGGAATTTTACTTAGCCCACATCATCCAAATAGTTGTGAAAATATGAAAGTATAACATAAGAAACCACTAGAAAGCATGGCAGAAGGAGCTAAAAAAATGAAGAGTTATGAAACATAGGAAAAAGGGATGGAAAGTGTCAGAAAAAATGGAAAAATTAAAAAATCTATTTTGAGACCGCAGAAGAAAACCTACGCTGTGTTTCTACAGAGTGTTCTATGGGAATAAGCAGGTTGGGGCAATCAGAAAACTCCACTGGAGAGACGGTGTTATGAATTTAAGTAATTTAAATTAAGTAATAAATTAAGTAATTTAAGAAATGACTGTAAACTCTACTGTTATTCCAAAAATTTGGAAGTTAGTAGATTATTCCTCATGACACTTCTGTTCTCATCTATTTTATGATTTATTTAACTATTGCTTTGGTCTTTTGGGGGGACTCAACACCTCGACATAATGTTTATTCATTTTGACAAATCGATCCATTATGCTACTATTTACTCTTGTTTTCAAAACTAATTGATGGCTTTTCAGCAATTTCTGAGTGCTAAGGACTGTTAATGTTCATTTAAATAAACAAGGCACTGAGAGCAGAAAGATTAGCCAGGCGGTCTTACACTGTGAGTGAGTTAATGAAAGTTAGCTCACACTGTGAGTGAGTTAATGAAAGTTAGCTCGATAAATCTGGTCCCAGATGGAGGCTGGTACCAAAAGTTTATTTGCAGTAAACCCATGCAAAGAAAAGAGCTGAGAGTAGTGTAGGGAAGCCCTTTCAGCTCAATATGAGCAAAACTTAAAAAAAAAATTTTTGTTTGTATTTCAAAACCTCTTTTATTCTGAGTTCTTTGAATTCTTAGTTACAGCGATGGAGAAATGGATGTGTGTGTGTGCTTCTGTGTGAGAGAAATAATGAAATATTGTATAGAAGGAAGATGTTAAATATTTCCCAGAGTACTATTTTATTTCATTTCTGAAATAACTGGCAGAGAGATTAGCATACTTTTTGGCAGTCATTCAACATGTGTTTGTTTAATTGTGCTTGGGTTCTTCACCCTAGTTTCACCTTGTTTGCTTAGAGTATGACAGAAATGTATTTGTGTGTGTGTGTGTGTGTGTGTGTGCACGCTTCAGACAGGACCCATTCACTCTTTTCATCCCTCCTCTGGATTATATTCCTATTTTCCTAAGGAAAACGAGAACCTTATTTTAATTTGTAAAAATAATAAGTCTCACCAAATTAGCTGATGTTGGTTTTTTCACTGAGAATAGTCTTCCATATTAGGGCTGAATTATATCCTTTCTTTGTCTGAAAAGAAATTATATTATTTGGTAGTATCAGGAATCATAAGATTTTAGGTAAATTCAGATGAAAGGAGTGTCATCATGAAGATCACTTTTGGATTAATCCAATCCAAAAGTAGTAGTGAGTGATAGAAAAGAAATTGGAGAGAGGTAAAAACATGCTGGAAAGATTTGGGGAATGCCAAAACTCTGAATATTTCATTTCAACTATCTTAAGGAAAATTATGTATCAGAATAAACTAGTGAAGTATATACTGCTTATTTTTTTATAAACCTAGTGAGATTTGGATTGACAGTGGTATGCCAGAAATCTGATATTCAACCCTTTGCATATTTTAGAGACTGTTGAAAAATATAGCCCACAGTCTACCTGAATCAGAAACATGTAAGACACTTGCTGAGTCTACTATTCGTGGTCGTTTGAGATTCTGATTCTGTATGGTGACATTCAAAGACCTGAATTTGTAGAGGGCTGTCCAGATGGTTCTCATGCACATTGAAGTTTGAGAACAACTGTGTTGGGAAATAACTCTGTTCACAGACAATTTATTTTGCCAGCATTGATGCCTGCTTGTCTGTTAATCTCTTTTCCCCTTCTTTCTGTTGTACACTGGGTAGAAGCCCACCTACTACCTATTTTGCTCTTGAGAGGTATTAGGTGACGAGCCTTTTATATGGGTAGGCCTATATAGCTCAGGAAATGTTTTTTATTGACTAAAAGTGATGTCATAATTTCAGTACAATAGCATCTGTCCCACGTGTCTCTTAGTATCAGATAGATGTGTTTCAGTTGACATAAACAAACTGGGCAAGATGGTCCTTCTGAAGTGAGAAACAGGTACTTTCATTATAAAACATGTTCACATTTTCACAATAAATTTCTCTGTAATGTAGTTCAAAATTTTCACCTGTAGGATGAAACAACGTTGCTTAAACAAAAACATATTCTTTATGTCCTTATTTTATGAAAGGACAAACTGAGACATGAAGATATGCAGAGATTTTGCCCAGTTTGTGATCAAAACTCCGGTGACATGGTTAATCTTGTAAAAAAAGAATCTTTTTTTATTTGCTGATTCATAAAAGTAATATATAGCCTTTGTGGAACTTTTGAACTATAACAAAAAGTATAGAAAATCATCTTTAATTTCAAAACTCAGAGGAAAACATTTTTAATATTTTGGTGTATTTTTCTCTTTTTCAAGATCCATTTAACTACTGTTATTATTGTATATATAAATCTGTAGGCAATCCTGGTCATTCCTTTAGGATAAATTCCCAAAAGTGTAACTCTTGCCAAAAGACATGTTTTTAAGACTCCGGTTACTAATTGCTAAATTGCTTCACAGAAAAGTTGAGCTAACTGGTATTTTAACAGTTAAAAGGATAATCAGACTTCGCCGGTTCAGATTGGTGTCTTTTTTTTAGCTTGTAAGGACAGTACTTTACATTTTTAGCAAGTTCAGAAATCTTTAGTGATTTAGTCTGAATTTTGTGACTTCTGCTTTACTCTTTGGAGCTGAAGTTACTGTCATCAGTGGTTGGAATGAGGTAGTTACCGGATACCTTCCACCTTGTCGGTGACTCTGGTAATTGCAGAGTCTCGAGTTTACATCTATAATGCCCTGTCTCTAACATGCTGTTTCTCTCAGGAGCTCTCCTGACTGTGATGATGGAAAGAGCTACTACCATCAACATAGCAGGTGTGCCTTACTGACCTTCACAACAGGTCGTAAACTTCCGATACCACCCTCTTATAACATTCTAGAATATAGCAGACACGTATGACCTTGCATTTCTATATGTACTCTTTCAATAGCATTCTGTAGGTTAGTCTTTTTTCCTCTAGCTTTTCCTTGTCAGCATCTTGAGGACAGGAGAGTTTGACCACAACCTCTAATTCTTGTTGCTGTCCCCTGCAGATCCTCAGTGTGGAGTTGGGGACACTTCTGGCTTTCTTCTCAGACAGATATCCAGATGTCATGATTTACTAAATTTACAGATGGTATGACAGATGCCCAAACTGTGGAATTAAAAAAAAAAAAATGCAGTAATGTAAGACAGAGAGGCTGACGTATTAGTCTCCCAGGGCCGCCATGACAAAATACCACAGACTGGGTGACTTAAAGAACAGAAATCAATTTTTTTTTTCAGGCTGTTAGGGTATCATTTGATTCCCCCAGACTAGCAATTTACCAAACATTGTTGTATTTGCACATGATAGTTGTGATATTGTGATTTATAGTAAGAAATATTATAAATTAATATCTGGTACAGAGCTTCTAGAAACCCTGGAATTTCCTAAGTGAAGAAAGGGATAAAGTGTCTTTTGTTGTGTTAATGAAATGACTTTGGATCACACCTTAGGTTATGGGCTGGTTGCCAGTGGAAACCATCCATGTGACTAGAGAGGGTTGGAACTTTTAGTCCCACACCCTAAAGCTTGGGGAAGGTAAGAGGGGTTGGAGGTTGGGTTCAGTCACCAGTGGCCACTTGAGTTAATTGATCATGGATAATGAGTTAATCGGTCGTGCTTTTTTTTTGGAAGCCTCCTTGAAAACCTCAAAGGATAAATTAGAAGAGCTTCCCTTTGGTGAATGTGTGGACATTGGGAAAGAGTGGTACTCTCAGAGAGCATGGGAGCTCCAGATCCTCTCCCAATATCTTGCCCTATGTGGCTCTTCCATCTGGCTGTTCCTGACTTCTATCCTTTTATAACAAATCAGTAATCTAGTAAGTAAAATGTTTCTCCGAGTTCTGTGAGCTGCTCTAGCAAGTTAAGGAAACCCAAGGATAAGGTCATGGAAACCTTTGATTTCTAGCCAGTTGATCAGAAGCACAGATAACCTAAGCTTACGACAGGTGACTGTATGTGTGCTGGAGGGCAGTCTTGTAGCACCGAGCCTTTCACCTGTGAAACCTGGTACTATCGATCTCTAGGTAGGTGAGGGTCAGAATTGAGTTGAATTCTTGGACACCATGCTGGTGTCACAGAATTGCTTAGTTGTATGTGTGGGGACTCCTCCCAACCCCTACCACACAGCGGAATTGGTTTCAGAACGCCAATGAGATAGGTGCTCATTAAATTTTTATTGAATCGATGCATGCATGATATTTGAAAATTTCTTATTACTTAGGTCTGCACTGAAGTGAAATTTAATTTGAATTCTGAGAAGCATAAAGTCAAACAGAAATGCCTTTCAACTCTGTAGCAAAGTGGAAGGTTGCTTTGATTGTGAAAATCCAGAAAGATGTTCGGGAGCCTCTGAGTTCAACACTGATGTAAGTTTTTAATGCTGAGGCAAAACAGAGGTCTCTGACAGCTGTTCTCAAGAATTTTGGTCTGGGACTCCTTACACTGTTTGACATTATTGAGGATCCTTTAAAGAGCTTTTGCTTATGTGGACTGTATCAATTCATATTTATCATATTAGAAATTAAAATCGAGAAATTAAATACTATTTACGTATTGTCCAAAATAACAAAAATAAGGCTGTTGTGGGTTGGTATAAATAGCATATTTTTATGGAAAATAACTATACTTTCCAAAAGGAACAAAAATTCAGCAAGTAGAGTGGTGTGTTTGACATTTTTACAAATTTTTTTGATGTCTGGCTTAACAGGAGGCAGGTGGATTCACATACCTGCTTTTGTATCATTTTGTGGAAAATTTGCAGTGGGTGCTTGTAAGAGAATGAGAGTGAAATAGGCAAACCACGTTTTAGTGTGTTGATGAAAATATGTTTGAGCATGTGGACCTCCTCAGAGGACCGCAGGGACTCCCAAAGGCCCCCAGCCCACACTGGGAGGTTACTTGACAAAACCAGAAAATTTGATTAGTGTTAACTACCCTGGAAGTGCCTTTCTCAAATTTAGAGCCTGCTCATTGGGAATGTCAGTTAAGCTTTGACCAGGGATTGGCAGGTGGCCTCCCAGGAAAAGTCTGGGAAATACGGGTATAGGATCTGGAGTCTTGAGAAATTCTTTTCATTTTACTATGATCTTCCCACTGTGATGTGATAGACTTAATTGCATATCTCGGTCGGTCAGCTTGATGTGATATTTCCGTAGTAAGGTTGCAATAAATAATCCAGATTAGAGTGAGGGGCAATGTTCTCTTCCATGTGAATGGTATCATTTCAATGGAAAGGGGGATGCATTCCGCCCTACATGTGCTGCACAGGTCATAGCCTCTATTCTAGGTGATCTCTACTTTGATTTTGTTCCCAGCCTAATAAGTTGTTTTTATCATATTTAGTTTTAAAGTAATGGTTTATTGCCTTTTTTTTTTAAGTTTTTATTTATTTATTTGACAGAGAGAGAGAGATCACAGGTAGGCAGAGAGGCAGGCAGAGAGAGGGGGAAACAGGTTCCCTGCCGAGCAGAGAGTCACGATGCGGGGCTCGATCCCAGGATCCTGAGATCATGACCCAAGCCTAAGGCAGAGGCTTTAACCCACTGAGCCACCCAGGCGCCCCAAAGATTTATTGCTTTTTAAATGAAGACTTTACAAAAGTGACCATCTTCTCTTGCTTTGGAAAGGCTTGACTCCTTTTTGGGACATTCTTCTGTGTGAACACAACTGAGTGTATTTGCCCCAAAGGAGATTCTTATGTGCCCCACTGTGATAACCCTCACAAGCTGTGGTAACAGGCAGGAGAAAATTCACGTTGCCTCATGAATTTTAAGACAAGCTAACTCTCTACTGAATGTCAGGCACTTCCTTATACAAATGCATTGTATGTCGAAAGCCTAGATAATCAGGAATTCTGGGATGATTTTACTTCGAGGAGTGTGGTTATCTCTCTGATAGCACGGTTGTGTGTTTTCTCCATGGTAAATACGCTGAAATCTTTTTCAGTTCCAAATACATTTGAAAAATTTCATTCCATGCTCACAAGAGGGCGCTAATTCATATTCATGCCTAAAGTGGCAAGAGAATAAATTTCCTGAAATCTCTTATCTTCGTGGTCAAACCAGAGAAATCTTGGCTACAAGAACAACTGCTGATTGGCTTCCTTTTCTTTTAGCAGAATAGTTTCAATTTTTACAGCTCTTAGGTTGGAAAAAAATGCAACATATCACATACTTGTCCCATAAATGGCAAACTCAGTTTTGAGGGAAAAATTAATTTAGTGAATAAAGATTTTGGTTTTTCATTCAGTTTAATTCTTGTTCATCTTTTTATTGTATTGTTGACATGACAGTAAAAAAACGAGTATCAGTACTTATAGCCATCTATAAATATGAACCTATAAATACAAGTATTTCAATAAATGCCAAGGTGTATGGGTTTAAGCCTTGTGCATATTCTTAGGTGAATCCATGTTTGTTTCTTTATTGTAGTAGAACAAAGCTCTTTAGCTAAAGCTAGTTGTCATTTTTTCCCTGATTGCCAAAGAAGGACGTATTTATTGTAGAAACCTCAGAAAGTAGAAGAAACAATTTAAAAGGAAATAAGAATTATTCATAATTTCACAACATGATTAATCATAGTTGATATTTTGGTTTATTTCCTTCTACTCTTTTCATATATGATTGTGATAATGCTATATATATGGATATATAAATATAGTTTTGTGTACTACTTTGAAAAACTTAATGTATCACTTATTTTCAAGCGTCTTTTAAATTGTTTCAGATGCAGTTTTAATGACTGTCCAGTATTCCATTTTAATTATTATCCTATTAATAAACATATATATACTTTTTTCCTATTATAAATAATAGTGTGGTATCTTTGACAATACATCTGATGATTTCCTTAACAAATTCCTACCAGTAGAATTCCTGGGTGGAAGAATATGATCATTTTCATGGCCTTTGACATCTACTGCTAAATTACTTTCTAGAAAGGGTTTTACCAATTTATACAATAGGAGAGTATCTGATACTCATAAACTACCCTCATTAATGTTGAATATTTTAATTTTAAAAAATAATAGCCCATTTGATAGGTATAAATGTTAGTGAATGGTTAATATAATTATGATTTCCTTGATTGCTAGAGAAGTTAACTATTTTCTGTGTTCATTAGCCATTTTTGTTTCTTTTTCTTAGAATTATCTTTTCATGACTTTTGTCCATTTTCCTACATGGTGTGTAAGATTTTCTTATCTTCACCTGCTGTGTTTGGAGTATTTCCTTACTTTGTACTTTGCCATTTAATTACTTATACTCATACACACTAGAGCAGTTTTAAGGTTTGATGCATTTAAATCTGTTGAATACCTGTGTGGTTTCTGTCACTGATTTTCTTTTAATGTATAGAATATTCAGATAATTCTTTATCAACATATTTTTTATGGTAGGGAAAGGTTTTCAGAAGCTGTGACTTATATTTTAGCTTTAGTTAGTAAAAGATTTACAGGAGAAACTAGCAGCTGAAGTAATAAATATTGAGAAGAAAAAAAAATCCCTAATCTATTATTATGTTAATTTGGGGATAGATTAGAATTTTACTTGAATTTTAAGAAGAGTTTGCTCCATATCGCATCACAGCCTCTCCTGGGAGGCTAATAAAAGCATTTATTACAGTCTTCCCCATTTTTCTTGTATTATCGGAGGATGATTCCACCTCAAGGCCCTTTTTAATTTCACAACTTCTTTGTAAAGTGTTGGTTACATCTTCTAAAGGTGCCCGGTCACCAGTAACTTTAGTGAGTTACTTGTCACTAACATTTTTGTTGTTTCCTCAGGCACAGTGCCTGGAATGTAGTAAGTGCTTGGAGGCACTTTGTTGAATGAATTTGAATAAATGAATGGCTTCGTATTTTTTATTTTTTCAGAGTAAATTAATTGTATTATTTCTTTAGGTAGACTTAGACTGAACTTGATTTTTTGGTCTATTGGGTTTAACTTCTCTCCCCCCAAAATTAATGAGGTGCCTCATTTTTTCATGCTTTAGACATACCAGATAACAGACATAAGGTCCTACCTCCTCTTTGGTTCATTTTCCAAGAAATGTGCCTACGGAGAATGAGTCTCTTTCTCTCTTGCTCTCTGTTTGCCTCTCCCTCCAGTTTGCCAAGATAACCCACCTTGCCAGATGACCAAATGTTGTGGGGTAGGTCCTAGAATCTGGCTGTGCTTTACCATAACACTCAGCATTTCTCTTCTGACTGGGTTAGCTTCCCCCTTCCATTCTCATCACGATGAGCAACAAGGCCCTCAGTTTTAGGATTATTTTCTATGGTACATACTTGCTCATGACAAAGATCTGAACTTCTCCCCTCCCAGGATTTTCTTCCCAGGCCCTTTCCTTCATCTCCCAGCTCAGTTCAGATCTTGGTCGTCTCTCCTTGGGTAGAACCCATGGCAACCTGGTGAGATAGCCGAACTCCACGCATTTAGCAGAGTTCTTCTCCTGTGACAACGCACTCCTCTTCTCTCCTGGAAGAAACCCACCTCGCTGGGCTTATGGAGCTGGTTGTCCACTGTCATGCTCTCCATCCAGGCCCCATTCCTCAGCAAGGCTTCATTTCCCTCGCTTAGAGTTGCCAGATTTAGCAAATGAAAACACAAGATGCTCTGTTAAATTAGAATTTCAGATAAACAAAGATTACTTTTTTTCTGTATAAGTATGTTCCATGCAGTATTTGGGATATACTGATACTCCAAAATAGGTGAAAAAAGGGTGTCCTATTCTTTATCTGGCATTCCTGCTTTCTTCCTGTGGCTCATTTCATGGCTCCTTTGACCTCTCTTTCTGGGTCAGGTGGAGCTCCGCCCCCACGCACCATACCTCCTGCCTGAACTCCTCTCAGCCTGGTCCCCACCCTGGCTTGCCTTGACCTCTTCCCTGAATGCTTGGTGTTATTAATTCTTTTACATAATGTGCATACATTTTTTTCAGTTTACTCTGTGTTAATTTCTGACTCATGTTAGTTGATGCTGTTGTGGTCGGGCTAGATGGCAGGCCACCTCAGAGCAGAAACCCCACTCACTCATGCCCGAAACTCACTCCTTCCTCGGCATCACCTTCCTCGGCATCACCTCCCTCGTCCACTGGCTTCAACTGTTTCCAATTCCTAAAGCTGGCAATGGAACCAGGACTCAGATTGCTAAGGTCTTCCTTGTGCAGCCCATAAGAGTCACAACCCTGCATTACCCTATTAGAAGATTGCCTTATGAGGCAGGTGTTAGTTTCTGGTCCCTTGAAAACTGTTAAGAAAATGCTATTGGATGTGTAGAGCAGATAGCAGCAGATACACCTTAAGGACTGGTTCCTCCTCCCAGTGCTTTTCTTCTTTCTAACAACAAGATTTCAGATGCATTCATTTCACCTATCTGCATCGAGAAAGTATTAATAGCTCTTTTCCTTTCACTCACACAGCGTGTTCTCTAGCAATCAGCATACTAGTGTGTTCCCAATCCTGCTGTGTCCTGCCTTCACACCCAAAAGAGAAAATCTTTTTTAAATTACTCTTTTTGAAGCGCAGAGGCATTACCATTCTATTATTATTTCTTTTCTTCTCTCAGGCTCTTAGCACAAGGTCACGTACGAGGGTCTGTGGTAGAACAGAAGAGAATCCGGATCTGTTACCGTGGGCATGTGCTGCGCGAGCATCGTTTTGTGGTCCTTTAACTTGTCTCCAGTGAATCCTGCTGATGCGGTTTCCAGCGTTGGAGACTTTGTTTCCCACCACGAGGGGATGATGGAGCTTTTCGTGCATCTCGGCGTGAACATTTGATTCATGTTTCTCTGAGCTCTGGCAGCAAAAATTACTTATCAGGAATTTTTTCCTTCACAGTGGTAACAACTTGCTGTTAGCACAGTTCTGAAACTCTTTCTACCCCTGTGTTGACGTTGGGGTTTCAGATTCTTTTTCACTTTCTGGGTGGGTTTCTGTTTGTGCATGTGTGTAGCAGCTGTGGAGCTAACTGCCTTGCACACTTGTCCAAAGCCACCTCCGTGTGACTGCGGTGGCCAGGTAGCATCTCTCTGTGGCCCACTCTCGCCATCTTTGTTGATTTTCAAACAATGTGTGAGGGAAGCTTCAGAAACCTGCGTGACTAAACCTCACGAAGGTGCAGGTGGTCAGATGGGCTAGATGAGTCTGCTAAGTCTGGGATTCTCGGGGGTACATCATTAAAGAAATATGGGAGACGGTGGGATTTGCGGGCAGCCTTGACCATTCTAAATATTAGGAGAGTCTATAACTAAGAGTGCCTGTTTATTTCCATTTCATGAGTCCCCGATGACCTTGTGGAATTATAAGAATTGGGTTGAACATCTGGTTCTAATGTTATGTATGTTGAGGTGTCTGACTAATTCAACAATTGTATACACCTCAGTGGAGAATATTACATTTTCTAGAAATAGGACAAATGGGATTCAGGAAAAAGCAAAAGCGGGACAGAAAGAAATTTGTTTCCATTCAGTTACTGAACAGATAATTGTTGAGAACCAGCACTGTGCTGGATGCTGTCCCTCTAGGTTTAGGGAACTCAAGGTTTTTTTATTTTTATTTTTATTTTATTTTTTTTTTTTTGAGGGGGAACTCAAGGTTTAAAAAGGAGATACACGTGAAAAAATTAATCAGAATATGTTGCAGCAAAGTCTGACTGGAAATATTTACAGAGTATGAAATGAGTCCTGAAGGATCAGTGTAAGACAGCCACTTAATGATGCATGTGGACCATTTGGTTTTTCAAAGTTGGTGCCCTTTGAGTTAAACCTTGATGGAAATGAAGGAGCTCAGCAGGTTGTCCTAGAGAACATTCAAGGTAGCAGGAGGGATACGAATGAAGACACAGGGACAGGTGAGGTGTTTAGAGTTATCCGGTGGCAACAAGAAAGCCATAAAGGGACATCACCAGTTCTGAGTTATGGGGACAAAACTCGGAATGTAGGAGGTGCCTGGGTGGCTCAGTCCATTAAGTGTCTGCCTTCGGCTTGGGTCATGATTCCAGAATCCTGGGATCGAGTCCCACGTTGGGCTCCCTGCTCAGCGGAGAGCCTCCTCCTCCTTCTCCCTTTGCCCCCACACCCCCATGCTCTCTGTCTCAAATAAATAAAATCTTTTAAAAAAAAACCTCTCGAAATGTAGGAAGACTAGTTGTGGCTCTGATAAAAGCACATGATAGAGGCAGGGGCAGTGGGAAAAGAGAAGAAGAGGTAAATTTGAGACAGCTTCGGTTGAGAGGAAGGGGGGCTGAAGTGTATGGGCTACTAGCTTTACTTAGCAGTGATGAAAAGGAAAAATAGGCTACCTGAAGTGGATTATGGTTAATGGTTATTGTTTTAAGAATCTACCTTAAGACTTAAATTTTCTAAACTTTGCTAAAGAATGTATATGACAGTGGTTGAATAAATGTGTATTCACACTACCGCTGATATTACTCTCATAACTTCAACCTGGAGACTAGTTGTCGGTATTGGCTTTACTCTGCTGTTCTTTGTCTTTTCTTTTTTGCAAAGAAATCATTTTTAGGGCAGGTAGAACTTTTTGATGTTTCTGTTGCCCGATGGGTGTAAAGGATACTGGCATGTGTCTGACTTCCTCATTGCGTTATCTGCGGTTTTCGGGCTCACAGCTCTATGCTTATGCTTTTAAGGATACAACAAGATATAAAGATTCATACTTAATCTGTGAACTGTTGCAATCCCTAAATGTATTTTGTCAAACTTACATTTACAATATATTTATTTAAAGTTTCTGTTTTTCTTTCTAAATGAATTAGCCTTTTCTAATCTTTTCACATTGATATCATCTGTCTCTTAACAGTCAGATATAAGGAAGCTATTTTTACTTTACATGGAGTATTTCTGACATATATTTCTTCCTAGCTTTCTTTTCTGAGATGACGAGTATCTTTGAAAGTTACTGAAATGCAAAATGAGGATAGGAGACCAAGAAGTCAATATTTAATGAGGATTTGGATTAGCATCAGGACCTTCATCTTCAAGAAATAAAAACTCCTATGATTTTAGAGAATGACAGGGTGTTTCTTTCTGGTCTTCACTCTCCTACACATAAACATTATAAAAATAACAAGGGCAGAAACTGTTTCAATTTTTCTTAATAAGAACCCCAGAACATTAGCTATGGTGAATAATGTAGGATGAAGATTTGACATTTAATTGGAACAG